>OX465089.1:51168258-51415536 GCA_949987675.1 Chymomyza fuscimana
TCCCATAGGATCGATCGGTCGAAAATTTGTTTTTTGTACAAAATTCGTTGTGTTTCGTTTGTTTGTGCAAATATTGTAACCAAATTTGGCATTAAGGAGTTTTTTAAAGTTCCCAAGCACTGTACCAAATTTGATCAAAATCGGTTGACTATATCATATAGCTCCTATAGGACCAATCGGTCAAAAAATCGTTTTTTGTACAAAATTCGTTGCGTTTCGTTTGTTTGTGAAGATATTATAACCAAATTTGGCATTTATAAGTTTTTAAGAGTTCCCAAGCACTGTACCAAATTTGATCAAAATCGGTTGACTATATCATATAGCTCCCATAGGACCAATCGGTCAAAAAATCCTTTTTTGTACAAAATTCGTTGCGTTTCGTTTGTTTGTAAAGATATTATAACCAAATTTGGCATTTATCAGTTTTTAAGAGTTCCCAAGCACTGCACCAAATTTGATCAAAATCGGTTGACTATGTCATATAGCTCCCATAGGATCGATCGGTCGAAAATTTGTTTTTTGTACAAAATTCGTTGTGTTTCGTTTGTTTGTGAAGATATTGTATCCAAATTTGGCATTAAGAAGTTTTTTAGAGTTCCCAAGCATTAAACCAAATTTGATCAAAATCGGTTGACTATATCATATAGCTCCCATAGGACCAATCGGTCAAAAAATCGTGTTTTGTACAAAATTCGTTGTGTTTCGTTTATTTGTGAACATACCGTAACCACATTTTGCTTTAAGAAGTTTTTTAGAGTTCCCAAGCATTAAACCAAAATTTGATCAAAATCGGTTGACTATATCATATAGCTCCCATAGGATCGATCGGTCGAAAATTTGTTTTTTGTACAAAATTCGTTGTGAATCGTTTGTTTGTGAAGATATTGTAACCAAATTTGGCATTAAGTAGTTTTTTAGAGTTCCCAAGCACTGTACCAAATTTGATCAAAATTGGTTGACTATATCATATAGCTCCCATAGGACCAATCGGTCAAAAAACGTATTTTGAACAAAATTCGTTGTGTTTCGTTTATTTGGCAAAGAAATATCTTTTGGAGTTTGTAAGCAATATATCGGACTTGATTGCAATTTGGTGGTACAGGGTATCCCAAAGTCGTCCGCGCCCGACTTTAACGTACGCCATCTTTATAATATAAGGTCAACTGACCTTAGTTGTACTCCTTAAATAAATAAATACGCTTGAACGAACATTCGTTGCCAGTTTTTACCTTATTTTCTTTCTTTCTATACCTAGGACTTATGCTTTATCCACATTGTTTTTTTCCTATTCTTTATTTATTGTATCTCCGCTTTTCAATTAGGGACCCACACTAATTAATCAAATCTTATTCTAATTTAATTTACAATGAATTATAAAATTGCATTTATGTTAACTGGCCCTAAAAAGATGGGCTGGATGGTCGTTGCGCTGCAGTCGACTGTGCCTGCAAGCTCGGATCAAAGATCTGGAAAGTGGGTTTGTATGTGAGGCGAGCTTGATATGATGTTTTTGCTGTTTTTCTAAGATCTCCTCTTTCACGAGATTTATACGCAGGTCTCTGTGAATATCCTCGTTCCGGAGATACCACGGTGCCCCAGTGATTGTTCTCAAGATATTGGAGTGTTCTCGCTGTATAATTTCAATGTTGGATCAGCTTGCGTTGCCCCATAGCTCGGAACCATATGTCCAAATTGGTTTCAGCACGGATTTATACAGAAGGACTTTATAGTCCAGGCTAAGGGGATAGCGAGCGTTTATAAGCCAGTGAGTTTCAGATGCGTCTTCTTAGCTTCTATGTGCATTCGCCAGGTGAGCCGCCTGTCTAGGTGTACGAATGCGTGCGTTGTTAAAGATCAGGAGAGGGCACCTTTTTTCGTTCAGAGTAAACGTAACTTGCTTGTATTTATATTCGTTTACTTGTATGCGCCAGTCTGCAAGCCATCTCTCCACAGCTATTATGTAGGTGACGAGCCAGCTGAGCACTTGCCTTTGCTGGGCATCTGGAGCGACTAAGAATCGCCGTATCATAAGGAAACGTAAAAGTTGTTATCTGGTAGTTAGTGGAGATGTCCGCCGTGTATAGGATGTAGAGGACTGGTCCAAGAACACTGCCTTGGGGCACTCCAGCTTCGACAACGTGATCATGGGACGTGCTTGTGTTACATCTTACTGCAAAGACTCTTTTATAGAGATACGACTCAAGCAGTTTGCGCATATTTTGTGGCAGCAGCTTTTTTATTTTATACATAAGTCCGTCCAGCCAGACTTGGTCAAATGCGTCACACAAACATCGGGAAATTTTGCCGTGCAATTTTCCCGTAGCTCAAATGCAGTGCGAATTTCTGATGTGATGCGATTGACCTGTTCGATCGCTCCATGTTTTTCTCGGAAACCAAAATATTGCGCACTTTGAGGTGTGGGCTGATGCGCAGCAGTAGGACTTTTTCAAACAGTTTCGAAAGACAAGTTAGGAGTTGGTCTGTATGACGATGGCTGCGTTTTATCTTTTCCCGGTTTGGGTGCCTTGGTGTGAATGTGCTTTGCAGTTGGTGATCTAGTAGACTGCCACTCTCGTCGCAGTCGTCGCTTTTCCAAGACCAGCTGTTCGATTTCTCACTTTTTATACCCTGTACCTATAGGTACAAAGGGTATACTAGATTTGTGCAATGTATGTAACGGACAGAAGGAGGCGTGGCAGACCCCAAGTCCTTTATACCAAAATGTTTATCATAACCACCGATTGAGCCATGTCCGTCTGTCGGTCCGTCCGTCTGTATGAACACCTAGATTTCGGAGACTATAAGAGCTAGAGATATCAATCTTTACCACCTGATGCGCAAAAAAATTGCGAAGTCAATAAGATCAGGCACTTTTTTGGGGATCTGCTGGCCAGTAAGTAGGCTTACCTGGATACATAGTCCAACTTGAGCGGTTTGATGATCGCGTTGTATAACTGCTTTCCATTTGGGCTTACAAGACGAGATCCCCAATGCGTATGCTTGGCATTATAGTCACCAGCAGCAATAAATCGTTTCCCAAGCGTGTTAAAGAATCCTGTGAATTGATCTTCAGAGATCGAAAAGCGAGGTGGGCAGTAGACTGCGGACAGAGTCACTGGACCGCTGTCGGTTTGCAAATTTATAGATGTAGATTTTAAGGAGTTGGTTTCAAACATATGCATAAATTGGTGTTTGATGCGATTTCTAATTAATATGCCAGTGCCACCATGAGATTTACCATCTGGGTGGTTCGTGGCGTAGAAGAGATACCCTGGTATTTGGAAGTTATATGTGTTTGTGCATTACGTCGATATTTTTGTTGTTTAGAAACTGTATAACTTCTAGTTTGTGCTGTGCAATGTGATTTGCGTTCCACAGAGATATCCGTAGTGTAGTAGGCAATAAACACATTGTCAATACATATGATCTGTTAACATACAGCGTGTGCTGATATTAACTCGCTCCCCATGTTAATTAATGTGAAGCTAGGCTAAGACAGAGAGAGAGCATTCGGTGTTAAGTGCTGGCACAGCTAAAAAAATTACGGAACAAATGAATAAATAAATTGTTAAGTTAAATACGCATTCAGTTTTTTAATCAAAGATCGGTCACCTACCACAAATTCAGAAGTGGTCCTAGCCCAACAATAAAATTAAAATGAACAATCAGCTAAATTTTGCCCAGTTCTCGGGAGAGCAAGGGAAAAGGTGACGAAATGGAATAAAACTATAGACTGAAGGCTCAAAAGAAGAACAAGTGATTCGTTTAAGCAATTATGTTAAGCAAAGACCAAGTGATTTGCTGGTTTTAAACAAAAATTCAATGGAAAAGATGGCGTACGTTAAAGTCGGGCGCGGACGACTTTGGGATACCCTGTACCACTGCTTGCAATCAAATCCGGTAAATGGCTTAAGAACACCAAAAGACATTTGATTGCCAAATTAGATTATGATACCTTCATAAACAACCAAAAACAGACGAATTTTTAATCAAAACCTTTTTTTCGACCGATCGGCCCTATGGGAGCTATATGATATAGTCCACCGATTTTGATAAAATTTGGTACAGTGTTGAATATCTCTAAAAAACTTCTGAATGCCAAATTTGGTTACAATATCTTCACAAACAAACCAAACACAACGAATTTTGTGCAAAAAACGTTTTTTTGACCGATTGGCCCTATGGAAGCTATATGATATAGTCAACCGATTTTGATAAAATTTGGTACAGTGTTGAAGATCTCTAAAAAACTACTGAATGCCAAATTTGGTTACAATATCTTCACAAACAAACGAAACACAACAAATTTTGTACAAAAAGCGTTTTTTTGACCGATTGGCCCTATGGGAGCTATATAATATAGTCAATCGATTTTGATCAAATTTGGTACAGTGTTGAACATCTCCAAAAAACTTCTGAATGCCAAATTTGGTTACAATATCTTTACAAATAAACGAAACACAACGAATTTTGTACAAAACACGATTTTTTGACCGATTGGTCCTATGGGAGCTATATGATATAGTCAACCGATTTAGATCAAATTTGGTATAGTGTTTGGGAACTCTAAAAAACTTCTTAATGCCAAATTTGGATACAATATCTTCACAAACAAACGAAACACAACGAATTTTGTACAAAAAACAAATTTTCGACCGATCGATCCTATGGGACCTATATGATATAGTCAACCGATTTTGATCAAATTTGGTACAGTTCTGGGGGTTTTTAAAAAACTACCGATTGCCAAATTTGGTTATGATATCTTCATAAACAAACGAATTATCCATCTAAAGCTTTTGCTTTTTTTCGAGGTCCTCTGAAACACCCCTATGGGAGCTATATAATGTAGTCCCGATATCAAAAAAATAAAATAAACTTGTCTCCTATGGATTAATAAGGGATCTTATCTGAAAGTTTGGTTGCTCTAGCTCTTACCATCTCTGAGATCTAGGCGTTCATACGGACAGACGGACAGACGGACATGGGTATATCGACTTCTCTAGTCACTCTGATCATACTTTAGGTAACTTTGGGGGGTCTCCGACTTCTCCTTCTGTACGTTACATACATTTTCGGCTTGCACAAACACAATATACCCTTTGTACCATACGGTATATGGTACGGTATACGGTAATATATACGAAAATGGCAGAAGTCTCATAAATTCAAAACGACGTAGTTATGTACGAGCGTCATGCAGAAAAAATTGAAGTCCTCGTTATAAAGACGCCGTCGTGTGGTGAAATTCAAATCAACCAAGAGGCGCCGCAACAAGTGAAGGCACAAGCAACTAACGCCGTTGAAGTGAAGCAACAACAAGAGTTTAACAACATCACCATGCAGGAGTCAGCAGCTGTCTCGCTTACTCTCGCTAAAGAAGCTCTGATAGACTTTGATGGTAAAAAGTGCGCGCGCCTGGGTTGTGCATCTAATAAACATCGCAAATGTGTACAACATTAGCCAATTAATCAATTGGTAGACCAATTATTTTTGGCGTTTAGCGTAAAGCTATCCAAAATTGAAATGAGACGCAAATTTGCAGGCCGCAAATGGATAGCTTACTGTGGCGATATTGATGTTGATGTGGATGAGTTGATCGACGAAATCATAGAGGGCATACCGCAAGAGACCTTGCAGACACAAGCGCGTATGCAGTGCTTTACTGACCCAACGCAGATGCTTCGCGCATTTGCAATTGTACGTATTTCATCGGAGTCCACACAAAGCAGTCCCAAAACGATGCAAAAAAAGGATGATGATAAAAATTTACGCTGCTACAACTGCAATTCAAGAGGTCCCTTTGCTAAGGAATGCCAAAGAGGGACCCAGGATCCTGCTATTCATGCGGCATATTTGGGCATCTTATTGCACAATGTTCCGGGAAATAAATAAATAATACATTTGGAAAATGTTTATGTTTTATATTTAAAGAATCATTAAAAGTACACTTTAATTTAATTGCTGTTTCCAATGAGTCTATGGGCTTCAATGTAGTGCTGGGCAGAGACTTTTTAGAGGCATGTGGATTGCAATTTGATCCAGACATTTTGAGGCTGATTACGGTGGATCCAAACAAACAATGAACCATGTGTTGGTTCAGAAATGTTGTGTAACGAAGATTTTAGTTATTTAGTCAAGACAGAAACCAACGATTATTACTAGTGAAACCATGTTAAGTCCCTGCAGTTCGCTGCGACTAAAAAAAATGTAATACAGTCGAGGCGGTGCCCGACAGTGTAATACCCTGTACTTTTTTTCTGGAAAAAATTTTATTCCTGCATATTCCTTCTAAGAACTTTCCAATTGGAACATTTTTTTTTGGTGCAACACGATATTTATACTCTGTTCCTATAGGTACAAAGTGTATACTAGATTTGTGCAATGTATGTAACGGACAGAAGGAGGCGTGGCAGACAACAAGTCCTTTATACCAAAATGTTTGTCATAACCACCGATTGAGCCATGTCCGTCTGTCGGTCCGTCCGTCCGTCCGTCCGTCTGTATGAACACCTAGATCTCGGAGACTATAAGAGCTAGAGACACGAAACTTTACCAGCTAGTGCGCATATTTCCTCAGAAGATGAAGTTGGTTGAATCATGTCAATATCTTCCCCCGTTCCCCCGCAGTAGAGCTTCGCGATTTTTAGCCACACCGTTAAATACTTTCATCTGAAATTTAACAGAGCGATGTGTTGTGTTTTCATGCATTTGTGTGTGAAAAATAAACAAAGTCGGACAAATACAGCCAAAGTTTTAGTCAAAAATATACAAATTTCACCACTCTTGCCTATTAACTGCGTCAATATTTGACTCTTCGTAATTATGGTTACAAGTGACCTAGAATCACAATTTTTGGTAAGTTGATTCATGTGTGGCTCTAATGAAATTTTATCGATGCGGTCCCCCCACCCCCCGTAATCGATTTACCGTGATTTCTCCCACACCCCTCAACATATCAACTTAAAACTTACCCCATATACTTTAAATAACTTCTTTGACGTAACATTCGAGTTTCATCAAAATCGGTAAAAATTTAGGGAACTTATAGGTATAGACATGGAATTTCACCAAAAAAAAAAAACCAATAGGAAAGTTCTTAGAAGGAATATGCAGGAAAAATTTTTTGCGAGACAAAAGGTACAGGGTATTCCACTGCGGGCACTGCCTCGACTGTACCACATTTTTTTATCTATTTAGTAAATTTTTACCGATTTTAATGAAAATCGAAAGTTACGTCAAATAAGCCATTTTAAGTATATGGGGCAAGTTTCAAGTTGATATGTTGAGAGGTATGGAAGAAAAGACGGTAAATCGATTGCGGGGTGTGGGGGGTCTGAATCGATCAAATTTGCATGTGGATTTGTTCATTAGAGCCACATGAATCAGCTTACCAGAATTAGTGATTCCAGCTCATTTTTTACCGTTGCAATATGGGCCCATATTCTCATATTTTGGCCAAAACCCTGGCATTTCCATAATAATTTTTTTAGAGTGATGACATTTTACACATGTGTTCGTAAAGGATTGAGCTATTTTTTATTATTTGAGTTTGAGCCTCCTCAGATTTTTTCAAGATATAGATAATCTAAATCAAAATTGGAAAAAATTTCAAAAAATGTTTAACTTAAAAAAAAAAACGGTTTATTGGAATTGGACCATATTTCACACAAAGGTAGATATGAGCTCCTCATACATTGAAAAAATAGCCTCTACCTAAAATATTGAATGGTTTTGAAGTTATAGCCCCAAATAGTTTCAGCTTTCCAAGCAAATTACTAAAAGACGACATCACTAATCCATATGTTTTTAACTGTTATAATTTTTTTTTGCATGCTCTTTTAATTTCCGAAAAAAATTTTTAAAAATCAATATATAAATTTTTACGTTTTTTCTTCAAAATTGGTCAATTTTACAATTTTTGATTTGCGGCTTTGTAAGCATGCTATAAAATTTTCAAATTGTACATTTTTCTTACATTTAAGTACAACTTTTGGAATGAAAAAAAATTAAAGCATACTTTTAGGCAGCTAAGAAATTCAAAAAATAGTACAACTTCCTGGAGGTCGATTTTTAATATTCAACTTTTAGATACAAAATTCAATTTCCGAAAATCGGGAGGAATTACATTTTGTTGTAAAACATGTGAAGAAATTTATAAAATTTTTTTCGATCAAATATCGAGTGGTAGTCGGAGGCACCCTTAAAGCAAAGTAGCCAAATGATGAAAAACCAACAAAATCTTTATAGCTACTCGAATATATTAAAAACCAAAAAGTTTTTAAGCTCGATTTTATTTTTCCTATGAAGTAACATTTATAAATAATAAAGTGAATGAAGATTTCTTAGGTACATGTATCATAGTAAATGCATGTTTTTTTTTCTGTAAATTATCGCAAAAGTTAAAAAAATACAAAATGTCATCTTTGATGTCTAATAAGTTAAAAACCACTAATTAAAATTTAATATTTTGTTTTTGCTCTGGATACCTTAATATGTGTTAAATCATATTACATTGTCATATTTTTGAAAAATTTTGAATTTCGTCTGGAGGGCTTTTGGCCAAAATCTAGCCACGCGGGCCCATTGTGCGTTGGGGGTGAAATTAACACATTTTTGACTATAACTTCTGTTGTATTTGTGCGATTTTGTTAATTTTTGACATGCAGATGCATATTATCACGATGTATCGCTATGTTAAATCAAAATATTAAACAGTGTAGCTAAAAACCGCGAAACTATACTACACGGGAACGGGAGAAGATATCGATATGATTCAACAAAGTTCATCTTCTAAGGAAATATGCGCATCAGGTGGTAAAGATTGATATCTCTAGCTTTTATAGTCTCCGAAATCTAGGTGTTCATACAGACGGACGGATGGACGGACAGACGGACATGGCTCAATCGTTACCCGATGTTATGATAAGCATTTTGGTATAAAGGACTTGGAGTCTGCCACGCCTCTTTCTGTCCGTTACATACATTAATCAAATCTAGTATACCCTTTGTACCTATAGGTACAGGGTATAATTTCTCAAGCAAAAACAAGCGTACATTTTTTGTTTATCTACACTGATAAAAAAAACGGTCTGATTTTAAGATTTTTGGTCATAAAATCGTGACCAAATGGTCACGAAAGTAGAGTAAGCTTTTTTTGTTGTCAGATTAAGAATGCCGTTCTTGATTTAAGATTTTTGCAGTTAAGCCCGTAAAATCTTGATTTTAGAGTTAATTATGATTATTTTAAGCCTAAAAAAATCTTGAAAAAATAATCTTTATTCTTAAAATAAGCCGGGCAAAAATCTGAAATCGTGACCAAAATCTTAATTTCGGATTGTGAACAATCTTGCAATAAGATTGTTAAAATCTTAAAATAAGATTTATAAATTCTCATTACAAATAAAGGAAAATGCTTTCTAAAATGTATTTTACAATTTTAATTTTTTTGCTTTTAAACATAAACTTTTAAACTACAAATCTTGACGATGACGGCAATACCGATGTTAGCAGGATTGCGTACATGTATGTAAGATAGTTTATAACTATCAGTTTATTTATAATGTTTAATGCGTATGTTAATAACAATGATATTCAGTAATGTGTAATATAAAGTGAAGTTTAGCAGCACAAACGCGACAGCCTGCGTTTAGTTATATTTTCAGCTACATTCGGCACAGCACATCACAATCAACTGCTCTCGCTCAACTCTTCGCTCCACTGCCAGACTTCCCAGCCGCTCTCTGCTTCTCTTACCGGCGTTACTGCCTACGCCGTTGCTGCTACCACCGTTAGGGTGACCATCTCACATTCGGCCATCCTGATTAGTCATCTGTCCCAGATGACTCCAACTCCTCATCATCGACCACATACGACCACAACTTCATGTGATCACCACTTGTCGCTGTATTTATTGGACCTTCTCCTCCTGCAGCCTTGCGAACATCATATCGGCCATTTCGCTTTATTTTGGTGACTTCATATGGGCCAAGATACTCGCTCGCAAGTTTTTTCCCAGCCACGAATTGAGTTCGACGTATAGCTACCAAGTCTCCCAATTGGTATCCATATGCTGCTTTGCATTTAGCGTCGTACTGCTTTTTATACGACATCTGTGCCCGCTCTATTTCTTCTTTAGCCTGCTGCCTTATTTGCTGTCGCTGCTCCTCAAAAGCGTCATACATCTCTTGCTCTAGAAAAAGCTTAATGTTTTCAAGGGAATTATAATGCATTCTTACCCCAAAAAGCAGCTCAAAAGGACTTTTCTTTGTGGATGCCTGCACGTGCGAATTAATAGCTTTCTGCACATTTGGTACAAACTTGTACCACTTAGACGGCTCCTCTGCCGACAACTTTGCTACAATTGACAACACTGTGCGATTGATCCTCTCCACCTGTCCATTGCCTCTTGGGACTCCTGTCGTAGTCCACACATGCTCTATAGAATTATCCCCTGCATACTCAGCAAAAGCTGTTGCTGTAAAGGCCGTACCTCGATCTGATATTATTCGGACGGGATGACCAAATATCTCCGACCATGACTCAATCTTCTTTAAAGTCTCTGCGCAGCTGGTTGTTTTGGTTGGGTACAGCCACACGAACTTGGTAAATGCATCTACAGTAGCCAAAATATGTTTATATTGCTTAGACGTGGCATCCATTGGTCCCAGATGGTCCACATGCAACGAGTGTAACGGCTGGTCTCCCTTCGGAATCACATGTAAATATCCTTCTTTTTTGCCCAGCTTCTTATTGAAAATAATGCATCTCACGCAATTATTTACAACCTGCGCAACTTTCTGCTCCAAATGTGGTATCCAATAGGTTTGGCTCACGGCGTGCATAGTTTTTTCTACGGCATAATGACCTGAATTGTGAGTTTCCACAATTATTTCCTTTTCCATTTGCTTGGGAACCACCAGAAGATCATTGCCATTTACCTCTTTATACATCAAGCCACCTTTCCATTTGTATTGTTCATATGGACGATCGGTTAAAATTTCTGCAATTGCTTTGATAGTATCGTCCCTCTCTTGGGCCTTTTTCATACGCGCAGTAATCTCCAGCGACACGAGTAATATCTTAGTTGGATAGCGGCTTAAGCAATCCACGTGCTTAAGCCTTTCTCCTGGTCTATGCTCCACATCAAACTCAAACTCCTGCAGATATAAAACCCACTGCGCCACCTCTCTAGGAACATCTTTTTTCTTTAAAGTTTGCTTAAATGCGGCGCAATCCGTTATTAATTTAAATCTCTGTCCCAGTAAGTAATGGCGAAACTTTTTTACAGCCAGATAAACAGCTTTTGCCTCCAAAATGTAACTGTGTTGACGCGATTCTGCATCCGATGACTTCTTACTCCAAAATGCCACTGGATGTAGTTGGCCATCTAAACACTGCAACAGCGCTGCTCCAAATCCTTCCTTGGAAGCATCCGTGTGTACTTCAGTCTTTGCTTCTCTGTTATACAATTTCAAGACCGGTTCACTAATCAACGCCTCCTTCAACAGCCGAAATGCTTCTAATTCCAACGCACCTATTTTGAATACGGCGTCTTTTCGCAATAAGTTTGTCAATGGTCTGGCAATCTTCGAATAATTCTGGATGAATTTTCTAAAAAATCCAGTTAATCCTAAAAACGATTGTACGGCTCTTATGTTCTTCGGCGCTGCAAATTTGGCCACTGCATTTGTCTTCTCTTTTCCAGGCCAAATACGTCCACCTTCAATACAATGACCTAAGAAATTTATCTTAGTCTGCAGGAAATGACATTTTTTCCACTTAATGCGTAAGCCATGTGATGCCGCAGTGGTGAAGACCAATTTTACTTTTTCCATGCACTTCTCTGCAGTTTCGGCATGTATTATTATATCATCCATATATAAATCCAGTATATCGTTGTTGATCAACTCTTGAAATACATAATTGACATACCGAATAAATACGGCTGGTGAGTTACGAAACCCAAACGGCGCTCTGTTGAATTCATACAGCCCAGACTTCGTAATAAACGCAGTATACTTTTTGCTGCTTTCGTCAATTGCAACGTGAAAAAATCCATTTTCCAAGTCCATAACCGTAAAGACCTTTGCCTTCTGTAATTTTTCTAACACATCATCGATTATAGGGACAGGAAAGCAATCTCTCAGCACCATGGAGTTTAGTTTGCGATAATCAATGCAAACACGACTTGCGCCATCCTTTTTTTTTACCGGCACTATGCGACTCGCAAAGTTTGACGTAGATTTGCGTATTATGCTACCATTCAGCCATTCGATGATCTGCTTTTCAACCAGCTCCTCCTCTGCAATGGCAAGTCGGGTCGGCGCTTGACGAAATGGAGTAATTTCGCCATCTGGTATAATTTTCAGCACCACTGGACATTCTGTCATACTCTCTGCCGGCTTATAGTTGTCAATCAAAAGCTGCACATCTTGTTTGAACTGACATCAATATCAGTATTTGTCTGCATTATATTGTAAATACTTATCTGATTTAGCTCATCAGTTTTCTTCCCCAACTGGGAAGAAAACTGATATCCGTCCTGCGTCGACGTATAATCAAATCTGCCTGTGAAGTCGTATCCAAGTAATCCCTCGTAGCCCATTTCTTTATCAGCTACAACAATAATTTCTTGCGGCGTTTCCAATTCATCTACTTCCATGTTTGCCACAAAGCAACCAATGGGATGCGTCATTTTGTTCCCTAGACCGCGAAGAGGCCTTTCCCAACGCTTCAGGACTACGTTGTTGATTTTATTAAACACACTCTGTTTAATCACGGTAACGTCAGCTCCGGTGTCCACCAAAAAATTGATCTCTATACCATTCAGCTTAATTTTTTTCATTCGCTTGCTATCATACACAATGTTTATGGTTTTTGCTGCTGCAGCCGGACAATCTTTGGACATATGTCCTCTTTGCTTACAACGAAAGCATTTGGTCACCTCGTTGCAATCTTTACGCATATGCTCCAGTGAATCACAGTTATAACAGCGCTTTCTTTTTTCAAAACTCTCACGCCTTTCAAATGGTTTGTTTTCTGCATGATATGGTTGTTTTCCTCTAATGGTTGCCCGCTCAAACACGCCGTATTGTTTCTCTAGTTCTTTGTACGATTCGCAAGCATAGAGATTATATTTAAAGTCGCACTTCAATCCCAGCCCATCAACTATATAGCGAATCACAGATTGCGTATCAACAGCACCAACACAAGCAATTTTTTTCATTTGCAGCACATATTCCTTAAAACATTCGTCTTTACGTTGTTTACGGTCACGCAGCTGTGTGTGAATATCAGCACCACACACAAGCTCGCTGCCAAACTCATTTTCCAATGATGCTTTCAGCTCGGAATAGTTGTAAACAATACTTGTCTCCAAAAAAATTGCAGCCGTCTGTGTCATTTTCGCGCGCGCTTGTACATATTTTTGAGCATCAGTCAGTCCATATGCCTCTGCATTAACCTCAAAATTTTTGAACCAATGGCCAACTTGAATACTTTTGCCATCAAAGTCAGGAATAATTTTAGTGAAGCTCTCTGCACTTATTTTTGAATCCGTTTGTTTTATTTCATCAGCTTTGATTTTTAAAGTTAGCAACTGCATTAGCTGCTGCAGCATTTCACCATTTTGTTTAATTTGCTTCGCATTTTGATTCTCCTCTTCGCTACGCATTTTCTCAACCGGCAACACTTGTGCCTTTTGCTGCGACACTTCTGCTTTATGCATTTTCGTAGCGGCGACTGACGATCGTGTGTTATATGTCTGTCCCGCTCGCACTAACTGCTTTTTGGGCGGCCTGTTGACGACGCTACCGGCACCTCTTGTTTTTTGTTCTGCTTTTTCAGCCCTTTTATTTTTTCTTGCGCTCATAAAACTTTAGTTTTTTGCTTTAAACTCTGCACTGCAACTAATTTTCAATTATTGTTTTGTCTTTCTGCGCTTTTCAAAACTTTCCAGCGTTCATTGAAATTAACACAAATGCGCCACCAAATATTTTATGCACCACGAACCGACGCGCAATTAAATATGAGGTGGGCTAATCACGGACGAGCCCCCAAATGTAAGATAGTTTATAACTATCAGTTTATTTATAATGTTTAATGCGTATGTTAATAACAATGATATTCAGTAATGTGTAATATAAAGTGAAGTTTAGCAGCACAAACGCGACAGCCTGCGTTTAGTTATATTTTCAGCTACATTCGGCACAGCACATCACAATCAACTGCTCTCGCTCAACTCTTCGCTCCACTGCCAGACTTCCCAGCCGCTCTCTGCTTCTCTTACCGGCGTTACTGCCTACGCCGTTGCTGCTACCACCGTTAGGGTGACCATCTCACATGTATTCCTGTGCATCTATTGAGAATGTAAATTTTAAAGTAATTAATAATTAAAAATTAATAAAATATAATAAATAAGACCTATATACATATATGGTAATAGAATAGATTCACTTATACCTATGCATAAAAGAATTTTTTTTCTAGTCTTACCATTATGGCTTACTTGATTTAGCTCTGCTAAATTGATCCTTGCACAAATCGTTGAGTATGTTATTTTCAAAAAAAGTTGTTACACTCTTTTTGAAACTTTCCCATTGTGATATTAGCCAATTTTTTTTCCCCGGGTACAAAATATCAAAATCTATTTGTATCTGAAAAAGAAGAAATGTATTTTGTTAAGCCAATATAAATAATATAGGTTAGGTTAGGTTAGGGCGGCAGTTGGGACTGACGTCCCAACTCACATAGACCAAGAATAGGCCCGTTGTGATACCGCTACGGTGCACTATTTCCCCTCTTCCCCACTCAAGAGGTCCCCTGTATAAGATGAGTCCGCCATCCGGCGGCCTGGATGAACCTTAGAAGGCATTTCGGACTCTGTTCGGAGAGCTGAGATAAATCATCAAGGAAGTGTGACCTTAGAATGCGGAACCTAGTCCTGCACAGTCCAGGACAGTAACAGAAAAGGTGCTCCACTGTCTCCAGCTCCTCTTCATCGTCACAACTTCTACAGAAGTCATGGTGGGGAGCATTTAGCCTGGATGCATGGATCCCCACCAACCAATGTCCTGTGATCGCACGTATGACTGTCGAGCACTGAGCTCTATTTAAACGACAAAGTTCCTTAGTTCTTTTCGTGCTGTATGTCGGCCAGGTTTGCCGTGATATTCTACACGTGTTCGATGTCCGCTTCCACGTTTGGTTTGCAGAGAGAGCGAAGTAATTTCGTATTCTCAGTTTACAGCTGGCCATGGGTATACCCAGGCCCTCCTTGTCCTGAAGGAGGATGCTGGTAGTTCCTTGTCTAGCCAGTTCATCCGCAATACAGTTGCCCTCGATATCCCTATGTCCAGGGACCCATATGAGGTGGATTGAAAACTGCTTAGCCATCTCCTCAAGAGATAAGCGGCAGTTATTCACTGACTTCATACACGATGTCAATGAAGCTAGAGACTTGATAGCCGCCTGGCTGTCCGAGTAGATACAAATGTTCTTGTTTCGAACTCGTAGGTTTCTTATTGTTGTGAGAGCCTCTTGGATTGCAGTGACTTCCGCCTGAAAGACACTGCAGTGATCCGGGAGTCGGAAAGCTGTTCTTACGTCGAGTTCCTCAATGTAGACGCCTCCACCTACACGATCATCCAGCTTGGAACCATCCGTGTAAATCTTTATCGAGCCATCTGGGCCTGGTACCCCTATACTCCACTCCTCCCTGGTTGGAATATGGGTTTTGAAATTTGTTGTGAAATGTTCCTGCGGGATGCAGTAGTCTGTACTCTTGGGAATAAGTGGGTTTCCCTTGAGAATTTTCGCGTGACCAAAGTCATAGTCAATCCATTTTTTCGCCTCTCTCATGCGTAAGGCTGATAGAACGGCTTGTTGTTTACCCAGAAGAAGAGAAGAAACGATGAAAGACTTATGGGCCGGAAGTCATTCGGAAGTGTGTGAGTAGCCTTCCCTGCCTTAGGTATATAGACTACTCTAGATCTAAGCCAACCTTCCGGGATGAACCCTGTGGCCAGAGTTCTGGTGAAAATATCCGTCAGCCATCGTACGACGGATTTCCCCCCATGTTGTAATTGCGCTGGGATAATATTGTCTGGCCCCGGCGATTTATATGGTTTAAAACTGTGGATGGCCCATTCAACCTTGTCGTGAGTAAACAGTTTTTTGGAGATACAAGTCGTATCTGGCATAGGGCTGATCTCCGCTGGCTTTGCGGTAGAGCAGCCCGGAAAGTGAGTGTTAGTTAGTAATTTTAGCGATTCTTCGCTAGAAGTGGTCCAATTCCCATTGGATCCTTGTAGGTATCCAAGTGTAGATGGACATTTTGACAGGACCTTCCTGAGCCTTGCGGCATCAGTGGTACTTTCGATTTCTGAGCAGAAGAGCTGCCACGAAGACCGTTTTGCCTTCCGGAGCGCCCTCTTATATTCTGAAAGGCTGGTTTTATAATCATTCCATGAAATAACGTCATCCTTTGTTTTAGCAATATTGAAAAGCTTGCGGGAATTGTGCCGGTGTTGCCCAATTTCTGATGACCACCAGGGAGGCTTAGCTTTCCCCCTTGATGTTCTTAATCTACACGATTTATTGAAGGCATGGGTACATGCTCTTGTTAATGTATCGATTTGGGTATTATTGAACTCCACTGAATTTGGTCCTCTTGGAGGATCCGGAGGGAGAGTTCTACCCAAAATCTCTGCAAAGAGCCCCCAGTTCGTAGACCGAGGGTTCCTGAAACTCCCTATAGAGGGTGGGGTTAGGGATATCAAAGTCTCGATATACCGATGATCCGAGAAGGAGTGGTCGTTTAGGACCTTCCAGTTTCGGACCCTCTGGTATAGAGAGCTAGATGCCAAGGTGATGTCTAAGACTTCTTTTCTATTCTTTATGATAAAGGTAGGGTCGTTACCTCTATTACATATAAGCATATTTGTGGACAAGATGTAGTCAAAAAGTAACTCACCTCTAACATTTATGTCAGTGCTTCCCCACTGAGTGTGATGTGCGTTGGCGTCGCAGCCCATAATCAGATCAATGTTTTTGGCCTCACTGTCCTTTATGAGGCTCCGTGCCAATTGCGGTGGGGGTTCGCTCTGCTCATAAGCCATGTAGCAGGAGCTTACCCTAAGATTGCCAGATGGCAGCTCCAGACTTGCAGCGGTGTTGTCACCATCGCTGTAATTTGAGAGCAAAAATATGTGCAGGGGCTTTTTTGCTAAAATGCAGGTACGAGCTTTACCTGAATGTTGAGTAATTATTAGCTTGTAGTCTTTTGTCCTCAATCCAGAAATCTGGCCTTTGCTTAGCCACGGTTCCTGGATGAGGACGACATCGACTTCGCCTTGGCTTAGGCGAAGCAGTAAGGCAGCCGAAGCTGATGTGGAGTGATGGAGATTAATTTGAAGAAGTCTTATCGACATCCCCAAGATTAACCTCCACCACCGTGCTATTTGCCTCATCCTCGTCTGTTTCGTCAAGGATGGAGTCATCGTCTGTCTGGCCTAGTTTCGCGAGCTCCCTGGCGAGCTCCGATGACTCCGAGGCGTACCCCTCCAGGATGTCAGGGTCTTCGAGCTGTGGTTCGGGCGCGGTTTTCTTGCCGCCCGTGGTGTCAGTACGGTACACCCGAATCACAGCCTTTTTGTAGCCATACCTGACGGTACCTTCGACTTTGGCCAGGTCTTCTGCCGAATCTTTATTGATAATTAGCATTATCTGTCGAGGAGAGCCCACCGCATTTTCCACCTTGGCAATCCGCCAATCGTCGGTTTTCAGGTGTGGATTGCACACCTGAAATAGCTTAAGGATCTTGTCCGGATCCTCCGGCTTGGCTGAGACCCAAGCTCTGGCTCTGTGGCTGAAAGGGACATCCTTCCAGTCCACAGCCACTAGCTTGGCTCCTGGGTAGACCTCACCGAGGGCTGCGATGGCTTTCTTGTATGCCTCCGCCGAGCGGCTGTCGTCACATGCGATGGTTTTCACAGTGCCGAGATGCCAGCCGGCGTCGCTGCAGAAAGGTGGAGGTCCTCCACTCTTCTCCATGTCTTCCAGGAAGCGATCCTGCAGCTCATTTTTCACACCTGCCCACAAGTTTCGAGGGATAAGACCATCCTTGTTGCCCTTGTCTAGGACACCCAGGAGGATCTTATCCTTCGTGACCTCGGCGAAGGAGCGGTTAAGGGGCTGCGGTCGCGTCCGTTTCAGCGGCGGTGCAGATTCCTCTGCAGACCTTTGCCGCTTAACCTTGGCTTTATGTTTTCCTGGGGCTGATGGCTGAAAGCCCGGCAGGATTGTTTTGGCCCAATCGACCAGTCTCTTACCCTCCGGTGATTGCTCCGAAGTGGTAAGATTTCTTTGGAGAATCTCTCCAGCCCGTCTCCTGTCTTGGTAGGACGGTTTGGTTGGTGGTGGCATCCTAGGAGTAGCCGGCTCTGAAGAGTTAGCAGCCACCCCCGCCTTGGACGTAGAAGCGAAACTGGCTTGTTTCGTGCTGGCATCCAAGGATGGGTTGGACTGCCTTCCCCACAGAATCTAGGGAAGACAGTGGGTTTGCCGTCTTACCCTTACCGGCACAGTCCGGGATGGGAAGGACACCTACCGGTTCCTTCCTCACCGTGCTTAAAGCTTGTTGCGGGAGCTTCGTCCCTTCCGTATTTTGGCGAGTTACGTTCTCATTTTGTTTGTTGTTTTTGTTTTTATTTAATTTATGCATAAGTTGGACTGAGACCCCCTCAGCCATGCATCCATCGGCCTTTGCTGTTCCACCTTCGATTGGGGTAATTTTAGCGAGTTGTCGAGTTTTGCAAACATTTACTGTGTACAAGCAACTGCCGCCAAGTGTACAGAAATAATTTCATAACTGGCGTCGTCTAGGTTTGTTTTTTTATTAAAATGAATTAATTTATTTTACTCACCTTCTAAATATTCATATATTGGTTCCATTTGGAAATCCATCAGAAGATTAATTAATTTTTCTTCCACTGGATCTTCCTCATCTTTCTGTATCTTTACTTTGACTACTGTAGATCCCTTTAGTTGCACTATTATGTTAAACAAGAGCGTACATGTTTTGCGATTTTTATTAATTTTTTATTCGTATCAAATTTTATTTTATCAGCAAAATTGCTTGTAACCAAAAAACACATATTTTTAAAAAAGAAAAGAAGTGTCACAAGTGAGACCCGTTTTTTTTTATTTTAAAACAAAGTGTTTACAAATTTATGATTTACGGGGTATGCATGTCTAAATAATCCATATATACCCATTTTAATAAAATTAAACTGTTATTTCAGCAGCAATGTGATTACGAATAATAGATGCAAATGAAAAAGTATAAAATGAATTTATTTGATATAATTTAATTGTTTTTATTTTTAAAATCTGTATACTATATATATATTATTACTGAAATGTAAATTACTTTTAGTGAAATATTGTGCCCATACAAATATTTACTCGATTTTTTGTATTATTCATTATATTATATTTTATATATATGGTCATTATATACATGGACGACATCACGGTGGCGACTAAAGATATAGAAGAACACATCAAAACATTAAAAGAGGTATTTAAGCTTGTGCAAAACAAATCAGAACTACGTCTCGACAAGTGCACATTTTTGCAGCCTAGCGTAAAGTATTTGGGATTTTTAATAGACAAAGACGGCATTAAAGCTGATGATAAGGGAATAGAAGCAGTCAAAAATTTCCGTATTCCTGACAAAGCATACAAAGTGAAAAGTTTTTTCTCGGTTTATGTTCGAACTTCAGACGATTCATCAAAGATTTTTCAACAGAAGCAAAACCCTTGTATGATTTGCTTAAGAAGGAAAAGCAATTTGAATTTAAAGAACATGAGTTAAACTGCATTAGGAAACTTAACGAAAAATTAGTTCAAGCACCCGTATTGTCAATATACAATTATAAGGACGAAACCGAGCTGCACTGCGATGCAAGCTTTGGTGCAGTTCTCATGCAGAAAAAGGAGGATAAAAACATGCATCCGATATTTTACTTTTCATAAAGAACTACAGAATTAGAAAGCAAGTATCACAGTTTTGAGCTAGAGACTTTGGCAATAATTTATACTTTGCGACGATTTCGTATTAATTTACAAGGGAAACACTTCAAAAGAGTTACAGATTGTAACTCCTTAACTGTTACACTGAATAAAATTGATTTAAATCCCAGAATTGCTTGTTGGGCTTTAGAATTACAAAATTATGATTATGAATTAATACCTAGAGAAGGTACCAAAATGCAGCATGTCGACGCACTTAGTCGAATTAATAATATAATGGTAATAGAATCTAATCTAAATATGTCAAGCAAAGTACGAAAAGTTACGAAAAATAAAAACATTATTAGAAAAGTCAGATCATAAGGTTTATGAAATGAGAAACGACATAGTGTACAAAAACAAGGTGGTGCGTTGGTGATGGTCGCTTTTAGCCATTCTGTCGAAGCGCCATCCTTGCAGTGCAGAGCTAAGTATCCTGCTTTGTATGTAGCGCCCAGAAAAGTAGGTTTTGTGGCCTGTTCTTTTTCCGCTACTATTTTGTCCAGGATGAGCTCTTGGATGGAGTTCATTTGCTCCGTTGTCAAAAACTGCCATTTTGATTCCAGACACCACATCCTTGTAGGAGGCAGTGGGCTGCCTCTTCTTGGCTGTGGTGCTGGCTTCTGTTGGCATTTTCGCCGCATTAGGTGGCTTTGATGCGGGTTTTTCTGCTGCTGCGGCCTTGGAGGTGGATGGTTGATCCTCTCTAACCCGCTTGTTATGGGTGGCCTCTGGAGGTGTGTGTTTAATGGACCTCTGTCTTTTTGGGCCAGGTTTATTTTGCTCACCCTTTTTGGCTGGCACAGGGAGCAAAGCTTTGGCATATGCCTCTTCTCTGCTGAGCTCTTTCTTGAGGAGGTAAGTGTACCTCTTTTTGCCTGCTCCGCTAAGTTTTTTAGGCTTCTCTGTAGCTGGTGCAGCGCCTGTCGGGCTTTGAGGGGCAGCTTCTTGGCTCGCGCCAATTGAAGGCTGCTCTACCTCCATTTGTTGAGGTGTTGTGACCTCTTGTGGTGAGATGTCATGGCCACTCTCGCCAGTTTTTTGTTTTTGATTTGAAGTGTTCATTTTTGGACCCACAAGTAAAGGGGAATGTCGGTCCACTACGCCAGTGCCCCGGTAGCGCAGTAAGGCACTTATTGAAATGGGGCCTTCCCTGGGCGCCCCAAGTTCGCATATTATCGACTAGATACCCTCTAGCCATTCATCCCTCGGCATACGCTGTTCCATCTTGGATTGGGGTTTATGTAGAGTTTTCTCTCTTAGCCCAACTATATTAGCCACACTCTCAGCAGAGACATGACCTTACTGAGAGGTGTGTTACCGGTAGTTACCACTCTCACCTCTCACCACTGCTATGGTCCTTAATAGCTGATAACCTAAGACAGACCCTTTACAAAGGGTACAAAACAATCGGATATGCAGATGACATATCTGTAAGATGCCTTAGACAAAACAAGACAATTAGACAATGGGAGTGGTGTAAGAATGAGAGATTGTCAATCAATCCTACAAAAACCACTATTGTCCCATTTACGAGAAAAAGGGCGTTTCATATCCCTTTACCAATAAATGAGACAGAGGTACCCTTAAAGGAAGAGGTAAAATATCTAGGCATCATCCTGGATAAAAAAACTCACCTGGGGCGCACACCTTCATTCTGTAATAACAAAGGCCAAGAAAAACCTCTGGACAACTAAACAACTTCTGGGTAAATCCTGGGGTCTGAGCCCCAAAATGACCTTCTGGATCTATACCCAAATGGTTAGATCCATCATACTATATGGGGCATTGGTATGGTGGGAGAAAACCAAGCAAACCACAGCTACACTAAAACTGAGCAAATCACAGAGGCTAGCATGCCTAAGCATCACAGGGGCCATGAGAACTACCCCAACTGCTGGCATGGAAGCACTGCTAAATTTACCACCGCTACACCTAGCAATACAGGAAGAGGCTGCAATGCAAGCACTCTCAATCCACTTGAAAGAAAAATTCAAACCAGGAAACCTAAATGGTCACCTACAAATCCTTAACAGGGTCAGAAATGCCACATATATGACCCAGGCAAACGACCACACAGATCCTGTACTCAAATTCACCAATAGATACAAAGTCATGTTCCCATTTAGAGAGGAATGGAATGCTAACCCAGTGTGGTTACATGACGACTCCAAAACAATTCACGGTGTATGAGCAGGAATAGTGGGCCCTAGAGCACACAAATCAATTACTCTAAGTACCGACACTGCAATTTTTCATGCGGAGTTATACGCTATAATGGAAACAGTGGAAATACTATCAAAAAGAGAGTTAAGATCAAAATACTCTCAGACAGTCAATCAGTCCTCAAAGCACTAAAAAGCTACACCTTCACTTCAAAAGTCCTAATAGAGTGCAATAACGCACTCAATCAACTGGCCACCCACAACCATGTCTCCTTGATTTGGGTGCCCGGTCATGAAGGACACGAAGGAAATGAAAAGGCGGACCTTTACGCCAAAAAGGGGGCGGAAAAGCCATTCATAGGCCCAACTCCCTTCTTTGGCTTCAACAAAAATAACTTAAAACAAGAGACCAAAAAATGGACTTAACAAAAAATGTCAGAATACTGGAGCGGCATTAACGGCCTTAACCATTCCAAAAAATTCTTGAATTTCGACGCCAAAAGAGCAAACAGCAATCTCACTCTAAACATGAAAAGTCTAAAGACACTCTCTGGAGCACTTACAGGCCACTTCGCCTGCAAAAAACACCTACACAGAATAGGTATATAATACATGCAGATTCTGCTGTGATGAGGAAGAGTCTATGGAATACCTGATCACAAACTGTGAGGCACTAGGCCACAGGAGACACAAAATTTTAGGTGCATACCTACTAGAAGATGAAGACCTTCAAAAGCTCCCTCCGAAAGAGCTGGTTCGCTTCCTCGACATACTAAATGTCTAAAGGAAAAGGGGTGCACAATAGACCAATCTGGTCGCAGCGTTATGTTTGCAAGAAACACACTTACCCCACAACTTTCAAAATTTCCTTGGGCCCAAGGTTATTATTACAACCTTCCCCAAAACACATCGCCCAGGCAAGGTATCGGTGTGCTCATAAAAAAACATATTCCCCATACTTACAATATTATCAACTCAAATGGTCTTTGCTCCGTATTATAAATAATCTTGAAAATTGCATTAGCATCATTAATACGAGCCGAGCTGCAGGCAACCAATTGGGTCACAGACTTCCAGGAAGTTTACTGCCACTTTGTGTTTAGTCATAAAAGGACGGTAGCTCCTACTAAGCTCCCGCCTTGTGTTTATACCTATCGCGGGATATCTACCATCTTTTACAATGAGTTAATATATGCATCGATCCAAACGTCAACATTCAAAAGTATCCAAGGGGTAATCGGGGAAAAATGAGGCTATTTAAATTTAATGTCATTTCAGTACTGCTGTACGGATGCGAAACCTGGCTTGTAACAGACCAACTCTTTGGAAAAATTCAGAGCTTCGCAAACAGATGCCTCCGTCGTATTTTTAAGGTGTTGTGGCCAAATGTCGTCAGCAATGATGATCTATATAAAAAATGTAACTTGCAGGCAATGGCCAACTCGAATTAACTACGAAAATGGCGGTGGCTAGGCCACACCCTGCGTAAAGAAGCTACGGAGGTATGTCGACAAGCCCTTGTTTGGAATCCCCAAGGCAGCCGTAAGAGGGGCCGACCTAAGACTACGTGGAGAAGAAGTCTACAAAAAGAAATCGGCGAATGTGGTAAATCGTGGAGTGAAATAAAGATGCTAGCTAACAACTGGACCAGATGAAAATGCTTTTTAGAGGCCCTATGCTCCAGTGGGAGATAAAGGAAATGACGATGTTGATCATTAATGCATATATACCTCCAACCAAGGCTTTGCCAGCTGGGAAATTATTAATATTCTTAGCCAAGTCAATGGTCCTCTCCTAATGCTAGGCGATTTTTACTCCTGGAGCTTTCACTCCTGGAGCACCTTATGGGGTTTCCAACACACACAAACTTAAGAGGCAAAAGTATCAAAACAGGCAATCGCCAACAAATTAACAGTGTTAATCGATGACTCAGCTACAAACCACTCAACGCACAACACTTTTAAGCATGATGATATCTCAAGGATATCCCCCCAAATCGCCCATAGGTGCAGTTGGTCTAACTTGGAAATCCTCCATGGCAGTGACCATTTTCCAATAAAAATCCAATTCTCTACGCAATTCGCTCCTGATATAATTCCACCACTGCCAAAGTATAAGACCGACTATGCTAACTGGGAACTTTTTGAAAACAAATGCGAATCTTACGCTGAGAAATGGACTGATGGGTGCTTAAATCAGCAAGTCGCCCGTTCACAAAATGCATAAGAGCCTCTCCTAACTGTTGCACCCCACAAACTCAGCGAATCCTACCCTCCAGCAGCTAAGGAATGAAAAACAAGTTCTCTTCAATATATGTAAGTCCCATATGTCCACTACAGCCTTAATCGGATACAAAAGCTGTACTGTCAGCCAAACGAAAATGTCTTACAACCTTTACCTCTCAAATCTGTCCCCAATCTACCTCAAAGAAAGTTTGAAGTGATATAAAACGATTAGCCGGTGTTCCCCCTACACCTTTAAAATATTACATCTGGAGGCACTGCACTACCTTTTCTCGAAGCGCTTCGTCGTTTTTTTGAACCCTTATATCTTGGGTTTGGATTATGCTAGATCAACAAAATTTTCGGAATATGTTGCCAATAGCGGACTTATTAAACATATAAAGTTTTAATTGCATAGTCCTATACTTTAGATTTTATTGATATCTAAAAAACGACTGAAGCCATATATGGCATGCACGATAGGAGATTACCAATGCGGTTTCAGACCAGGCAAGTCAACTACGGACCAAATCTTCGCTCTGCGCATGATCCTCGAGAAGACGCTAGACTCTTTCGGGGCCATAGAAAAACAACAACAGCACCCTCGAAATAAAACGCAGAATACTGCTCGCCAACCGTTGCGAGTTTGGATTGAGCAATTGGTTCAGATCGAAAACAACATCTCGAAGCATGAAGATATAACTATACAAGAAGCTGGTTGTGCCCATCGCTATCTACGACGCCGAAACCTGGGCTATGACAGCTTCTGATGAGGAGCTATTAAATGTGTTCAAACGAAAAATTCTGCGTAGGATTTTCGGCCCAATCTGCGAGAATGGCCAATGGAGGTTACGATTTAGCCCCGAAATATACGGTCTATACAATAACATCAAAATTGTCGCCCAACTCAAAAAGCAGAGATTAAGATGGCTGGGGCATGGGCATCGAATGCAGGAGAACTGCCCCACGAGGCGTGCTCTGTATAGCGACCCAGTTGGCGTTCGACGTCGTGGTAGACCGAAGCAGCGTTGGTTTGTGGCTGTACAGAGGGATATAGAAGAAGAAGAAAAAAAAAATCTGAGGAGGCTCAAACTTACCAGAAAAATAGTTCAATCCTTTACGAACACGTGTGTAAAATTTCGTCACTCTTAAAAAATTATTATGGAAATGAAAGGGTTTTGGCCAAACTATGAAAATCTGGGCCCACAGTCCAGTGGTGGGGAACTCAACAAAACTACCACCAAATTTGGTTACGATATCTTTATAAACAATCAAATTACCCATCTAAAACTTTTAGTTTTTTTCAAGGTCCAGTGGAACAATGGAGCTATATAATCTAACCCCGATATCAAAAAAATAAAATAAACTTCTCTCCTATGGAATAAATATGTAAGTCCCATATATCCACCATAGCCTTGATCGGATACAAAAGCTGTACTGTCAGCCAAACGAAAATGTCTTACAACCTTTACCTCTCAAATCTGTCCCCAATCGTCTTTTGTTTGAACCCTTATATCTTGGGTTTGGATTATGCTAGATCAACAAAATTTTCGGGATATGTTGCCAATAGCGGACTTATTAAACATATAAAGTTTTAATTGCATATTTATACCCTGTACCGTATGGTACAAAGTATGTGCAAGCCGAAAATGTATGTAACGTAGAGAAGGAGAAGTCGGAGACCCCCCAAAGTTACCTAAAGTATGATCAGAGTGACTAGAGAAGTCGATATACCCATTTCCGTCTGTCCGTCTGACCGTCTGTCCGTATGAACGCCTAGATCTCAGAGATGGTAAGAGCTAGAGCAACCAAACTTTCAGATAAGATCCCTTATTAATCCATAGGAGACAAGTTTATTTTATTTTTTTGATATCGGGACTACATTATATAGCTCCCATAGGGGTGCTTCAGAGGACCTCGAAAAAAAGCAAAAGTTTTCGATGGATAATTCGTTTGCTTATGAAGATATCATAACCAAATTTGGCAATCGGAAGTTTTTTAGAAACCCCCAGCACTGTACCAAATTTTATCAAAATCGGTTGACTATATCATATAGGTCCCATAGGATCGATCGGTCGAAAAAAAAATTATAAAACTTGTAACTTTCAACCCCCAACCCCTTAAACTAGGGGATGGAAGTTTGTATGAGACCTGCAATTTTTTAATTTTGACGCTAGAGGTCTAATGTGATCTGAAACTTGATGCCCCCAGATATATATAGTAACATATCCGCACCAAGCCTATAACGTATATGCTAAGTTACACTAACACACACACACACACATATTATATACACACAATTCGGCAGCGTAAGCAATTGTCAAGTTTAACGACAAAGCAATGCTGACATCGAAACACATAAAGATCATATGAGGGTCTGCATAACAAAGTACGCGACATAAACAATTCAGTTGTGCCTACGTGCAAGAAGCCGCCTATGCTGACGCCATGGAGGATCATGTTCAGCCCAGCGATAAAACAAAGAACTTCATAATTGCAGAGTCAGCAACGACGCAGCTGCCATCAATAACGTAAACAACGAGGTTTCCTTATTGATGGAATTATAATAAGAATCAGTTCACATTTGTTCTAGTTAAGAGGTACACACGTTGACCACATAAATCTATTGTAACAGTGACTCACATATTGTACTTTTAAGTTTGATGTTTAATAAAGTTATTTTTTTAACTTAAACTTGAATGTCGCATTTGTTATTATATATATATATATATAGGTACCCCTTTGGTCGGGGAGAATAGAATACGTAGAACTAAACTAAAAGATATTATTATTGAATTTTATACTATAATAAGTAAACTGTTTTGGATCAGTGTAACTCACTGGAAGTGCACTCTGCGCTCTCAGTGCACTAATATATTCCACAATTTAAGCTTTTTTGTAAACACATATACATATTGAATAAATATGTTGGCATGAAGCCACTTGAAATTGAACTATCAAACGCGGCAGAGGTAGTTCTTTTAAATCCTTAGTTGGAGTACAAACATTGGCGACCGCGACAGGACAGAGACTTCCCTATAATATGGCAACTTAATATTGGACACAGCGGCACAAACTCATCGAAGCTATTAATCAAACATATTAGCTATTTATCATAAACAACGGCGTTGCAGTGGAGCAGCGCATATTCAACTTAGAGCCGTCTGAATCACTACATTTAGCCATCTTAGTGGGATTCTCTGGAAATCAGCAAATCCGGAATTCAATATCTAAATCCAGATCTACCCCTCACCAAACCGAGCCAACGTTGGACACCTAAGTATATTATACAAAAACAAGTGAGCTATTAAATTTGGCAGCAAAACAAATACACATGGTGACACTGTAAGTAGAAGTACTAGAGAAAGAACTGTTCATATAAAAAACGTGGACAACTGTACATTTTATTCCATACACACACACACAACTTGGTATTGGCTATTGGTACATCAAGAGTGAGAGAGATCTAATTATCTAATCTCAAAGCTTATTCAAACGATTATCTGAGCACTTCTCTCTTGCGATTTACTGTTACAGCATCCCATATCACTCAAGTCTTAAGATTGTAAGCTTGAGTTAAAACTACTCAATTATTCGTTTCACTTATTGCTGTTGCATTTCGTTATTTTCTTTGTCTGGTGATTTTGAGCTATTTTCATTCCAATATGAGTCCATCTGTCGGGGAAGAGCAACTAGTTTCACTCAGACAGCAACGAAGTTCTATAAGTCGTCACATTACTAACATTCAAAACAAGATAGAACAAGATCGAGAAAAATTAGATGTTGCAGTATTTGAATGCCGGTTACAAATTTTAGAGTCTTACTTTAAACAAGTTTGTCATATCCAAGCCCAAATTGAAGAATTAGAACCTGGCGATGATACCAGAAGTGAATTAGAAGACCAATTTATTGGCGTGAAATCAAAACTATTAAAGTGTATAAATGAAACCAAGGTACAGAAAACTGATGAGAATAGTTTTTTCCATGCAACTACGTGCAGTGCAAATACTTCGATAAGTCAAAATAGACTGCCAGCATTAAAGCTACCAAAGTTTGATGGCAAATACGGCGAATACAAAAGGTTTATGGCAGCTTTCAATAATCTTGTGCATAATGACTCGTCGCTCTCTGATATTGACAAATTTAATTATTTGTTGAGTTGTCTCTCAGGTGGAGCATTAAAAGTGGTTGAACCATTTCAAGTCACAGATCAAAATTACCCCAAAGCGCTTAAGCAACTAAAAGACAGGTATGATAAAAAGGTGCTAATATTTCTTGAGCATATTAACAATTTATTTAATGTCCAGGCTATGGCTAAATCGGATGCATCGTCACTACGCACAATCATCGATACGGTTTCAGCACTTCGTAGCTCTTTGTGTTCACTTGGCACAGAATCAGAAATATTTAATGCAATTATCATCCACCTCGTGCTATCAAAGGTTGACTTAGATACCAAAATGATATACGACTCAAGGCAAGATTTTGAAACATTGCCCAAATGGGAGCACTGCTACAATACTCTAAGTAGACATTGTCAATTTTTGGAAACAAATGTTAGGCGTTCAGGAGGAGAAAAACCTAAAGACCTAAAGGCAGTTAGTATTGTAAAGAAATCTTCAAGCACATTCGTTCATACGCAATCAAATTGTATTCATTGCCAAGGGACAGATCATGGTTTATTTGCTTGTCTGTCATTTAGCTCGCTACCATTAGAAGAGCGTTACAATGTAGCTAAACAAAATTCACTATGTCTAAACTGCCTGCGGAAAGGGCACATAGTAGGAAAATGCTTATCTAAATTCCGGTGCAGAATATGTAATGGCAGACATCACAGTTTGTTACACAAATTTATACCAAATCAGGAGCAAGGTTTTTCGCAAGCTAATCAGCAGCAAACCTTTCAGCCCAGTACATCCAAGAGTACTGCTACATCACTTATATGCAAAACATCAGGGCGTGCCATTCTGCCAACTGCAGTTGTACTAATCAAAGACAAGTATGGCCTTTATCAGCCAGCACGCGCCTTATTAGACTCGTGTTCGGAAGTAAATTTCATAACAGAGGAACTCGCAAAACGATTACAACTGAAATTTGAACACGCACATCAGGAAATATCAGGAATAGAGGATATAAGAACAGCACTGAGATTTTCAGTAAACGCAACAATGAAATCTCGTATCTCAAACTATAATTGGTCATCTCAATTGGCTGTTACGAAAACTATATCATTGAACCAGCCTAAAAGTAGCATTGACGTTTCAAAACTTAGAATCCCAGCTGGAATTGAATTGGCTGATCCGCTTTTCAATAAGCCACAGCACATCGACATTTTAATAAGTTCTGTACATTTCTTCGAGCTACTTCAAGAAGGAAAACTCTCGTTAGGAGCAGGATTGCCATATTTGGCAAATACAAAACTTGGTTGGATTGTAGGAGGTAGATTAGATGAACCTTGCCAATCGAACATTTTTACATGTAACGTTGCACTTTCTCAGGACTTAGATAAGGCATTACAAAGATTTTGGGAAGTAGAGGAAATCAACATCCGAAGTGTAAAACAACTCACACAATCTAAGGAAGAGATTGACTGCGAAATGCATTTTCAGCAGAACTCAATCATACTAGAAACAGGCCGCATTCAAGTACGCTTGCCGTTCAAGACACCACCATTGGTTCTAGGACAATCAATAGAAATAGCAAAACGTAGATTCTATATGCTTGAACGTAGGCTAGAGCGAAACGCATTATTGAAGGAGCAATACACTTCATTTATGGAAGAGTATATACAACTACAGCATATGAGCCCCGCAAAGAATGTAGACTTTTCAAAACCTCATTATGTGATACCTCATCACTGCGTTATTCGACCACAAAGTACAACTACAAAGCTACGCGTTGTTTTCGACGCATCGGCTAAAACATCCTCAAACATTTCTCTGAACGAACTGCTTTTCACTGGGTCAAAAATTCAACCAGATTTGTTATTAACGCTTTTGTCTTTTCGGTTGCATCGCTATGCGTTGACTGCTGATATAACAAAAATGTATAGGCAGTTTATGCTTCACCCAGACGATCGTTGTTTTCAATTAATTCTTTGGCGAAATCATTCACATGAACCATTGCAACTTTTTAAACTCAATACTGTAACTTATGGGCTTTCAAGCGCACCGTTTTTGGCAATAAGAAGTTTAAAGTTCATTGCAGACACATTTGAAGAAGACTACCCGATGGCAGCAAACATGCTGCGTCAAGAGATGTATGTAGATGACTTACTTACAGGCGCTTATACTTTAGAAGAGCTGAACACAAAGGCAAAAGAAGTAAAACAAATCTTAGCAAGAGCAGGGTTGACTTTGGCAAAGTGGAGCAGCAACCATAATGATTGGCAAGATGAATCACATGAGGTGCACATCAAACAAGATGACCAGCAAATTAAAAAGGCATTGGGAATGTCATGGATACCAAAAAACGATTTGTTCTGCTTCAGGTATGATTTACCGGTAATTAACGTGGCAACTAAACGTTCCATATTGTCAGTTATTGCAAGAATTTATGACCTGCTTGGAATTCTTAGTCCAGTAATCATACGGTGTAAAATTCTGGTTCAGGAATTATGGATGCAGCGCTTAGGATGGGATGATCCGTTGCCAACACAATGGGAATCTATATGGAGACAAATTGAAACTGACTTGGCTCAGTTAAAAGATATACAAATACATCGATACGTAAATTTCTCACCCAATCATTCTTTCGAAGTTCACGGATTTTCAGACGCATCGCAGCGTGCTTACGGGTGTTGCTTTTACCTACGTACGACCTTAAATGGAAACAATACAACAACGTTACTCTTGGCCAAATCAAAGGTTGCGCCATTAAAGGCTGTATCATTGCCAAGATTGGAACTCTGCGCTGCAGTGTTGCTTGCCCGAACTTGGAGTAAAATCAAACATCTTTTCGAAAAAGGCTGTAGTAAGATATATTTCTGGACGGATTCTCGCATCGTGTTGCAGTGGATAACAATGCACTCCGCCACCTTAAATTGTTTTGTAGCCAATCGCGTAGCTGATCTGCAGGAAAACTCAGTAGGCATTACTTGGCGACATGTGCCAGGCAAGGAAAATCCTGCAGATATTGTTTCGCGTGGATGCCAGGCTCACGAACTTGCAAACACAATTTGGTTTACTGGTCCTACCTTTTTATCGTTAGCACCATCACATTGGCCTGAACCCATAATTTGTCAATCTATTGATAAAGAAACGCTCGAGCAGCGAAGAAAAGTTGTACTGAAATGTAATAGCAAAGATAATAGTGAAACGTTTTTAGACCATTTAATTGAAAAGAGGTCATCATACCAAGCCATAATCCATGTAGTAGCATATATCTTACGAGTTTTCAACCACGTTAAGACTGATAGAAAACTAACACAAGACAATGTAAATGCTGTGTCTGCTGTTGAGAATCAGGAATCATTTCTTCGAGTAGTATCATTTATACAGCATCAAGCCTATGCAAAAGAAATCGTGCTACTGAAATCTAATAAATTTTTACAACCAGAAATGCAAAAACTAACTCCATTTTTGCAGGAGTTAACGACTGAGTCTGGAATTTTGACTATTCTGCGAGTTGGAGGCAGACTCTCACACGCACCAATCAACTATGAAGCCAAATTCCCACCTCTTTTACCAAAAAATCACAGGTTCACAAGACTTTTCGTTGAACACTTACATAGGAAGCATTCGCATGCAGGCCCGAAAGCTTTGGTTGGAATTCTTCGATTACACGTGTGGATTGTGAACGCTCGAGAGTTGGTGAGGAAGATAGTAAGAAACTGCATTCATTGTTTTCACTACAAGCCAAGGCTGCAGCAGCAGATCATGGGATCTCTTCCAGCTGACCGTTTACGTGCTCAAAGACCCTTCCTGGTGACAGGAGTAGATCTTTGTGGACCGTTTTTTACCACATATCGAATACGCAGCAAAACACCTTATAAAACATACATAGCTATATTCGTGTGTTTTGCTAGCAAAGCTGTACATGCAGAACTACTTTCTGATCTTTCTACTAATAATTTTATTTTATGTTTAAAACGATTTATAGGCCGCCGTGGCATTCCACAACGCATATTTTGTGACAATGCCACCAATTTTGTTGGCGCAAAGGGCCAACTCGATGAATTTAAGAGACAATTCTTCAGCAAACAATCAATGGATTCTACTACGTCAACATGCGCAGCGTTAGGCTGTGAATTCCACTTTATACCGCCTCGCGCACCTCATTTTGGTGGGCTGTGGGAGTCCGCAGTCAAATCTATGAAGACGCTTTTGCTGAAGAATATGGCACAATCAAACTTAACATACGAAGAGTTGCAGACAGTGATGATCGAGGTCGAAGCTATCTTAAACTCAAGGCCTCTCACTGCACTGTCCGAGGATCCTAACGATGGGGAGGCACTCACACCAGCCCACCTTCTTATCGGTACATCACTGCTTTCCCTTCCAGATCAGCAGATTGATGAAAACAAGGTGTCAAGTCTGACACATTACCAACGCATAACTTATTTGAAACAGAGACTCTGGGAACTATGGCGCCGAGACTATCTTCATGAACTACAACTTCGCTCCAAATGGCTTAAACCAGAAGCCAACATCAAGAGCGGACAGCTGGTACTTATGTATGAAGATAATCTACCGCCCCAATATTGGCAACTAGGCAGGATCTTAACACCAATAGCGGGAACTGATGGCCGAGTTCGAGTAGCTGATGTGAAGACCACTAAAGGCGTGCTCAGACGCCCCATACATAAACTCGCCCCACTTCCTTTTAACGAATAACTTGAAAGGGTCCTTTCAACGGGCGGAGGATGGTCGGGGAGAATAGAATACGTAGAACTAAACTAAAAGATATTATTATTGAATTTTATACTATAATAAGTAAACTGTTTTGGATCAGTGTAGCTCACTGGAAGTGCACTCTGCGCTCTCAGTGCACTAATATATTCCACAATTTAAGCTTTTTTGTAAACACATATACATATTGAATAAATATGTTGGCATGAAGCCACTTGAAATTGAACTATCAAACGCGGCAGAGGTAGTTCTTTTAAATCCTTAGTTGGAGTACAAACACCCTTGTTATTATAAATTATTATATAATATAATAATTCCCTGACTGACAATTTTTTTTTTGTCAGTCGCCCCTGGGCGGGACATGGGGATCTCTATTAATAACTGTTCAAAGAGAACAGGGACCTACAGTTTATAGCCGAATCCGAACGGCGGTGTCTTTAATTAATAGAGACTTTCTTTGGCAAATAGCGTCTTTGAGCTAGCGATGCCAGTGCTAGGCAAATGTACCAGTGCTACTGCGGGGATTTGAACCACCGACCTTCGGTTTGTAAAGCGAGTACGCTACCACTACGCTACCGACGGCCACAAAATTATTATAAATAAAAAAATTAAAAAAAAATTTTGTTACAAACAACTTACAAAAAGAAATAAAATCCCACCAAAAACATTTTCATGTAAAATGTTGCCAAGACGAGACCATATGACTCATACAAGCCAAGCTTCTAACTCTAATAGACGTTATCACGTCAAAAACCTACCAACCAAACAGCTTCACCTGCTTTCGCCAAATTTACAATCTTTGAGATTTAAGCTGCAATTGCAACTGCCAAAAGGAAAATTCTTTTTATCGTTAGGATACCATGTTAAAACAGATTCCCTCTGCTTTTAAAGTAAAACTCCAAAATATTTACAGCCACACGCTGGACTCTGGTACCTATCAACACACCTGGGAATCTGCCATTGTTATCCCAATAACTAAGCCAAATAAAATGCCTTTTGATACATATTATACAACTGCTGAGTGCATTTTTAGAAAGCCTATACATTATCAGACTGTCTGCTGCATCTTTTGAGCATTAATATTCGCTTCTGTGTATACCATGAGTGACCCAAAGATGTGTTGGTATCCTTCATGCAAATGGTGCGGTACTCAAACCGAAGCCTATGTTGCATGCTGGATGTGCGACAATATGGCTCACTAAAAATGTGCCGGTCTGACCGGCCGTGTCTATGACTGCATACGTGAGGGCAAAGGTCTAAACTGGACCTGCACAACTTGTCGTTCCGCTGAAGTTGAAATGAAAGTCTTCATGCGCCAGACCAAACTGGGATTTGATGACCTTTATAAGGATTTTCGTTCTCTACAAGATAAGTTTTCTTCACTATGTTTGCTAATTTGCAGCTTATGAGAGTTTCTCCTAAGCGCAAAAAGGCAAACCTACCAGCCATTGAACCAACTTTAATAAATTCTAACCTAGCAGGGCTGGACTCGCCTACAACTCCCCGGGCGACGCAGCTTATTTCGTTTGCTACACCTATACCAGCTTGTTGCTGTTGACACTGGCGCTAGTTTGACAGTAGCTTCTACAGCTCCTACCGTTTCTGTCGAGTCTGCCACTACGGACTGCGCCACTAACAGCGTGACTGATGCGCCGTCCTCTGTCATCATTTTGAGTGGAGTCCCTATACCTGCCGCCCCGCCAACTGCTGACCCCTCGGACTCATCGGTAGGAGTGGCTCCTAAAAAGACAATCTTCGTCTCCAGGCTAATGCCATCGGCAACTGAAAATTGCATTAATCAATTCGTTTGCGAGAAGCTTAATATTTCTCCGAATGAAATTTAAGTATTTAAGTTCAATTTTAAGTATAAGCGATATATCTCTTTGTTTAAGATTAGTGTCCCTGATTCTTTCTTTTCTGCTACAGTTAATCCTACTATCTGGCCTACTCATACTATAGTTTATTAGAAAACTGAAAAAGACTTTAGTTTCTAATGATAAGTTTCAAAAATCTAAGTTCTATAGTTAACATTCTATATCAGACTGTTCGTGGTCTCCTCTCTAAACTTAGTAGACTTTTCACTAATAGTGCAGATTTTGATTCTGACGTTGTTGCTTTCTCCGAAACATGATCGTGAATAGAGCTAGAGGTGTTCTTGCTTATATTAATTGTTGGTCTAAAGAGTTTAACGACCCTTACACAACCAAACTTCTTTATATTTCTTTATATTTATATTTCAATACCACCTTTATCAGGACATGATTGAGTCCGTACAAAAGCAATTTCTCCTTTTTCACTTCGTGGCTTAAACTGGGACACAATTATCCGACTGCCGCCATATTCTTATAGACTTCGCCTTATAAAGTTGTCTTCCTTAAGGAAGGCTTTCCGTTTCTTATGCTCTAACTCTAATAACTTTTACAATTTCTTCTCTTTCGAACGGTCTATTCAATCTATCACTTCTTCTATCTTAACTTGCCACTTCGAGCATCCTTGACCAATCCTATATTATGAGTCTCCCATTTGGTCAACTGTGATTCCTGGGCTGTTTTTGCGATATAATGTTTAATTTTTATCTTGCTTCTTGTTTCAACTTTTATATTGTAAATCCCAATGTCTGGCCAGTACTTGGTGCATGTCTTTAAAAAGTTGACTACTCTACTTTCTACTTTACTTCTACTTTCTTTTCTAAATAAATTATAGTTTTTTTTATAATATAAGGTCAACTGAACTGAGTTGTACTCACTCCTTTAATAATTAAAATAAAAAATAAACAGTTTCCAGCCTATTTTATTTCTATCCAGTATAAGCAAAACCATCGAAAAAATTATTGCACGAAGACTAATGGGGTTTCTCACGCGCCGCATTTTAATTTCACATAACCAAGTAGCACTTAAACAGAGACACAGCACAGTAGACGCTTTGCTGCGTATTCAACACTTCGCGTTGAACTCTTTCTACAACTCTGGCGACGGATTTTGAAAGAGCCTTCGATTGCGTGGGGCTTCAGCCGACTTGAGCGCTGGGGCGTTGGTCCTAATGAGCAATTGCACTTTCAGAGTTGGAGTTAACACCACTTCTGACTCTCACAAGCTATTCATCGGAATTCCACAAGGTTCTCCCCTCTCTCTCATTCACTTTACGATATCGTTTGAACAAATTAAGGCACAAAGATATGTATGTATGTATCCATCTACGCCGATGACGCAATCATCTACACCAACACAAAACATGTTAATAATGTAAAAAGTCAGAGTCAGAGCAAGTGACACAGGACATGTCGCACTTATAAACTTTCCTCCTGTCGTATCGATATGCGCTAGATAAGATCTTATGATCGCGGAATTATTTCACAACAAGAAATTTAGATCTCTTCTCCCAAGACGGGAGACCTGGGCTGAAGGCAGCCCCTGTGGAAATCTCCGGTGGCAACAATGGTTCACTGATGGGTCCAAAACTGAACACGGTGTAAGAGTTGGAGTCGTTGGACCCAACACCAGAATCTCTAATGCCATGGGCATCTGGCCCAGCGTCTTTCAAGCAGAGATTCGGATAGCCAAGCTGCTATCAGGGCACTATCAAAAGGAGCATCTACTCTAGGATGGTTAGAGAATACCACAATTACCTCCATCTCCTGTCTTCGCTAAACAGAGTCGTGCTATGTTGGGTAACTGAACACTCAGATGTAGATGAAAACGCGATCGCTGATGATCTAGCATGACTGGGTGCCTCCGCCCGCACTACATTTCCTGCGCCTTTCTGTGGTATTGGTTGGTCCACAATCCAGACGATGGTAAACAAATGGGCAGCAGGAGAACATAGGAGATACTGGTTCTCCTTATCGGAGGTGCGACAAGCAAATGAGCTTGAAACTTCTGGTAGCTTACATATCTGAGCACCACACTATAAGATACCACCTACAGAAAAAGGGCCTATCTAATTCTTCAGAGTGTAGACTCTGTCTCGAAGACGATGAAACCACCAGACATATTTTCTGTGACTGCCCAGTCCTGGTGTGGGACAGACCCTGTCACTTGGGAAAGGAACGAATCAGGAAGGAATCAGTCCCTTTCATCTAAAGTCTAAAAACGAAATACCTTCTGCTATTCATACGGAAAGCAGAAAGTCTTTTGCATTAGCATATAGGTACGGTACAAAAGATCGTAAGGTCGCAGTGCCCCACCTCTTTGTAAGGAACCAAATTTTATAAAAATCGGTAGGCTATATCATATAGCTCCCATAGGACCGATCGGTCAAAAAATCGTTTTTTGTACAATATTCGTTGTGTTTTGTTTTCTTATGAAGATATCGAAACCAAATTTGGTGTTCGACAGTTTTTTAGAGTACCCAAGCACTGTACCATTTTATCAAAATCGGTTGGTTATATCATATAGCTCCCATAGGTCCGATCGGTCAAAAATTTGTTTGGCGCAAAATTCATTGTGTTTACTTATTATTCCCCATTTTATCAAAATTTGGCAAATGAATATCTTTTAGAGTTCTTAAGCAAAATACCGGATTTAATTGCATTGTGGTGTTACAGGGTATCCCAAAGTCTCTAACGTAGTCTTTAACGTACGCCATCTTTTATATTAAAATTTCACTTAATTTGATTAGCGCAGTGCACAGCATACATAATTGTTGCATCCTTTGCTGGACTGTATGACAGCCTTAAAGCGATCTAGGGTTTCTTAGACACCTTCGCTCGACTTTTTTTTTGTTCGGTGATTTTTTGTAAGGCCTCAATTGCTAATAATCCCGCAATACGCATTTTAAAAATAATTTTCTATTTGCGTGCAAATTTGCATATGTAAACAAACCAACTATTCCATTCACAGCGAGAAATATTTTAATTTCATTAAAATTTATTTTGTTTGAATGTATAATGAAGAATTAACTTTCTTGGTTCACTGTTAAAAATCATTTATTTAAATAAGTTTCTAAATGTTCTAAATTAATTTTTGATGCCATTCTTGCAAAAGCGCCATATACACAAAAGTGCACTCTGGTGGCACTTAAAATTAAAAATATATGTCAAAAATGGATTCCTCGACCCCAAAAACCCACATATACACATTTGGCTAAAGAAAAAATAACGTTTTTTGGCCTTATGAATGCAATGATTTGATTTTTAAGTATTTTGAAAAAATCCTATTTTGAAAAAGTGCTTAGAATGACACAAGAATCAATATCGCTGAGAGTCTTTATAACGAAAAAATTTGATCCACCCTAATATACATACATGTGTACATAGGTATATAAATATATATATTGTTAGGATGATAAGTTAATTAAAATAATTCTTAAGTAAATTTTCTTAGATTTGGCTATCATATGTTTAAAGAAATCTTTGAAATTGAATTGATTTAAAATAGCATGAAGTCGTTAGGGTTCTGATTATTTTGTTTGTTGATCAAAGTAAGGAACCAAAAACATATGAGCAAACAAAAATAATATTAAGAAAGTAACGTGAACAAAATGTGCTTTTTACAAAAACAAAAAGAGGCATATTAAAGCCTTTTTAAGAGAAACATATTAAGTATAACAGAGTAGAGAAAAATAATGAAATTTTAAAGAAGCGCTTAATAATGAAGAACTGGCTTAAGTAAGGTTATTATCTCTTTTTTTTGCCCTTAAAGCAACAACACAGCGAAAGATCTTACGTCGTGGGACTTATGCATGATTTTGTAAGTGTTTGGAAAAAAAAAGAACAAAGTATGTATAGTTCATAATGTTATGAAAGTTCATATGCTCTCAAATATTTTATGTCACTAAGACAGTCGCCTGTGTTTTACTTCGTGCATGTTACAGACACAAGCCGATTTGGTCGCACAGGCGACTTACACAAGCACGCATACACACGCAAAAGACACTTTTCGCGGATACTTTTTGCGAAACGGTCTTTTGCTGAGGGTTTTTTAGTGAGCGATCGCTCAAAGTGTCTCAACATAAGTGTTATTGTAAGAGAGACACATTTGTTTTGCTCAACCGAAAACACTGACCAGAACCGAAAAGCGAACAGCAAAACGTGTTCGGCTCAGTGAGAGACCGTTTTTGTTTTACTTTTTCTGTTTTGCTTGTGAGCCAACCGCATTGGATAAATGGGTTGACAGTTTTTTGCGAGCTCTGCTTTTAATAATGCAACTTAAATCTTTTTTTTTGTCCGTTCGAAAAGTTCTTTGATTAAGAATTGATGTTGATTGAAACAATTAACCATGCTCTGATACTCTGATTAAAAAAAAAAATATAAAAGAAGAAAAAATATTTACAATTCGAATTAAATGCTTAATTTAAATAATTTATCTTAGTTCATAAGTTTATTTTTTATCGCTAAATATCTTTATTATATTTCAGCGAATTTATAAATATTCATTATAATGTTAGGATTTGAATAGATTGTCAATGGGGTAAATACTCGAGAGCTAAGCTAGCTTTGGAAAAATGTAAATTATTCCACTTATGTAAAAAACATCGTTGCACATACCCTACATTATCTGTAAATAATATAGAAATAGAATATGTAACATATTTAAAAGTGCTTTGCCTTACTTTCCACAAACGACTTACTTTTAAGCAACACTTTAAAAACCTTAGAGATAATTTAAATAAGCGCCTTAATATTATAAAATTCCTAACTTCCAAACGATCTCATATCCACCCAACCTCTCTTATACAAGCTATAAGGGCCTTACTTTTAACCAAAATCGATTAGGGGCTGCCAATATATGGTTGGTACGCCCCCAGCAACTTGAAGATATTTTTCCCGCCATATCACGCACGGTGCGACGAAGCATTGGTGCCTTCCCAACGGCATCAACCAAATGCCTACTTGCCGAATCAGGACTTCCGGATATTCAAACGAGAGTTGCTCAAACGACTTTCAAGCTTATACCTAAAATGTTATGTTCTACCAACCCAATACTGCTCAACGACTTCCAGACCGCCTCTAATCACCGAAAAAAATTAAAAATTATAACCACTATTCGGAGATGTGCGAGTTTCAGCAAACAACATGGAATAGAATCTCCCAACCGTTGGAATAGAGTCAGCCCATCTCCTCCTTGGTGAGTACAGAACGACTTCGTCTCTACACACATTTAATAAAGCCGTAACAAATAAAACAGCTTTCCAGCAATTATTCGCTGCCGAATTAAAAAATTACCCCAACTGGAAATGGCTTTATACCGACGGGTCCAAAACAGACGACGCAACTAGCTTTGCGGTGGTCGACCCGGATGGTTCTGTTGTTTCTTGGGGTCTTCTACCTGTTCACTTCTCAATTTTTACCGCTGAAGCTACAGCTATTCTATGCTTTCAACATCATACGAAAATAAAGCTACTTTGGGTCCCAGGGCATATGAACATAAACGGAAACGAACTTGCATCCCCTTGCATAACGGTTATCCCCGCCGTCAAACAAGACATTTGGCGAAATATCATAATATTTTGAAAACAACCGAATTGTCAGAATGGCTTTCGTTTTCCCACTGGTATAAGCAATTCAACCCAAACAAAGATCCAATACTGCACCCAGCTTCACGTCATAGAAGGTTATGCAACACTATTACTCGGCTTAGGACCGGCCACACAACTCTTACCCACAACTATCTATTAAAAAATGAAAATAAGCCAACCTGCCCAAAATGCGCGGGGGAATTATCAGTAAAACACATACTGGACGACTGCACGCTACTCCAAAACACTAGGATTTCTCTCTTTGGTCAACTTCAACCATCTCAATTACTTATTGACCCAACTCCACGTAATACTAATCTAATATTTAAGTTCCTCCAAAAAACAAACCTATTACGCTACATTTAATATGAAACAGTCGAGTCGATGGCCCTAGCAGCTAGCACTCTTTTTTTCTAGTTAGTTATTATATTATAATAATTAATATGTATAAATTAATAAATAAATAAATAGATTGGCAGCTAAATCTATTTTTGTATTGTTGAAATATATATTGTTAATTAATTTCCCTCTCTCCGATATGACACTGTAAGATAATAATGTTATCAATGCAACCACACTTAAACACTTTAATCATTTAATTATCATTGTTTAATATCTTTAACAATTAGAATTATGTATATGAATTTTTGTCACGAGCGCTGCCGTAGCTTTAAAACATCTGATCCGATGTATCTTTTAGTACGCATTCGCAAAGCAAGACAAGGATTGTATAAATACTACCACCACCCCATTTATTACTACATTACATACATTTTTGGCGCCCAACGTGGGGCAGTCTAAGCAACGAGTTTTTCGGTTTAGATATTGCGTTGTCCTTGCGATTACTAATCAATAACTTCCCTGAAAAGAAATTGTTGTTTTTTATACGACACGTACCATTCGTACTCATAGTTTTAGGGTAGTATTAACACGATTGGCGTTTTGTTCATTCAACTTTCAGTAAAAATAGTTGATTGGAAATTCTTCCAAATGGCATTTAAATTTTAACCAAACTGTTTTTGAGAAAAAAAATGATTGCTGTCAAAATTTCCGTTGAGGACGTTACAAATAACGAAAGCCGATATATAAAATTCGGCTGTTGTTTTTGATACAAAGAGTGTATTAAGTTCGTGCAAGCCTAAAATGTATGTAACATAAAAAGCCATTAGTTTTTAAAAATCTTTGTGAACAGTTTATATTCCCTATCGAGCTAGACTAAATATAGACTCAAAAAAAATATTTTTTCTTTTACATTTTGGGGATTTGTCCTTCAGTCAATGTGTGCGAATAAAATCTTTTAAAAAAATGTTTGTTGTCTTTGTTTCGTTATAAAATGATAACTTATTTTTTCAAGTTCCTTTTGCTAAAGTATTCAGGTATCGATTAGGGTCTCGATATAGCCTAATTCGCTTTTTCGCGCAAGACCAACTCGATCTCGGGAAACCAAATTTTTTTAACAATATTATTATATTATTTTAATTAATATTATCGCTAATGCAGGTAAAGTTCGTCAGATGATATTTACCTCTGGCTGAGTTCAGTAGAAAATTGTTGAGTAACAACTTTTAAATAAATGGGATGTCCCAATTGTTGCCAGCTCACTTGTTTTGTTGTTGCAACACGATTAGATTTATCCCTATTAAAACATAAGTCTCATAGCGTCGGGAACAGTTTTGCGATTCTTTTTGAGCAGAAAAAAAAGAAAGGGCTAACACAGCAGCGCAGCACACGTATGCATACTAGTATGTACATATATCTATTCTCATGGCACGACCGACCCCTATTGAAGTATTGTTGTGGGCTGCGTATCCGACTATAAAATTGGCCTATTTGATGTAACTCACATGAGGTTTACTCAACAACAAAATGGCCAAAACAACAAACCGCTATAATTTACCATATTTTATGGCCGCACTGTGGCAATAAAATCGCCAACAAACTCTATAACTCATTTAAGAGCGTCGGTGGCCGCAGTTACCAGACCTGTGGTTGGCGCAGTGCTTTTGACTATGGTGTGAGATTGGCTTTGGTGAAGCCAGTGGCAAGCTATAGGCAAATGGCTCTAATTTGTATTTGGAATGCCTTTGAGCATAAGCCTTTTCAAATTTATCTATGCACAAATTAACAATGATTGTGGACAAGTATATACTAGTTGTGTTGTCATAGAGGAGGTATGGTTATTATTTTACAGATGCTGTCGTTTGGCCTAGTATGTAGCACATAAAAATCAGGCTCGATTCGACTATACTTTTGGGCCGATTTTTTAAAATAATAATTATTATTTCGGTGCCTAATGAATTTTTCACCAATTATTAAATTTACTTCATTAAATTATTGTTTTAGATCGTAAAGTTATTTTGTATTAAATCTTTTTAAAGTATGTAGGTACATAGATATTGCAGATCCCAGTCTAGATTATGCTGCTATGATTTATAATAAAAATGTAATTATATTTTTTTTAAACTTAAATCTATATTATTTGAGATTAATACATATAATTTATTTTAATTTTGTTATTTTTTCTCTCTTTTCAACAGAGGTAAACAAGTCAATAAAATCAATAAATAATTATTTTTTATAGCAGCTATAAAAGTGATCAGATTAAAAAGTTTAATTTCTATTAAGTTATATTTGATGTGCATGTTTATATTTATTTTTAAAATACACAAATATTGTGCACGATACAAAAGAACGCAAAACGTAAATTAGAAAAGTAGAATAGTATTCAAAATTTGCCCAGCAATCAAAAAATGACTCAACTTAGGTATCCCAATAAAATTAAGTTATTCACCATATGTAGTAGCGTAGCACGAGTGGGAAGGTCGGAAAGCTTACAATTATCTCAGAAATAGGTATCCCATGCCTTGACTTTGAGAGCTTGTCGTGAAAGTAAGTTATCTTATTGCTGCGGTCGAGCTTTAATTTTGGTATTTTTTTGTTTTTTTCTTAGTGATACTCTAAAGTCAAACGAGGTTCTTAGTGCTGGCAGGGATAAAAGTTGGTGTCGTTAGCGGCGTCGCAAAGATTTATCTGCATCCGGTGTCCAGTTACCTTCGGCTTCGCCAGCAACACTCGATGTCAATGATGCTCATCTTGGGCATTTCGGGAGTAAATTTGTGCGCAAATGAGTTTTTTATTTGGCTCATGTTTCCTCAATGACCCTCTTGTTTATGTCTGTTTGTGCTTCACTGTCCTCTACCTCTGCCGACATAAATCTTCCATTTCGAAATGTCATTATGGAAATGAAGCTAAAAACATTTTGCTGTAATTTTTTATTAAATTTCTGCAATACGAAAGAAAAATGCATGCTTAATGTAGTGATTTAAAGATACGACATTCTTTCTAAAGAGTAGCATAACAAACAGAAAAGTTCTTTAATTTTAACTCAGCTATTTACAATCAAATAAAAATGCATCACCAAACATTATAAATAAAATAATATTTATAATAATATATATAATTATAAATAATATTAATAAAGCTTCCGATTTGGCTTTCGAGAAAGAGACATATGAGATACAACATAAATTTGTACCCCATATAGACCGCTAACAAACAAATACGTACTGCTTATTTGCAGTGTATAAAAAATTGTTAATAGAATTTTAATTTATTTTAATTATAATATTATAATAACATTTATTTCGATAACTTTCGTAACTACTAAACGATTTTGATCGAAGGAGTGTGTTGCGGAGTGTTTTAGAATATACTACGATAATCATCGAAATTGGGTGACTCTAGCCCATTTAGAGTTAATTTTATTAGCAAATATCCGGTTTTGTTAGTTTGATCATAATCAGAAAAAAAATAAAAATTTTATTCTCAGAAACTGTTACTTATTTCAAAAGGTTATTCAATTTCTGATTTATCTGTATCCCTATAATTTGATAAATCTATTGTTTTTATTTTTACGAAATCTCTATGAAAATCTCTGGTAAATATGCCATTCTGTGCCAATGTGCAAAACTTTCTCGAGCTAAGGAGCTGCCACCTAATTGTGGGATTAAATAATAACATTTCGGAGTATTTACTTTGGCATATTAATAGATGTTTTTGGAGTTAAATTAAAGTTAAAAAAAGTCTGGCGCGGTCTACTTTGGGATACCCTGTACCACCACATTGCAATCAAATCCGGTATACATATTGCTTCAGAACTCTAAAAGATATTTATTTGCCAAATTTGGTTACGATATCTTCATAAACACACGAAACAAAACGTGTCTTATTGGGGCTTTATGATATAGTCAAGCGATTGTGACAGCTTTGAAGCGATCTAGAGGATCTTCGACACCTTCGTTTGACTTTTTCTTTGAAATTATTATTATATTAAAATAAAAAAATTATTTTTACATTATTTTTCTTCGCCTAAAAGATCTTTTAAAAGCTGCGCGAACTGCTTTGCTATAGGTTATTTTAGAGTTGGGCGAGCGCGGCATTAGAGCATTAGATCAACCTCATCTTCCCGTGGTGGACTCTGTTTCGCCGACGAGGCTCTGATGACCGAGTCTTGCCATTTATAACCCTAACATCCAGCGCGGATGATATGCCGATGCTAAAAACTGGGGAGACCGAACTCCCCAATTTTCGGTCCATGTCCTACTGATGGCCAGTAAGTTGCGATATGTTAGTACCTCGGCCGTAAAATTCAACGTACTTAAGAAACGGATATCAAGGAATAAATAAAAATAGGCGCGGATGTACCATTCTACAATAGAAATATAGGAAAATTAGGACGTGAGCAATCGCTTACGCGATTGTCGACGTCGCACTGTCGACAATTAAAAACGACGCTTAGTTTAACAACTCTGGTAACAATGTTGCGTGTACAACTGAAATATTTTGCTTTCATGGTAATTTTTTCCAATTATTAAATTATTTAAAGGCCAAGGAAGATAGGATTAATATAACTTTGAGACACAATAATTAAAACTTGGTTCTACAAGAACTAACTAAACGAAGTACATTAAAGTAGAAAGGTTATACTAAGTTTTTGCAAACCGAAAATATATGTAACATACAGTAGGAGACGTCTAAGGCCCCGAAAGTTACCTAAAGAATGATCAGGGTGACTAGAGAAATCGATAAAGACATGTCTGCCTCTCCGTCTGTATGAACGCCTAGACATCTCAGTGATAAAAGAGCTAAAGCGGATCTTATTATCTCAGGAAACTAGTTTATTTTATTTTTATTTTGTATCCGGGAAAATATTATATAGCTCCCATAGGAGTATATCCTATCGGCATCATTTAAACAATCGAAAAAACTAAAATTTTTTCCCAAAAACGTATTTTTAACTGATCGAGCTATATGATATAGTAAAATGATTTTGATATAATTTGGTATAGTGCTTGGGACTCAAAAAAAACTTTCGAACGCCAAAGGTTACAATATTTTCATAAACAAACGAATAATGCCCTGTAAACGTTTTTTTTCCGGTCGGTCTTATAGGGGCTGTATGATACATATAGTCAACCGATTTTGTTCAAATTTGGTACTATATTAAATTCTTTACATACCTATATGTCAAATAATTCTTATTATTTTATAATTTTTGAATGATTTATGTTTACAGAAAAGAGATTTTTCTCTACAAAAATGGTCGGATCAGCCTGAATTTTTGTCAGAATTTTCTTTGTAACTCTCTTATTAAATGTGCCAAGCCATAGCACTGTAAGTACCGCTCTCGAGTTTAAGCTTAAATTTCGGCTTCTCCGGCCACTTAGCTGTGCTTGGGAACACCAAATAATAAATCAACTTTTTTTTAAGCTACCATTTTATTTTGCAATTTGTTTAAATAAAATAAGCAAATGTTATTGATAATACACAAAATCAGTGTCTTGATTTGAGGCGTATCCATACTTTGTTACCAAAATGACTGCCTCTGCGTTTGAGAAACGTACTACACAAGACTTCTCGCTCTTCGTTGACCATTCAAATATTATTATCAGAGAAGGTGTGTTTGAAAATGTACTTAAAATAATTTTATATTTTTATAACCTGTACCGTATGGTACAAAGGGTATATTAAGTTTGTGCAAGCCGAAAATGTATGTAACATACCCCCAAAGTTACCTAAAGTATAATCAGGGTGACTAGAGAAGTCGATATACTCATGTCCGTCTGTCCGTTTGTCTGTATGAAAGCCTAGATCTCAGAGATGGTAAGAGCTAGAGCAACCAAATTTTCAGGTTAGATGCGTTATTATGTCAGGGGATGCAAGTTTATTTTATATTATTGATATCGTGGATATATTATACAGCTCCCATAGGGGTGTTTCAGAGGACCTCGAAAAAAACCAAAAGTTTTAGATGGGAGCGATATAATATAACGCCGACATAACAAAAACAGACGGTCAGGGGAAATGAGTATATCGACTTGTTTAGTCACCCTGATTAAAGTTTGGTCAACTTTGAGAGTTCTCCAACGTCTCCTTCTGTATGTTACATACATTTTCAGATTGCAAAAACTTAAAAACGGCGTGGAACGGCATAACCGATAAATATAAGCAAATCATGGAATTTGGCGAGACCAGCTCAATCGTACACGAATGCGCAACAATCATACAGAGTATGTATGATCAAAAAGTGGTAAGAATTAATTTAATTTTTTTATTGAACTAATTGGTACAAGTCCCTGCCAGTACTCGAAATGGCAAACTTGTGCTTCGACACGAACGCGACTCCTACTGCGCATACGCCTTCTGAAACTCGCTTTCCGGGATCCTTTTTGGAGATGCCGTCACGGCGTTCTTCCCCATGAAGTCTCCAAGTATCGGCGATGTCTGGCAGCACGCAGAGAAGCAGACGAGCATGGGATTAACCCATGACTTGCTCTTTCTAGAATTTTTTGGACTCAGGGAGTTGTTGGTGTGCCAGTCGACATCGGAAGGCATTTCCTTTCACGCCACGAAAATTCGATCCTACCACTTTTTGATCCTACACTGCAAGAGAGGAATATAAACATATTTTAACATTGCCAATTACAAATATGATTGAGAGAAAAAGGAACATGCTGTTCCTTGCTCTCTCTAAAGGTGAAGAGGTCTGGCACACTAATTTAAGACAGTATAGAACGGAGGAGGATTAGGGTTCTGATGCGCATAGCTAATATAACCACTTCCTGTTAAGACAGCAGCCCTGTCACCGAACTTGGAAAACGTGGGCCTATAACCTGCATTATCTGAAATTATTAACCATACGAGTATTCAGAAGAAATATAAATAAAAGGCACCAAAATTTGTTGACGAACCGGAACCGCAAAAGGACACAAATTGGAACTTTGAATCAAAGTGGGAAGTTCGATGGAATGGAGTAGGCAAAGTCCCGAATAACAAAGGTGGTCTAATGATATATTCTGGTATTCCAAATGAAGATGATCAGAATGTATATGGTGTTGGTATAAACATTAAATGAACAGTATGAACAAATTATAAATGCACAATTTAATAACAAGGGCGGAAACATATCAATAGTGCAATGCTATGCACCAACACAAGAATATGCATTCTCAGATAAAGAGGCGTTTTACAGTCAACTTGATTATATGTTATGTGAGCGAGCTCCCCAAAGACGATATTATAATATTGGAGGTAACAATGCTTGCTATAAACGTATAATGGCCCAGCAAGCTCTTGGCAAGTGTAATGAAAATGGTGAGCTTCTAATCGAACTATGCTGCAATCATGACCTTGGGATAGGAGGCTCGGTGTTTATATATAAACGAAACCACAAAGTTAGCTGGCAGTCTCCAACTTGCTTCGAATCACAAATAGACCATAACTGCATCTCTCGCCAGAATTTTAAAATTTGCTATGACGTAAGAAACAAGAGAAGTGCCGACATTGGCAGTGACCATTTCCTGGCCGAGTTACGTCTTTACTTTTGGCCACGAAAAAAGGAAAATACCGTGCGAAAGAAGTATAATACAAACAAATTAAAAAATGATCGCTGTGCGAATGAAATACCTAGCAGACTAAATGCTACTAATCACAACATTGTCGAATTGTAATGAAGATTGGGAAAGGAGACATCGCGAGCTATTAGACGCGTGCTCCAAACCCTAGGGTTTAAACGAAACAATCGAATGGATAACGCAGGAGAGTTGGAGACTGATCGATTACGCCGTAAGATAAAAGAAAAAATATAGAGCACAAATTTACGATACCAGCAAGCTGAACTAAAAGCCCAATACAAAAGACTTACCAATTAAATTAGAAGAAGAGATAAAAACAACTATTTTCAACTGCTAGCCGAAACTGCCCAAAGCGCAGCCAACGTCGAAAGGATCTGTGTAAAATTATAAAAAAGTTAAGCTCTGAAACGCGAACATGTAAGAAACCACTTTATGACGAAAATGGAACTCTCACAAAAAACAAAGACGAACAGACGGCTATGTGGAAACGTCATTTTGAGCGGACGTTAAACACCACAATGCATCCAAATGCATCAGAATTTGATATACTGCGGCTTATGAACGCGAACAGACACAGAAATTTCGACACGCCAACAATTTCAGAAATTGCATGTGTTGTTCGAAAACTGAAATATGGTAAATCGACTGGCTCCGATGGAACTCCGGCGGACTGCTTTGAGGCAAACGCAGACGCTACTCGCTCCATCAACTATTTTTAAAGATATTTCTAACTGAACAATTTCCGACGCAATGGCAATAGTCTGTTATATGCAAGTTACCGGAAAAAGGTGGTCTTAGAGAATGTACCAACTGGCGTGGTTTTCAGAAAATATTTGTAGAAAGAATAGGCAATCATCTTTACATCTTACTGAGCAGTATGCAAGTAGTATTTTTCCTGGAAAGTCTTGTCTTAATCATATTAACACTCTAACTGTGATCATCGAGCAATCAGCTAAACTTAATTCACCCTTATACTATATATATATCTTTGTGGATTTTGAAAAAGCATTTGATTCCATTGATCGCGAATTTCTATGGGAAGCTTTAAAATCAAGAGGTATTCCAGAAAAATAATCAATCTAATTAAAAGTAGCTAGGAAGAAAGGGTCAGCCGAGTTACGTTTTCAATTACAAATGGAGTGAAGCAAGGCTGTGTTCTGTCCCCGCTCTTATTTATAACGGCACTAGATGTAATGTTTGAAAATATAAACCAACAACCAATAGGTATTAATTGGCACCTAAGCAAAAAACTTTGTGAACTGACGTACGCTGACGATGTAGCTTTATTAGCTAGCTCTTATTAGGATATGCAGAGAAAAGTAAACGCGTTAGCCGGTTCCGCTCTTAAAATTGGTTTAAAAATTAATGTACACTAAATTGTGGCCATCGATAGCGTAGTGGTAGCGTACTCGCTTTGTAACCCGATGGTCGGGGGTTCGATTCCCCGCAGAGGCACTGGTACATTTGCCTACCACTGGCATTGCTAGCAAAAAGACGCTATTTGCCAAGAAAATCTTTATTAATTCAAGACACCACCGTTAAGATACGGCTATAAACTGGTAGCACCCTTTTCTCCTCGAGAATGTTATCGAGAAATGGAGGTGCTTCATATCTGATATGTGCTGATATCGACAGTCTCATTCGCAAAGCGCGCGTTGCATTTAGCAAATTGAGTCAAGTGTGGCGATGTCATAGGCACCAGGTGCAAAGCAAAGGCTTCATGACGCCACACCAAGGCTTACAAAAGTATTAAAAGAAGAGCAGGAACTCGTGCAACGCCGCTATATAAAGCAACTATCACCGTCTAGCACAAAGCATCCTTTATGGAAAGCACATCCAACACCAACGGAAACTATAATGCCAATAAGGAACTCCGCAGGTGCATGGGCCCGAAGTGATAATGACCGAGCCAGTACATTCGCTGCTCACCTTCAAAACGTGTTCCAGCCAAACCCAGCGACGAACACCTTTGCACTGCCACCCCCACCAGAAGAAATTCTACTATCGCAAGAACCTATTCAGTTCCGACCGGAAGAGCTTGCTAAAATCAGAGAGCAACTAAAACCGAAGAAGTCCCCAGGAAATGATTTAATAACGACAAAGATGCTTTTTGAACTTCCTCAATGTGCCGTTTGTACCATCTGTCAGCTGTTTAAAAGTCGTTCATTATAATGATACCCAAGCTCCTTATTTTCAAGCTTGGGCTCTTAGGATTTACGACCAACTTTCTCAATTGGATTTCTTCTTACCTTGCTGAGAGAGCCCAAAGAGCTATGGTTAGGTCCACCGTTTCCATAATTGTTCAAGTATATTCCGGTGTTCCGCAAGGTAGTCATCTAGGTCCTCTGTTTTTTACACTTTTTATAAATGATCTGCCAAATGTGGTTAATCATGCCCGTGATCTTATGTTCGCTGATGATGTTAAACTTTGTTTCTCGTTTAATGATTCCACGTCGCATCTTTTACTACAGGATGATTAAAACTCTCTTCATAACTGGTGTACTATTAACAATTTGAACGTAAACCTTTCTAAATGTATGTTTATGACATTTCATCGACGTAAGCCTCACTTGGTTAATTTCTTCATAAATGGTTCTCTTTTGGTGCGATTTCTTTATTTACTGGTTTAGGTGTTACTTTTGACTTTAAAAAACAGTTTCTTCTTTTTACTCTACGTAGCTTAAATTGGGATCCAAATATCCGATTGCCTCCTTATGTCAGTAGAATTTTCCTAATTAATTCCTTCATTGGAAAATCGTAGGATTGCACTTAATGCTATTTTTTTTCATAAGCTTATAACGGGTTACATTTCTTTCCTACTTCGGCAGCTTTTGTTTCTTGTTCTTAGACGCTCCTCTAGGAGTTTTATACCCTTATCTCTTAAGAGATGCACTACCAGCGCAATCCACAACATTAGCGTCTGTTTCACCAGGTTAGGTGCGGCTAAAAGCCGGCGTCTGATCTTTCACCAAGCGGCTCGCTTTACAAATGTGTCATTGAAGCAGGACTGGATGCTGTACACCAGTACGTCCTGCAAACGTGTTGTGGTTCGCGAAAGGTTGGTAACCATTCCGATAAAAACTCCCCTACCCAAGAAACGGTAACAAGCCTCGGATCGAGCAAGGACAAGAAAAAATTTAAACCACCCAATGCTCGGAATAAGAGCGACAACACAGACTTATTTAATTTAATTTTTAAATAGATAGTCTAGTATAGTATTGTTTATTCATCATCATATTTATACATCAGTTTATTTATATAATTTATAGAGATTAGCTTAAAAAGAAGCTTTACAACTAAGGTGTGAAAAATTGTGTTGTGTAAATTTTTGTTTATGTAAAATTGAATTTTGAAGGAAAAAATTTGAATGAAAACCTTAAAAATAAAAAAAATAAAATTTTTTCTGTAAACTCAAGGAAATAATAATAATAATATATTGTATGCTGACCTTTCAAATAAATACTAAAAAGCCTGGTAAAGATCACACCGCGTTTTTCGTGCAAAACATGGAACCATTGAGCAGGTCGATCGAATAACATCAGAAATGCGAGCCGCGTTTGAACATCGGGAGTACTGCTCTGCAATATTTCTGGATGTCTCTCATGCATTCGATAGGTTTTGGCTAGATGGTCTAATGCAGGGTTGCCAGATATACGGAATTTTCAGTATTCTACTGATTTTCAAGTCTGTCGGTAAAATTTACTGAATTTATACTGATTTTGGAAAAAATACTGATTTTATAATGATTTGTAAGAAATCAGGATTTTTCGTCGGATAGAAGTCATTTTTCCCTGCTTTATCACATGACGGGAAAGAAAAAATTCGTTATACACCATCTTCTATTCATAAAATCACCTATATAGGTAGTATATGTATATACACACTTTCAGAGTGTGAGAAAAAAACCGGTCTCTTACGAACACTTTGAGAAAAGCGATTGACAAAACACACTCAAATGTGTTTTTGCTAAAAAGTGTGTCGCTTAGACCAAGATCAATTTTTTCGCTTTCTTTTTGGAGAGCACAACTCCATCGAGAAGTTCTTTCACAACGAAATTTGTTCGTGTTAAAATGCGTCTGCAATTCTTTGGCGCTTGGAACTTGGAATATCGCACACAGTGAAAGAAATTCCGGATGGGGTAGAGGAATTTTTAAGCAGCGTGTATTCATATTTTAAACTCATTTCAAATCGGCAGAAAAATCTTGGAGAAATGCAGATAACGCTCGATCTACCAGATCATCATTGTTCCAATACAAGAAGGTCCGATGGCTGTCGTTGCAGTCGGCAGTAGATCGTTGCCTTAAACAGTATGATGGACTGTTCAATGTTTTCAAGGCGCAGTCGGCGATGGAAAACTCCAAAGCCCGTGAAAAGAGGGGGAGTGCCACGTCAATTTTTGAAAAAATGAAAGTTTTGTGGACAAAACTCTATCTACAATTTTTCATCAACAAAAAAAATAAATTATTTCAATCGGAGCCGAGAATTCATCAGCTTCACGAGAAACTCTAGCATTTATTCAAAATGATCGCCCTGATGTATCTGAAGGAGGACTATGTAGATCGAACCGACATTGAAGATCTGGATTTCTCTCTGAGCAAGGAAACCTGAAACCGCTTTGGAACTTGGACTTAGGCCCCTTCGTCGCTATAGAATTGATGAAATTGTCGTCACACACATCTGTCTCCGAAATCGACAGATTTCGCTCGAACTGTCGCAACTTCTTGGTGGTGTTCTTGAAACAGATATATAAAAGAATATCATTTAGAGAAATAAGTATTAAATTGATGCGGCAGCTCCGTTTTATCGACCCGATCAACTTAAAGTGTTTCGACACAAAATCGGACACAGACATTCTGGAAAAAAGTTGAAGCAGAGGTTTGTTGAACTTGTACAGGTTCAAGAATTCAACGAGTCAAGAAACTGCTGAAAATTGAATTTTTTACAATTGAATCTTTTGAATTTAGTGGTGGAAAGTGGTGACTATATTTTTTGAAAAAAATTTTCGGCTCACTTTGAAAGATTTTTGCAATATTATTATACATTCATCATGTAATTTTTATTACATTAAAAATTATGTGAGAATGTTTCCGAACAATGTGAATTTACACAGCAATAAATATTTACACGGAAATAAATGAAGCATATTTATTTAATCATTTTTTAACTTTCTTTCATCATTATTATATGAAGAAAAAAAAAATATTTAACTACACGATCTCCAAGCTTTCCTCCGGTTTACCCCCATGTTTTCTTTATGTGTTACGCTCCTGTTTTGACAATGGAGAAAACTTTGAGTATCTCAGCGCTTATAGAGATCACTTAACAGCAAGGAGTGCTATAAAGATAGAGATACTTCACTCTGGAGTAAACAACATATTTTCATATTATATGTAATCAAAATTCGTTAAACCGCAAAAGAACGCCCTAACTAACTAAAATAACGCAATAATTGATATAAAAAACTTGTAAGTAATGTAAAATAAGTTATACTGACTTATACTGATTTTTTTTTCTTTAGTGGAGTGGGGCGCTACTAGGTGGAATGCGGAAATTCAGTTCTTACGATCTGGCATCACTGGTCTAATTATAAAATTAAAATTATGCTTCCTACGAACACGCACAGTCTTCTGAAATCATACCTCTACAACAGAGTATTTTCTGTGAGATGCAACACCGCCATGTCTGTCGACCACATCACCGAAGCCGGAGTCACCCAAGGCAGGGTACTTGTCCCAACTCTATATATTCTCTACACAGTGGACATCCCCACTAGCAAACAACTATTAACATCCACGTTTGTTGACGATACAGCTATTCTCAGTCGCTCTAGCTGCCCTTCATCTTGTAGTCGTGGAGAAATGGTTATAAGAATGGCGAATTAAAATAAATGAACAAAAATGTTAACACGTTACGTTTACCCTGAACAGGAAAGACTGCTCCCCACTTACACTAATTAATGCTGTACTTCCGAAAGCAAAATAAGTAACCTACCTGGGCATACACCTCGACAGACGTCTCACGCGACACATTGAAGCCAAAAGAACACACCTAAAGGTAGCTAAAGGCTAGTAACCTTCATTTGCTGATAAACGCAAAATCACCTCTAAGCCTGGACCTAAAGGTCCTACTCTACAACTCAGTCTTAAAACCGACCTGTACTAATGGCTCCCAGTTGTGGGGCAATGCCAGTAAGAGCAGCGTAGACATCATCCAGAGAGCCCAGTCAAAGATCCTGAGAACTATCACCGGGGCACCGTGGTACGTTCGAAATAAAAACATTCAGAAAGATCTGAATATAGTACCCGTCAAAGATGAAATAATCCAAACTACGGCAAAGTACTACAACAAACTGTCTTCACACCCAAATCACATTGGTAAAGGTCTAACACGGCTATGCTACAGATCTCGGCTCCGCCGTAGGGATCGTCCACCCCAGCAACAATTATTAGAGGCATCATAAAATAACAAGCACGAATTGAATCTGTACAGAAACAGTTTCTCCTATTTGCTCTTCGTAGCTTAAATTGGGACGCCAATATCCGATTGCCTCCTTATGCCAGTAGACTTTTTCTAATTGATCTTTCTTCATTGTAAAATAGTAGGATTGCCCTTAATGGTATTTTTCTGCACAAACCTATAACATGTTATATTGATTCCCCTTTCCTACTTCGACAGCTTTTGTTTAACATTCCTTAATTAATTGTGTACCCTTATCTCTTATGAGATGCACTATCACTTATGCTTTACATGAGCCATTTAGAGTTTTATGTTCAAACCATAATGACTTGGCGCGAATCTTCTCAAGTGAACTCTGTTTTAAATTACCTTGGCACCAACTAAGACCTCCGGCCACTCTTCCTGTGGGTAGGGGCACAGCTTGCTTCAGGACAATTTTGCTGGTTCAACTTGTTTTGCCACTGACCACATTTGGCTGTGAGTAGGGGCATAGCTGGCCCTCTGGCAAATAAAATTCCCCCACCGGGTCAGTGGCAAACTACCTAATATTAATTTTATTATTTATTATAAGATAATTTAATTTTTTAAGATTTGTAAAAATATTGTTAGTATGTTCTTCTCACAACGAGAAGATTCAATACATAAAGCCAGGCCCGTCGCGAGGGGGGAGGGGGGATTCCCCCCGAACACGGAGTTTTCTCAGGGGCCCGGTGTAATTACTGTGGTACTGTCGTGATTCAAGCTAAAGGTGTAATAGAGGAGCCGATATATTCGCCCCCGGGCCCGGATTTTCTCTCTACCTGTATAAAGATGTTAAAAAAAAAAAATAAATAAATAAAAATGTGAATAGATTAAGTATGTACAATCAAACATTGTAATAAACAAAGGTTAATAATAATAATAATAGATCGTAGGCTTATATGATACATGTATGTCCCTATATACATATGTTGAGTGTAGTTATTACGCTTGCTTACGCAATTCAAAGACAGGGTCTGCTAATATAAAGTGGGGTAAGTCTTCCTCCTTTTGTATGTTACATACATTTTCGGCTGGTTACATTTTGTTGCGATCCCCCTTTAATCGATTTACCGTCTTTTCTACCACATCTCACAACATTAGCAGTTGAAACATACTACAAATACATATTTTAAATAGCTTTTTTGACTTAACTTTCGATCTACATCAAAATCGGCTATTTACGGAGCTTACATAGGTATACAAATCATACTTCCACAAACAAAATAAATTGGAAACTGCTTGTATACTAAATATATATATATATTTGACGCCCTATGCTCCAAATAGGAGTTAAAGGAACATATATATATATATTGTATACTATGTACAAAGAAGCAGTCTGGGCTTAAATTCTAAAGTTGCAATGATAAACTATAGTATATTCTTCAATTTATGTAAATATTAATATAAATAGACAGTATCCCACCGCCTCGACTGTAGAAAATTATTACAAACAGTAAACATTTTATTCCCACGTCTGGAAGTCAATCCATGTTATACAATATTTAGTAGGGTCTGTGAAATTTAACATTTTGACTTTAGAGGAGAGAGAGGATTTGTAGGTGCACTTTTGGTTGATCCAGCAGATGCCCTAAGTAAAATATAAAATTTCATTCAAATTTATTTTAAAATTGGATTGTGTTGCATTTTTAAATCTACATCTAGTTTAAAAAGTGAAATGGAAAATAATAATAAAATAAATTTTTAAACTGAAGTAACAGCAAATAATCGAGGTATTTTGACGCTACGTCTTTTTAAAATTTAAGCTAATAATTTACGGTTTACCACATTCAGGATACATCCTAAACATGGAATCAATCGGCATTTATCAATTCGTGTGCATCATGCGAAAAATGAAATTTAAAATCCTTATGAATAGTTTTTTTATTGTCAGGTTAATTTAGTTCATTTACATATTTTATACACATTAATGTATAAAAATATTTCCGCAAAAATCATTTAATATAAATAATATGTATGTTCATCGGTGACAAAGTACCGTAGCATAATAATCTGCTAGTTGCCAGTGTGGCCTATTTGTGAAGAGATGCATTATCGATATTAGACAAATCTCGAACATCATGGGCGGAGCGATTTCCCCTTTACAAATGTTCCAGGAAATGGCACAGTCTCTCATAGTTCCAGCCCACGCCTGTGACGGGGTGCTGGGAAAATAAGTGCGGCGAGGCAAGCAATTGGTTTGTCTCGCTCACACATAAGAAACAGGTTTCGAATGTTGCCGACCTTTACTTTTTGTACTAGTCATGCGCCGTGGTTGCAACCCTCGATGCTTAAGCAAACCGGCCTCATCAGGTGAAGCTAACATGTAACCCAACTAGTATGCGCTTAAACACGACAATGTGTGCATCTCTGGCGAGGAAGCCACGCAAAGGCAGGTCGGCCGCAATAAGGAAGCTTTTGTCGGCATCGCCTCACAAATTAGTGCAGCTGTTAGTAAGCAGCCGGGTCTCGTTCTTAGCTCCAGATCCGTCGGTACCTCGGACAGCGGGAGTGATTATACAGGCAAATTTTAAAAAGTGAGCATTATTAATAGCAAAGATTCAATTTACAAAAAAACAACAACTATAGTTATAGAAAAATAATATAAATTAAGTTTCGCCCAACTCAAATGTGAATACGCGGTTCTAGAAATTCCAATAGTGTCACGTGCTATTCTGCTGAGTTACGGGAGTCCTTGACACTATGCAATGTGAAGCATTTGAAGCGACCCGGTAGTGCTGCTATTTCTTAACCGCAAGTGTACAGACAGAAAAAAGTGGCACTTAAATCCTATCATTGTATATTATCTATAGGTCTTCTCGTGCCATTGCCCTACTGCAGAAGAAATGAGCAATTAACGCTCGAGCAATGTAATGTAGAGCAAGTAGGGGAGGGCTGTTACAGCGGCAACTAAAACTAAAAGGCTTTATATTTGTATGCAAATCACAAAATATATAATAAAAATTGGTTATATTTATTTGCTTCTTGTGAAACATGCTCTACCCCTCTGAACTGTAGTCAAGTGTTTTACTCTATGTAGTTTTAACCATAAAAGAGGGTCGAAATACATAAGGCGATCTACTTTTTTTATTTTAATTACTCCTTACATTTTTTTTTTTGCAACTATCTATCTTCTATAAATTGGTTTGGAAACTATCTAATTATGAGCAAATAAGAAAAGTCCACCTAAATGACTCTAAAATAATGAAATTATAGTGAGTATTTTGACTCACATCAATTTTTGTATTAATCAATATGTCGAAATTTTGTTGTTAATCAATAGGAACATATTATGAATAAGTGAAGTTTTTATGCAACCCCTTTAGCCAAAGACCACAACCCACCACATTTGGCACAAAAAGGTTGCTCTAATGGTACTTTAAAGAATTTTTTACTAGTCCGACGATTTCCCACCAAAAAAATTTCGTGACTACTCTTGATCAATTGTTTATAAATAAATTTGAATTTATTGAGTGTTTGATGATTGATATCTTAACCCCTTCTCCGTTGGGGAATGTTGGCACAGTTATACAAGTTGTAGCTAAGAGTAGTATGCTGTAAGCAAGAAAACATTGGCATCTTTATAAAACATCTACCCACTCTTGTATCAATCCCCTTTTATCTCTGTTACGAAATGTTGTAAGGTGCTAGAGCATTGAAGTGAAAGTTTAGGCTTAAGTAGTATCCTCATATTAATTGAAAGTGGAACTTTACAGCAACTCATAAGAAATATCCCATTATTCCCTACATTTTTTGAGTCTCTAATGTCTCATGGTTACCGAGATTCGCGTAAGTGTTTGAACGACCTGATAGACATGGCTCTAAAAATACCCAAGTTGATGCTAACACTTTTGCGTGTAACACTTGACCAAATGATTACAGGTTATTAAAATGTGATACAAACAAGGTGGCGCAAAACAAGGAGATACTTGTTTCCATTTTCCAAAGGAAACATATTAGAATTCTTACGTACTGTAAAATACTTTACAGGAAAGGAGCAACAGATATCAACATAGTTGAACAAACTTCATCTGATGTTTTTATTTCCACTTTTACTAAGCTTTGGTGTGCCATTTACATTTGTTCGTTTTTAAAAAATACCATAAAGTATTGCAGATCAAATAATAAAAATCATCAAAGCTTACTTTTTATATTTTGTTATAAATTTTTGGGAGCTTTAGAAATTTTAACATTAATTGCGCATTTTCTTTATTAAGGCTACCTAAAGTTGATGACGGATTACTATTTTTAAAAATTTTATTTGTGGATGGACTTATTATGGACATGTGTTATGAATGTGTTCTACATTGGTAGCTAAAGGTTCTTGGCATAGTTGACATTGATTAGGAATATAACCGCATCTGCAGTTTCGTTGCCTCGTATATTTGTGTGTCCGGGGACCCACATAAGATTGATTTTTTCTTTATGTTTAATCAGAAGGTTTCTGATAAGTATAAGGTAAAAATCGTTATTATTAGTGTTTTCAATGGCGTCTAATGATGAGAGAGAGTTTGAGCAAATCGTATATTTCCCTGGGGATTTGCTGCAGATATGAATCGCCTCCATTATAGCTATAATTTCAGCTGATAGCACGGATGAGTAATTTGGAAGAAGCCCATATTTCATTACTTCAGTTTCTGTGGTTATGGCAAAAGTGAAACAGTTTTCTGTAGCTGATCCATCTGTGTATACGTATTTGCAATGAGTTTGAAGCTATGGAAGGCAGTTCGGAATGCTATGGGGTTGGTGTTTTTTTTGTTCATTTCACTTAAGGAGACGTTTATAAGGTGATTATTGAATATCCAATAAGGTAATTTTGTTGTCTTTTCTGGTGGGTTTAGGAGAGATTTTTGCAATTTTTTATTAGGTTGTCTAAAGCCGAATTACACCAACGGCGCTTTTGCAATGCAGGCTTTTTGCAGATATTTTGCAATGGGTGTATCTTTAGAGTGAAGTAAGATTTTATAAAGTTTGGAATGTAAAAAATTTGATCTTCGTTCTAACGGTGCTATATTTGCTTCTGACAGGAGACTTTTGATTGGGGTTGATCGAAAAGCTCCGTGGGCTATTCTTATTGCTGCATTTATTAAGACTTTAACTTTGTTTAGTATGGAAGGTGGCGCACGACCGTATTGGAAAAGTGCGAAGTCAGCTTTAGATAGAACTAGGGCATTGGGATGAGAGACGTGGTGCTTCAATTGAATTTTGAGCTAGCCAAACATTTAATGATATTAAGACGATTTGATAAGGAGTTAGATAAGCAATTAATATGATCGTTCCATTTGTATTTTTGATTATTAGTTACTCCGAGAATTTTTAATGAATTAACGGTTGGGAAAGGAATGTTATTAGAAGCTATGTGGCAGGTGCACTGCCGTTTATTGCATATGTGAATGTGCTTACACTTTTCAAACGATAGTTTGGAGCTTGAAAAAACACCCCAAGCTTGGATGTTTTTTTTTGAAAAGTTGGTCTAAGCTTTTAGTTAAGTTTTTGTTTTTATTATACTTTACTATGAGTTGAAAATCATCTGCGTAACTACCGAATGGAATGTCTCTCTGTGTTTCTATTAGTTTAGCCAGTTTTTTATATGCAATTAAGAAAAGTATGACCGATAGTGGCGAGCCCTGAGGTACACCATTGTGGATGGGGACGACTTGGGATAGTTGCAAGCCTACTTTAACTATATTTTTCCGGTGTGACATAAAGTTACTGACATACTTGATAATTTTTGGGCCAACTTGTCATTCTTTTAGTTGCTCTACAATAGCGTGAACTCCAATTCTGTCGAAGGCCTTTGCGAAATCAAGGGAGACGATTAAAATATGCTTCTTTTTTTTTGGAGAGCATCAGTTATCAGGTGATCTATATATAATAGACTATCTGCAACTGACTTGTGTTTTTTAAAGCCAAATTGGACACCATAGGCGTTTCGCTATAATTTTGTCCAATACTTTGGATAAACATTGGTTTAAAGATATTGGGCGGTAGGATTCGGTGTTTGGTTTGGCGACTGGGATAACTAGGCTAGTTTTATACTGCTGTGGGTTGTATATATTATTGAAATGTTTAATTAGTCTATTTTGTAGCGTTGGGAGGGCGTGCTTTATCAGAGGATATGAAATTCTGTCGAAGCCTGAAGTTTTGCCACTTAATGAATTGAGTGAGCTTTGCAGTCCTATTGGTTTGATGTCAAGCTCCATTTGTTTTGCTGATTTACTTGGAGTATAACCAGAGGGCATGTTTGACGAATTGTTTTTATGTTCTTGAAAGCTATGCGAATAAATAGTTACTGTCCGAAGATTCATTTGACCAAAATTGTGCAAAAGTGTTAGCAATTACCACAGAATCGGTACTGCTTTTGTGTGTGGTGGGGTTCCAGATTGAATGTATTGATTTCAAAGGTTTGAGTCCAAAGAATGCGCGGATATTTGCCCATAATTTGGTCGGTTCTGTGTTTGGTTTTATTTCGGAAGTAAATTCATATGTTGACTTTTTTAGCTTGTTTAAGCTCATATTTAAAGGTCGCCTTTGCTTTCCTAAACCTTATTATATTTTCTTGAGTTATGCATCGGATTAGTTTATTCCAAGCCTTGTTTTTTTCTTTTTTAAGTTCCTCTAACTTTCTGCTCCACCAAGGGACATTGCGTGACTTCAGACGCATAGAGGTTTTTGTATGGCAGTGTGAGCACTTTTTTTTTTTTTTTTTTTTTTTTTCTTTTTTTTTTTATTATAAAAAAGGTTGTATATTATGTAATTAAACTAGTTCCCTACTACCAATCTTGGCAGCTTAACCTAGATGTACATTAAAAAAAATGAAATAAAAACCAATTATAATCTAAGGGTTCTACATACGAAAAACAAAAAAAAAAAATAATATTTACAGGAATGTGTATATACATATTTATATGTGCTTTTAAAACGTTTAAACTTATTTATAGGAATCGCAAAGGAAGGTCCCCTGAATGGCACCTTTTAAGTCTTCTCTTTCTAGCTCTCAAGGTCAGCCGCCTTGCAAGCGCATTTGGATGTATTTCAAGGCGTTCGACGTATTTTTGAGCTTGTGACTGTATGACGTCGCCAACTTTAGGGATTTTCAGATCCCTTTCAATATCCCTTGTGCGCATGTACCAAGGAGCATTGGAAATTTTTCTGAGGATTTTGCTTTGCGCCACTCTAATTTTGCTAATGTGGGACTTCGCAGCAATGCCGTACACTTGCAGCGCATACTTCCAGATTGGGCTCAAAATGGAATTGTATATGGAGACTTTGTTGGAAAGGGATAGCTTATTTTTGGGGGAAAGCAGCCATGTTATTTTCTTAGCTCTGGCAAAAACTGTTCGCTGAACCATCGTTATATGCCTTTTGAAAGTAAGACTTCTGTCCAAAATTACACCCAGGTATTTATGTGCAGGCTCATGCTTGAGAGTGGATCCCAGCATCAAAATTCCGGGGCATGATAGTCGTCTTTTGGCGAATGTTACACATGCGCATTTGCTGCCCTTGATTCCTATGTTCCAATCTAAAGCCCACTTTTCGAAACTACATACGTATTGCTGCAAAGCCTCCGTGGCAATGTCAATTTCCAAGTTTCTCGTCAGCACTGCAGTGTCATCAGCGTAAGTAGCAATGAGAATATTATCCACACCAACTCTTGTAACTGCACCAGACGTAGGCATATCTGCAGTATAAATTGAGTAAAGAGTAGGTCCTAGCACACTGCCTTGGGGAACACCTGCACAGATTGGTCGCTTTCTGGATTTTGCAGTGTGAGCACTTTGGATTATTATTTTGTTTACTTCGACTGCTATAGGAGTCTTATTGTTTGCTGTCACAATTGATTTTTCGAATAATTCTCAATTCGCTTTATTTAGTTAAAAATGGCTTCTTTGTGGATTGCTTAGATTGGGTTTGTCTGTCATTTCGTAAAGTGACGTAAAGATAGGAAAGTGGTCGCTGCCACAAAGATACTCGGTTCTATTCCATGTTATAAAGGGTTAAATATCAGGTGTACAAAATGCTATGTCTGTGTGGGCGAAGGTGGTTTGTTTCGTTTCTATTGATATTCCATGTTGTCGGAACTATTGTCTGTCTCTATATTAGTTGCTTTATTTTTAAGTTTGATTTAATTTGTCGGATTGATCTTTTTGACCTTTTGCGTGGTAGCACTTGGATCTTTGAGTTTTTATGCGTTTGAGTCTTACTTAATTTAGCTGCAATTGATGTGCTGGGCCGCTCTGTGTCCAAGGTGGTTTCTAGGTCGTCGTACTTAATGGTCTTCCTTGCCGTGTCGATTGGTGTGAAGTTGGTGATAGTTGTGGTGTTGGCGTTTGTTTTTGGTTAGGACGGCCTAGTTACGCTTGCGTAAGTTACGTTTCCGCTTTGGTGTCTTTGGTTATATATTTCGTATGCTGTTTTTTTGTCCACTTTGTTGTTTGTTCTAATTGCGATGATCATGCAGGTTTCTTCATTTTTACATACTTTCAGTGTATGGCCAAAACGTAGACAACGATTGCAGCGAATTGGTGTTGGAATGCATGGTCGTATGTTTGTTTTCTCATAGCCGATCATGATATGCTCCGGGAGGACAGTTGAGTTGAACGTAAGAATGAGTAGTCCTGTTTCTGTAAGGCCATCTACTTTCCTCATTATTTTCTTTACCAACGTAACATTTTGGTTTGCCAGTTCCGTTTGGATTTCTTCTTCTTTTATATCACGCAGGTCGTTCGAGTAGATGACCCCGTTTGTATTGTTGAGTGAGCGATGTTCAGATGCTGTAATTGGCATATCGGCGGTAAAGTGAGTCATTTGATTCACTTGTTGAACATTTTTAGTTTTGATTAACGGGGTCACCGCTTCTTAACTTTTTGCAGGAGTCAACCTCGCCGCCGCAGTTGTAGTCAATTATTTTTTTTAAAGCGAATGTAGACAGATTGAACTGCTTTTCGTTTATGTTATTGCGAGAAATTACAATATTCTTTAGGCCAGGTGATGTTAATGATTTGACTTGGTTCAGGGTAAGCAATGCAATTTCCTCTGGCTTTTTCGGATCGGGGAGCTCAGCCTCACCCATGATTTATATTTTCGGTGGTTCCTTTCACACTCTTGTTTGTTTACTATATAGATCGACAAATAGATAAGTAATGACAGCTGGCGCAAGAACGAGAGCGGGGTGAAAAAACACTAATAAACTCGAGAGGTGCAGCCGTTCTGTAAAGAATAACCGTTCACAACGAGAGTTTGTTTGTGACTGAGTGTGTTATACAATTTTGAGACTTGCTTCACCAAGAGCTTTGCGTGTTAAGTAATGTGATATTGAATCATTTTATGTCATTGCTTATGTCACAGGCAGGATTCCAAATGTAAGTAAAAGTATGTTCATCTCTGAGATTTCTTCCACTCATTCACTGATGCAAATAATAGACGGCCATGCTTTGCTCTAACTATTTCTGCACGCTTCAACATCATTGTCGCCAGTCTTGAGCAGGCCTGCAAGGAGCCGCCAGCTTTATTGTTTTTGAGTAGTTAGATAGCAATCCAGACTTCGTCTAAATACTCCGACATATAGCCGTCGCAACCAAACATTAAACCGCACCCACTCACTCAGAGCTAGATCAAGTGAGCTTCTCAGAGAGTTGATTGGAGAAGATTTCTACGATCCGTTGGGAATGTAGCATAAATAATTCTAAATATTAAATTTAAATAAAAATATTTAGTACCATATATAGACTGCGTAATTTTGAAAAAGGGAAAGGGGGCAGATATTAACTTAAATTATTGGACCTCTCTAGTTTTTGTGGTCTCCCGAATCTGGGAGTTCATAGGCACAATCACAACCAGAGGTTGCCCTTCTATCTTTACATAACCATCCTATAATTTGTGTGGTCCCGCAGCGTCGCGCTGTACAACTTTTCAATTTTTAAATTGCTCAAAGCTTTCAACGAAAAGATAAACGGAGCACAACAGATTGTTTATCTTTGAACAACAGAGGCTAACAGACCGCCCAAGCAACTTGGCTATAAAACTGCATAACACCAGAAATCCTACAGGCGATTATAGGGACTCCATTCGTCAGATCTTCCTTTTGAAGACGCATAAGCGTAAAAACAAACAAAAAAATTCCCCTGCTAGTTTATCTAATTAAATTTACAAAAATGAATTCACAAAAAAAACACCAGTTTTTATTCCCTGTACCTATAGGTACAAAGGGTATACTAAATTGGTACAATGTATGTAACGGACAGATGGAGGCGTGGCAGACCCCAAGTCCTTTATACCAAAATGCTTGTCATAACCTCGGCTAGCGATTGAGCTATGTCCGTCTGTATGTCTGTATAAACACCTAGACTTCGGAGACAAATTTCACCTCTCCTTGCCAATAAACTACATCAATATTTAAATTTTGGTAATAAGTGACCTAGAATCGCCAAGTTTTTATCGATGCGGCACGCACCACCCGCAATCGATAACCAGCAACAAAGCTATAAAGTTCGCCATATATGTAACTTTTTATACCCTGTACCGTTATGGTACAATGGGTATATTAAGTTTGTACAAGCCGAAAATGTATGTAACATACAGAAGGAGACGTCGGAGACCCCCCAAAGTTACATAAATTATGATCAGGGTGACTAAAGAAGTCGATATACCCATGTCCGTCTGTCTGTCCGTCAGTATCAACGCCTAGATCTCAGAGATAGCCAAACTTGGTCAAAATCGGTTGACTATATCATATAGCTCCCATAGGACAAATCGGTCAAAAAAACGTTTTTTGTACAAAATTCGTTGTTTCGTTTGTTTGTGAAGATATTGTAACCAAATTTGGCATTCAGAAATTTCTTAGAGCACCCAAGCACTGTACCAAATTTCATCATAATCGGTTGACTGTATCATATAGCTCCCATAGGACCAATCGGTCAAAAAAACGATTTTGGTACAAAATTCGTTGTGTTTCGTTTGTTTGTGAAGATATTGTAACCATATTTGGCAGTCGATAGTTTTTTAAAAGTCCCAAATACTGTAAAACATTTTTTCAAAATCGGTTGACTATATCGTATAGCTCCCATAGGACAAATTGGTCAAAAAAAATTTTTTGTACAGGGTTACCCAGCACTTTTACCAAATTTGGCATTCTTATACTTCTCAATCACTGTACCAAATTTGATCAAAATTTGGGACCGATCGGTCAAAAAAAGTGTTTGGTGCAAAATTTGACTGTTTTTTTTTATGAATTTTGTTTATGAAAATATCGTAACCCAATTTTGGCAAATAAAATATCTTTTGGAGGTCTTAAGCAATATATCGAATTTAATTGCAATGTGGTGGTACAGGGTATACCAAAGTCGTCTGCGCCCGACTTTAACGTACGCCATATTTTACTTTATATCTTGTCACGGCTCTACTTGACCGATGGAAACCAATATATCATTTAGTTCTTCTCCATTATGTAGCTGTACTTTTTTGTTAGGAAGTGTTAAAGGGGAAAAAAAAACAATCTTAAAAAACATGGCATGTAACTGTGGTGGATTTGGATCCGATAACCTTAATAGTGTGAGTGTAATCCGCGAAATTCACCTACGGGGGGATATTACTTAATGTATGGATTCTTAAATATAAAATTGAATAGAGATAGTTCGTTTATTTTAGAAAATATTAATTTTCATCCGGATAGGCCACATCGGCCTCAGTGCCATGGCTGCGAAGGCCTTCACATAATTTATAAAGGTTGTAATCCCAAATATTGTTTCATTGAAACTACTTTAATCAATCCTTTTTTTTTTTTTTTTTTTTTTTTGCCTTTTGTTTACAATCTGTCTTTATTAGACAATAAGTAAATTTACTAAAATAATTAATACAATATAAGTTTCCATCGAAACCTTCTATTGTGTTAATCCTTTTATGAACATTATTATTTATACTACTCTAATCGTGGTTAATTTTAGTAAATATTGTTGCTAAAGTAATATATTTGTGTTTTTGTGTAAAAGATAAAATAAAATAAAGTACTAGTATTTATCTGAGGAATTAATTTAATGAAGTAATCGAAAGGTGTAGAGCTGTGCTAACAAAGAGTAGAGGGGAAATATCAAAAGATTTCGACAACAAGAATCAAAAGACAAAAACATTCAACAGAATAAGAGTCGATAAAAAAATCACCTTTTTCGCGGTTTTTCGTATTCTACATACATATGTATGAATTTATTAGTGTAAACACTGAGAAGGCAAATGATGTTGCGAAGTGTCATAGCAATCACATACTATACTTCGAAAAGGTATGAATTCTAAAAATCGACTTATTTGGCTTGGGCTGAATAAATGGACATTTTTTGTCAGACAATAGACGAAGTTTAGAGCCGAGTTCAATTGCCAGCACTCGTGAAATTCCAGTGCTATTTTTAAATGTTTGTTTTTACTCCGACCGCCCGTGCCATAGAGCTGTAAATATTTTCTGAAGCTGGTTTCTATGCACGTTACACATATTTGTGTTTGTATTTCCTTCAGTTGAATGTTGGTTGGCCTTAAAATTTATAGTCGGCTCGAGTTTCAGGTTCGATTCTCAACTTATTTTTATTTTTTTTTACAACAAATACATAATTACACACATACTTTTATGTATGCAAAGTTAATAATAATAATATAATCATATAATGTAATGTAATGTGATGGTATAGGGTGTCTCACGATCAAGAGAGGCTAATTTTAATACTGGATAAAAACTAGGACAGTTATGAGAACACAACTTCACTTTGCCACAAATGCACTCACGACAATGGTTATTTCATTCCGCTTGCGTGCAGGGTTCCCGAGCCAATTTTTCGATATAATTCTCATTAATTTTCGAACGATATAATCGTGATATTCTTAGTGTATAAAAGAAAACCATATATAAATGCTGATTAATATGTTTATGTAAAACGTTTATAGCATTAAAAAAAAATTGTCAGAAAAAACTTATTTTGTAATTGCAGCATTCAAGTTTTTAATTACTTAAACAACAGGAGTACCAGGGTCGCATCAGAGTTGTGACTTGAAAGAAGGAAATGCAGAATTGGTGATCTAATCGCTTTATTGTTTTTAATTGCATACAAATATGAGACAATCCAGTAGGACCATCTAGGACGCATCGTTAAGCTCAGCTGCTCATTTTTGTCGTAATTTTCTTCGATAAACTTGCGTTTTGTGTTCTTCTCGCCACGCTTCTTGAGTTGAAACTATTCAACGAGCAAACGACGCGACGGCAGTATTAATAGTCCTCATAAACCTTCTCTAGGTGTCTCTCTGTTTCCGTATATTCTTCCAAACACAACTTGATTAGTTTAAGGTACTAATAAAAATCATACATTCGAAATCGCTTTTTGAATTTTTTTTTTTTTATATCCTGTACCGTATGGTACAAAGGGTATATTGTGTTTGTGTAAGCCGAAAATGTATGTAACGTACAGAAGTAGAAGTCGGAGACCCCCCAAAGTTACCTAAAGTATGATCAGAGTGACTAGAGAAGTCGATATACCCATGTCCGTCTGTCCGTCTGTCCGTATGAACGCCTAGATCTCAGAGATGGTAAGAGCTAGAGCAACCAAACTTTCAGATAAGATCCCTTATTAATCCATAGGAGACAAGTTTATTTTATTTTTTTGATATCGGGACCACATTATATAGCTCCCATAGGGGTGTTTCAGAGGACCTCGAAAAAAAGCAAAAGTTTTAGATGGATAATTCGTTTGTTTATAAAGATATCATAACCAAATTTGGTAATCGGAAGTTTTTTAGAAACCCCCAGCACTGTACCAAATTTGATCAAAATCGGTTGACTATATCATATAGGTCCCATAGGATCGATCGGTCGAAAATTTGTTTTTTGAACAAAATTCGTTGTGTTTCGTTTGTTTGTGAAGATATTGTAACCAAATTTGACATTAAGAAGTTTTTTAAAGTTCCCAGGCACTGTACCAAATTTGATCAAAATCGGTTGACTATATTATATAGCTCCCATAGGGCCAATAGGTCAAAAAAACGCTTTTTGTACAAAATTTGTTGTGTTTCGTTTGTTTGTGAAGATATTGTAACCAAATATGGCATTCAGAAGTTTTTTAGAGATTTTCAACACTGTACCAAATTTTATCAAAATCGGTTGACTATATCATATAGCTCCCATAGGGCCAATCGGTCAAAAAAACGTTTTTTGCAAAAAATTCGTTGTGTTTCGTTTGTTTGTGAAGATATTGTAACCAAATTTGGCATTCAGAAGTTTTTTAGAGATCTTCAACACTGTACCAAATTTTATCAAAATCGGTTGACTATATATTTAACGTACGCCATCTTTTTATACCCTGTACCGTATGGTACAAAGGGTATATTGTGTTTGTGCAAGCCGAAAATGTATGTAACGTACAGAAGGAGAAGTCGGAGACCCCCCAAAGTTACCTAAAGTATGATCAGAGTGACTAGAGAAGTCGATATACCCATGTCCGTCTGTCCGTCTGTCCGTATGAACGCCTAGATCTCAGAGATGGTAAGAGCTAGAGCAACCAAACTTTCAGATAAGATCCCTTATTAATCCATAGGAGACAAGTTTATTTTATTTTTTTGATATCGGGACTACATTATATAGCTCCCATAGGGGTGTTTCAGAGGACCTCGAAAAAAAGCATAAGTTTTAGATGGATAATTCGTTTGCTTATGAAGATATCATAACCAAATTTGGCAATCGGAAGTTTTTTAGAAACCCCCAGCACTGTACCAAATTTTATCAAAATCGGTTAACTATATCATATAGGTCCCATAGGATCGATCGGTCAAAAAATCGTGTTTTGTACAAAATTCGTTGTGTTTCGTTTATTTGTGAACATACCGTAACCACGTTTGACATTAAGAAGTTTTTTAGAGTTCCCAAGCATGATTCCAAATTTGATCAAAATCGGTTGACTATATCATATAGCTCCCATAGGATCGATCGGTCGAAAATTTGTTTTTTGTACAAAATTCGTTGTAAATCGTTTGTTTGTGAAGATATTGTAACCAAATTTGGCATTAAGAAGTTTTTTAGAGTTCCCAAGCACTGTACCAAATTTGATCAAAATCGGTTGACTATATCATATAGCTCCCATAGGGCCAATCGGTCAAAAAAACATTTTTTGCACAAAATTCGTTGTGTTTCGTTTGTTTGTAAAGATATTGTAGCCAAATTTGGCACTCAGAAATTTTTTAAAGATCTTCAAAACTGTACCAAATTTTATCAAAATTGGTTGACTATATCATATAGCTCCCATTTGACCAATCGGTCAAAAAAACATATTTTGAACAAAATTCGTTGTGTTTCGTTTATTTGGCAAAGAAATATCTTTTGGAGTTTGTAAGCAATATATCGGACTTGATTGCAATTTGGTGGTACAGGGTATCCCAAAGTCGTCCGCGCCCGACTTTAACGTACGCCATCTTTTAATAATAATAATATCAATTTTTATTAGTGCGTTGAAAACTTTATTTGTATGTTATAAACAAAAAGTATTGTTTACGTTTTCATGTTTCCCAAGAGTCCAAGAGAATTTCTGTATACATATTGTTAATATCGGTCCGTTTAGGTGGTAACAACAAACATCCCTATCCCTACCAAAGCTAGTTGGTCACTTCAAACTGGGGTCAGTTGGTAGCACATTGACTATAAAATTTACAACTTCCTTGCAAACCAAACATTCGTTGTAGCCGGTGCACAGGCGACGGTCATAAGTCAAAAAGTGTACGCGGCCTTTATTTGAAAACCTTTTAAATTTGTCAAAGGTTGTCAGAACTGCAGGCGCTAACAAATGTAAGATATATTGCTTTTGAAACATTAAAGTAAAGCAATTGGTGCGTTGCTTTAAAGTGGCACAGTCTTTAATTTCACAAATAAAAAAAAAAGTTTAATTAATGCAGAAAATGATAATATATATAATAATACGTGCGATAAGCATTCGCATGTAAATGTACAGTTTGCATTTTTAGGCGGCTTATTTGCTGTTTTTGCGCTACTACTAGTTGAAAAGAACTTTGAAACAATTCAATTTGCACTGTAATAAAATAAATTACGAATTAATTTATGCAGAAAGTAACCGCTAAATTACGTATAGCGTATGTAGATCGGCTGCGGTCGGTCGACATGCAATGCAGATGTTTTTCAAGAGCAGTGGAGCGAGAAGGTGCCCGCATGGCTTGAGCTGTTGGTCGTTGCACAAGACCAGGAAAAATACATTTCTGGAGGTCATTGGAAATTAAGAAGTGTTTTCTACCAGGTAAACACTATTAAATATGAATTTTAGTTGATTATCTTCATATGTTTTTCTTATTATGTTCTTAGTACATTATGATCTACATTCTTTAAATATCGAATAAAATGTAACATCAAGACGTTCCGTTATAAATTAGGGTTTTTTTTTGTGTTTGACAAGTTTTCTATTTCTATTTTTGAACCGATTAAACTTAAGTCGAATCGCTTTTGAAGATAGTTTATAGTTTGTTTGATATTGCTCATTATTGACACATTGATGCACACAACCAAGATGCTTGGTTCTATTAAGTTTCGGATAAAAATAGTTAACAGCCTGACAGTTTTGGAAGCCCTGCTAAGTTCGCGCGCTGCTTTTTGCATTACCATTGGGTCGGTCAAGCGTATTCTAGTTTAAGGCAGACTATAAGTTCATTGTTCATTGGATAGTGATAGCACCACGAATGTTTGTCCAACCGAACGTTTGTCTGTTCGCCCACCCGTCCGTATAAACACCTCAATTTTGAAGGTCGCAAAAGGCCATGTATAAACGCTCTTTAAGTCAAGTTAGTTCAATTAAATCGATATCTTCTGCCCTTTCCCAACTCTAAGCTGTTAAATATTTTGCTTTGAAACTTGACAGAGCTATGCTATGCAAATATAATTGATTTAATTATTTATTTAATTATAGTTATAATATGGCTTAAAAACTAAAAATAACATTATTGATGCGCTGGTAACGTGGGCCTTCGGCTAAATGGAATGTGATATAATTTGTTTAATTTTAAGAAGTTTATAATCTAGTAATTAGATTCTTTAATTAAAATTAAAATATATTAAAATATTTGATGGTTGTAAATTTTGAAGTATTAAAGATCTATTGTTTTGGTGAGTTGGGCCGTTTAATACATACATATTTGCATATACCTACATATATGATATATGGTTTAGATTTAGTGAGTTTGAGCTACAGAAAGGGCATGTTGGAGAAGGTGCATTGGGTTTCTTATAGTGGGAATGAGTGAGTGGCTTAGACGAAGACGTATCAATTTAATTTCATCTAACCTGCTTAAAGTGTATTTTTTTGGGAATTGAGATAATATTTGTATAATATTTGTATTTGATTTGTTAGTGACTTAATTTGCTCGTTATGCCAATATGACATGGACTCCATAATATCAACTTGAAACTTGCCTCCTATACTTTAAATAGATTCTTTGACGTAAATTGCGATTTTCATCAAAATCAGTTAAAATTTACGGAACTTATAGGTAAAAATATCGTTTTGCACCAAAAAAATAAATGTTCCAATTCGAAAGTTCTTAGAAGGAATATGCAGGTACAAAATTTTTTTCGAGAAAAAAGGTACAGGGTATTACACTGTCGGACACTTGACTGCATAACATTTTTATACCCTGTACCGTATGGGTACAGTACTTACATCTCTCAGAGATGGTAAGAGCTAGAGCAACCAAATTTTCAGATTAGATGTGTTATTATGTCATGTATTATGTCATTTTATATTTTGGATATCGGGGATATATTATATAGCTCCCATAGGGGTGTTTCAGAGGACCTCGAAAAACCCCAAAAGTTTTAGATAAATAATTCGTTTGTTTATGAAGATATCGTAACCAAATTTGGTACTCAAAAGTTTTTTAGAGTTCCCAATCACTGTACCAAATTTTATCAAAATCGGTTGACTATATCATATAGGTCCCATAGGACCAATCGGTCAAAAAAACGTTTTTTGCACAAAATTCGTTGTGTTTCGTTTGTTTGTGAAGATATTGTAACCAAATTTGGCATTCAGAAGTTTTTTAGAGATCTTCAACACTGTACCAAATTTTATCAAAATCGGTTGACTATATCATATAGCTCCCATAGGGCCAATCGGTCAAAAAAACGTTTTTTGTACAAAATTCGTTGTGTTTCGTTTGTTTGTGCAGATATTGTAACCACATTTGGCATTCAGAAGTTTTTTAGAGATCTTCAACACTGTACCAAATTTTATCAAAATCGGTTGACTATATCATATAGCTCCCATAGGTCCAATCGGTCAAAAAAACGTATTTTGAACAAAAATCGTTGTGTTTCGTTTATTTGGCAAAGAAATATCTTTTGGAGTTTGTAAGCAATGTATCGGACTTGATTGCAATGTGGTGGGTCAGGGTATCCCAAAGTCGTCCGCGCCCGACTTTAACGTACGCCATCTTTATACCCTGTACCTATAGGTACAAAGGGTATACTAGGTTTGTGCAATGTATGTAACGGACAGAAGGAGGCGTGGCAGACCCCAAGTCCTTTATACCAAAATGCTTATCATAACCTCGGGTAGCGATTGAGCCATGTCCGTCCGTCCGTCCGTCCGTCCGTCCGTCCGTCCGTCCGTATGAACGCCTAGATCTCAGAGACTATAAGAGCTAGAGACACGAAACTTTACCAGCTGGTGCGCATATTTCCTAAGCAGATGAAGTTTGTTGAATCATGTCAATATCTTCCCCCGTTCCCCCGCAGTAGAGTTTCGCGGTTTTTAGCCACACCGTTAAGTATTTTCACCTGAAATTTAACAGAGCGATGCGTTGTAGTTGCATGCATCTATGTGTAAAAAATGAACAAAATCGGACAAATACAACAGAAGTTATAGTCAAAAATGTGCAAATTTCACCTCCCCTTGCCGATAAACTGCGGCAATATTTGACTCTACGCAATTATGGCTACAAGTGACCTAGAATCACAATTTTTGGTAAGCTCATTCATGTGGCTCTAATGAACAAATCCACATCCAAATTTTATCGATGCGGTCCCCCCACCCCCCGCAATCCATTTACCGTGTTTTCTCCCACACCCCTCAACATACCAACTTGAAACTTACCCCGTATACTTTAAATAAGTTCTTTGTTGTAACATTCGAGTTTCATCAAAATGGGTAAAAATTTAGGGAACTTATAGGTATAAATATCGATTTTCACCAAAAAAAAATAAATTCCAATTGGAAAGTTCTTAGATGGAATATGAAGGAAAAATTTGTTTGACACAAAAGGTACAGGGTATTCCACTGTCGGGCACCGCCTCGACTGTACCACATTTTTTTTAATTGTGGTTGGTGCGGTTTTTGCATTTAGAGTCATGTGTTTCAGATATCTGCTTGTACCGTATAATAGGTATGTTTTGGCGTAAACGTACTCAAATACTACTTTAAAGAATTTGAAATAAGCTTTTGACATACATTCTTACGAAATTACTGTATCTTTCTACCTTCGGTACAGGGTATAAAAATTTGATGGTTTTACAATTTCTACCAGTCTGTAAATAAAATCTTTTTTGATGAGCCTTTTTTACTTCTGGGGGGACCAAAGAATTTAATTTTACTTAAGTCATATATTTTCCATATTTGAAACGTAACTTTAACTTGCTACATAAAATGAACGCAATGATATTTTTGTTATAGTTAATGTTCGCGTAATTTACAATTAAAGTAAGAAGCCGATTCAGGTTTATTTAACAAGCTTTATTTAAGTACAAATATTTAGGTTCACGGTGAATATTAGTGCAAGTATTGCACACAACAACTTGTTCGTGGAGCGGACAAAGTCTTGGCTTAGTAAGAGTAGTATTGAGAGTAATTACATGATTTTGATTATGCGCCGCATAGGCCTAACATAACATATTTGCTACTGTAGCACTAAAAAACACTCTTTAATAGCAAACCGAACTAAAAAGTAGAAAATAACTTTGATGTTTCAAGAGTTTGTATTACAGCAAAGAGCTTAACATAAAGAGATTTTAACATATCTTATAAAGTTAACATTATTAAGGGCTCATGAAATGACCAACTAGTTAACATATTCATAATTAATTTTAAAGATCAACGCTTCAGTTGAAAAGCTAGAATAATAACTAAACTCGTTATATATTTTACCTGTATAGCATTAAATATTAATGCCATGGAAATAAAATTAAATTAATTAATTAAAATGAATCGAAAAACTTGATCTGCCTGACTATTATGTGCATCTTTTTGTAAAATTTTAGCTTTTGGTCTCTGAGATCTTTTTATACCCTGTACCGTGTGGTACAAACGGTATATTGTGTTTGTGCAAGCCGAAAATGTATGTAACGTACAGAAGGAGAAGTCGGAGACGCCCCAAAGTTACCTAAAGTATGATCAGAGTGACTAGAGAAGTCGATATACCCATGTCCGTCTGTCCGTCTGACCGTCTGTCCGTATGAACGCCTAGATCTCAGAGATGGTAAGAGCTAGAGCAACCAAACTTTCAGATAAGATCCCTTATTAATCCATAGGAGACAAGTTTATTTTATTTTTTTGATATCGGGACCACATTATATAGCTCTCATAGGAGTGTTTCAGAGGACCTCGAAAAAAAGCAAAAGTTTTAGATGGATAATTCGTTTGCTTATGAAGATATCATAACCAACATTGGCAATCGGAAGTTTTTTAGAAACCCCCCGCACTGTACCAAATCTTATCAAAATCGGTTGACTATATCATATAGGTCCCATCGGATCGATCGGTCGAAAATTAGTTTTTTGTACAAAATTCGTTGTGTTTCGTTTGTTTGTGAAGATATTGTAACCAAATTTGGCATTAAGAAGTTTTTTAGAGTTCCCAAGCACTGTACCAAATTTGATCAAAATCGGTTGACTATATCATATAGCTCCCATAGGACCAAAAAAACGTTTTTTGTACAAAATTCGTTGTGTTTCGTTTATTTGGCAAAGAAATATCTTTTGGAGTTTGTAAGCAATATATCGGACTTGATTGCAATGTGGTGGTACCTATACATAGGTACAATGCACAATGGTCCCAAAGCGGCATAAAATAGAAAATTTTATTAAAATATTTTTGGAAAATGCATTCAAATTTTAAAACAAGATACTCCAATTAGAATAAAACATAATTTTATTCGAGTTTTTTGCCAACCCTGCAAATTTGGCACACTCGTGAAGTCAGGTGATTAATGAAAGCCCTGGCATTTGCAAATTGGCGCGAACTAGTTGCTGACTTTCGATTGATGCCAAAATTGTTGCAATTGATTAAATATAAAGGTATTAATATGGAAAATAAACGTCAAGGTATGCAGAATCAATTTAAAAAAGAATTGTATGTCGTCTCTGCATGTGCGTTTGTGTTGTCCAGTGTTTTGTGCATGTCTATTTGATAGTAATATTTAACCAAGGTAGTTGTGTTTTGTGGAGCATTACTTTCGAGGCGCACGCTGGCGCAAGCAACTAAAAATGCCAAGTTCTTACTAATAGTATACAGATTCATATTTAATAAGTTTCGTTTGCCCCTTTTTGCCCCTTTTTGCGAAATCGGTGATTTCCAGTCAAGTTCGACTTTAGCCATGCAGAGCTGCTAGATATATGGAGTAACAATTGTCGCGACGAAGCTGAATTTGTTTATTGGATCATACAGTCAAGCGTGTTCTTATATTGCAAAATGATGTTTTGAAGGAGTACCCGGACTTGCAGGAGCTCAAATTAATAGCTAGCTATGGCTTTGACGGGTCAACTGGACAAAGCATTCGAAAGCAAACATTTGAAGTACCGCAAGACCCACTTATTGAACAGTCACTATTTGTAACGTCGCTAATACCAATAAAACTCATAGACAAGTTTGAAAGAAACGTATGGGTAAATGCGACACCACAGTCTGTGCGATTTTGCAGGCCTGTAAAAATAGAATTCGTTAAAGAAACTGCTGCTCATATAATTTCTGAAAAAACTGACCTTGACAAACAAATTCAAAACTTAGTTCCTTTCATACATATCATTGATAGCAGAGTAAAGGTTACTATAAACTATGAATTATGCTGGACTCTAGTAGATGGAAAAGTGCTCAATGTCTTAACTGGAACAAAGTCCAGACAATGTTGCCCTTTATGTGGAGCAACACCCACACAATTTTTAAATGAAAAAAATTTGCAATCAAATCTTTTTAAAGTAAAGCCTGGTTCGCTTCAATATGGTGTAAGTCCATTGCACGCATGGATACGATTATTCGAACATGTTTTGAATATTTCATATAGGATTGGACTGAACAAATGGCACATAAAAGATACAAAGGATAAAGAATTTATGACAGCACGAAAAGTCCAAATCAAAGAAAAATTATTTGATGAAATAGGCATTGTCGTTGGCATGCCAAAACAAAATAGAAGCGGGAACTCCAAAGACGGCAACACGGCCCGTAGAGCATTTTTAAATTCTAGAGCTTTTGCCTCAATTTTAAATTTCGATACAGAAGTGCTTGAAAATTTCCACACATTATTAATTGTCTTATCATGCGACTATGAAATTTCTTCAGAAAAATTTCAACAATTTTGTAATAAACAGCAGCTTTGTACATGGAAAGTATCCGTGGTATCCCATGTCCCGCAGTACGGGGGAACGGGGTAAGATATTGACATAATTGAAAAAACTTAATTTTCTGCGGAAATATTCGCACCAGCTGGTAAAGTTTCGTATCTCTATGCCTTATAGTCTCCGAAATCAAGGTATTCATACAGACGTTCAGACGGACACGGCTCAATCGCTACCCGAAGTTATGATAAGTATTTTGGTATAAAGGACTTGGGGTCTGTCACGCCTCCTTCTGTCCGTTACATACATTGCACAAATCTAGTATACACTTAAAGTCAAAAATTACAAAATTTTCACCCCTTTACCTAGAATATTCTTTAAAAACTGCATGAACAAGATTCTTAGGAATTAAAGAAAGTGCAGGGTATGTTATAGTGGGGATGTCTCGAAATGAATATAAAAGGGCTTACGGGGGTTGGCGTGCGAAGCCAGCTGTGGGCGGAGACCCCCAGCTTTAAAATAATTTATGTTTACAGACAAGAGAGTTTTTACAAAATGTCAAAAATTTTCTACATGCCCTCTTTTAAAGATCCACCTTAATATCATCCTTCTAGTTTTTATGGGAGTTACAATGAAAACTTAACATCCCGAATAAAAGGACACTATTATTTTGGTATAGCATAAATAGGCAACGAATGAAATGGAAGTATTTTTGTTAATTTAGCTAGAAACAAAGAATTGGATTGAATGCTAAAGTTGGTTAATTGAACAATACGGTACAGTATTATCTGCGTACTTTGTCAGTCTATACCTAAAATTTATTGTAAGTATCGAAATGAGACTGATTGATGGCATATGCATGTATGTATATGTATATTAAAGAAGAGAAAGAGGAGAACACCCCACTTTACATATGAATATGTACCTATATAAGGAATTTATACTCAACTGATGTAAGCAGTATCCTGGTATACGTGAATTGGCGCGGAAGCCGCTTACTTGCTGTTATCGTCAGATAAATCACATATTTTTGCTGATCAAATCAATCTAATTGACATCACTCAAAATGACAGCGGAAAAGTTCCTTCATACATTTTCAGAGAAAATGCGAATAAATGGTTTTGAATGGGTGGGTCTTGGTACTTCTCATGGCTATCAAGCCGACAGCTACGTTTGGCATCTAACAGCGGTGTTGGTGGAATGCAGAATGATTTATTTTCATTTTAATGCCACAACCACCCACCCAATGCCGGTCCTCATCATTCTAGCATCCGAATTAAAATGCAAATGCTGACGAATGTAAGCGGCATGGTAGGTCGGGGTGGCGCTTTAGGCGGTTCTGTTACATTGGGTTGAGTAAAATTCACATACCAAGTGACGAATGACGAGAGCTCTCCTTCGTCTGTTGACTATCGACAACAAATGAAGCAACCACCCGTGTGTATTTAAATTGAAAACATATCCACCATTCTTTCTACGCATGTGGCAAAATATCCTGACGATGGATACATGGGTGTGTGCACTCCAAATGCACACTTCTTTCGGTACCTTAAGCGTGTATAAGAATAAGATGTATTATTCACGTTAAACTTACCCAAAAAATAAGCCGCACAAAAATACCAATACTTGTAATTAAAATTGAAGTTATTTTTCTGGCATAAGAAAGAACAATGTTAATTTCAGAATTATTTATATCAATAAACCGCGTGCATTTTATTTATTTTTGTGATTAAACTGACAAATACATAAAGTAAAAGATGACGAACGTTAAAGTCGGGCGCGGTCGACTTTGAGATACCCTGTACCACTAGCCTGCAATAAATACGGTATATTGCTTAAGAACACCAAAATACATTTGATTCCCAAATTAGGTTACGATACCTTCATAAACAACCAAAAACTGACGAATTTGAACCAAAAATGTTTTTTTGACCGATCGTTCCTATGGGAGCTATATGATATAGTCAACTGATTTTGATCAAATTTGGTACAGGGCTTCGGTACTCTAAAAAACTTCTTAATGCCAAATTTGGTTACAATATCTTCACAAAGTAACGAAACACAACGAATTTTGTTCAAAATACGATTTTTTGACCGATCGGCCCTATTTTGATTAAATTTGGTACAGTGCTTGGGAACTATAAAAAACTCGCAAATTCCAAATTTGGTTACTTTATAAACAAACGAATTATCCATCTAAAATTTTTGTTTTATTACGAGGTCGTCTCAAACATTCCTATGGGAGCTATATAATGTAACCCCGTATCAAAAAAGTAAAACAAACTTGTCTCCTATGGAATAATAAAGGATCTAATCTGAAAGTTTGGTTGCTTTAGCTCTTACCATCTCTAGGATCTAGGCGTTCATACAGACGGACATGGGTATATCGACTTCTCTAGTCACCCTGATCATACTTTAGGCACAATGTTGTTACATACATCGGCTTCCACAAACTTAATATACCCTTTCTACCATAAGGTACAGGGTATAAAAATTGGGAAATTCTTCTACGGGGGAAAGGGCAAGATATCGAGATATAATTCAACAAGCTTAATCTTGCTCACCTTTTGATAAAGTCTCAATCTCTTGTTTCTCCATCTCAAGTCATCTCCGAAATCTAGAGATACGGACATATGATAAGCATTTTGGTATATGTATATGGGTAAAGGTATAAGAATGTGATGCAAACAAGTCAATGCCCCCCGACCGTTTTTTCCTAAAAAAATGTAATACAGTCGAGGCGGAGCCCGACAGTGGAATACACTGTACCTATTTTCTCAAAAGAAAATGTTATGTTATTTCCAATTGGATTTTTTTTTTTTTTTTGTGGAAAACGATATGTATACCTATAAGTTCCGTAAATTTTAATTGATTTTGAAGAAAATCTAAATTTACGTCAAATAAGTTATTTAAAGTATATGGGGTAAGTTTCAAGTGACTATGTTGAGGGATGTGGGAGAAAACACGGTAAATCGATTGCGGGGGGTGGGGGGCCACATCGACAAAATTTGGATGTGGATTTGTTCATTAGAGCCACATGAATCAGCTTACCAAAATTGGTGATTCTAGACCACTTGTTACCATAATTAGGTATAGTCAAATATTGACGCAGTTTATTGGCAAGGGGCGGTGAAATTTGTATATTTTTGACTATAACTTCTGTTGTATTTGTCCGATTTCGTTCTTTTTTAACACACAGATGCATTGAACCATAACGCATCGCGTTGTTAAATTTTCAATGAAAATATTGAACGGTATGGCTAAAAACCGAGAAAATCTCCAGCGGGAGAACGGAGGAAGATATTGACATGATTCAACAAACTTCATCTTCTCAGGAAATATGCGCACCAGCCGGAAAAGTTTCGTATCTCAAGTTCTTATAGTCTCCGAGATCTACGTGTTCATACAGACGGACAGACGGACGGACGGACATGGCTCAATAGCTACCCGAGGTTATGATAAGCATTTTGGTATAAAGAACTTGGGGTCTGCCACGCCTCCTTCTGTCCGTTACATATATTGCACAAATCCAGTATACCCTTTGTACCTATAGGTATAGGGTATAATAACCTCCTTGCATACTATATTATGTGGTGTGGTAAGCTTCAAGTCCATATGTTGAGTGGTGTTGTTGGAAAAAGTGGTAAATTGATAGCGAGGGGTAGGGGCTCGTATTGAAAAAAAAGAAGTGGCTTTGTTTATTTGAACTGATGCTACATACTAGCGTATGTATCGGTTGACTGTATAAGACCCATCGGTCAAAAAACCGTGTCTGGTGCAAACTTCGTTCTGTTTCGTTTGTTTATGAAGATATCATAACAAACTATGGTACTTGGAAGTTTTTTAAAGTTCCACAGCACTGTACCAAATTTGATCAAAATCGGTAGACTATATCATATAAATCCCATAGGACCAATCGGCAAAATAAATGTTTTTTGTATAAAATTCGTTGTATTTCGTTTGTTTATGAAGGTATCATAACCAAAGTTGGCATTCAGCAGTTTTTTAGAGTACCCAAGCGCTGAATCAAGTTTGATCGAAATCGGTTGCCTATATTATATAGCCCCCAATGGGGGGCTCCCCATAAGATCGATCGGCCAAGAAATCGATTTTTGTACGAAATTCGGTATGTTTCGATTGTTTATGAAGATATCGCAATCAAATTTGGCACTCGGAAGTTTTTTATAGGTCCCAAGCACTGCACCAAATTTAAACAAAATCGGTTGAATATATCATATAGCTCCCATAGGGCCGATCGGTCGAAAAAACGTATTTTGAACAAAATTCGGTGTGTTTCGTTTGCTTATGAAAATATCGTAACCCAATTTTGGCAAATAAAATATCTTTTGGAGTTCTTAAGCAATATACCGAACTTAAATGCAATGTGGTGATATCAGGGTATCTCAAATTCGTTCGCGCCCGACTTTAACGTACTCCATCTTTTTGCTACGCTGTATAGTAACCTGATCTGAAATTTGGCAGATCTTTGTGGCGTGGTTATACGCATCTGTGTGTCAAAAGCAACAAAAATGAAAAATCAAAAATATATACAAATTGCATTAAGATTTGACAGTTCGCAACTAAGCGTCAACAAGACTTGGATGCTCGATCCCGGAAAAAAAATCGAATCGAAATATTGAGTATTCCAATAAACTCGATACCGATTCGATTCTCCCAAAAAAGAAATCGATATCGACGGTATCGGTATCCCCTTTTTGACGTTTTTTTAAAGAAAGAATTAAACAAAATAGAGGCGTTTAATCAACAAAGAATTCAAAATTTTCTAATGTTTATAATAAATTGAAATAGATTGATAGATAGTTATAAAATGAAACTGAGAATGATATAAAATTATTCTAACAAATTTTTTTAGCATAGCTTAAAAACTTCCAGCGGCGGGCACGCAATGGCTCATTTTACTTACGGTGCTCACTCTGTTAATTTTTACAAGTGGGTCCAGCCAGACCTGAAAATCGCAACTTTTTGCAAAATAAATTTCAAGCGCCAAATGTGAAACGAAATTTAGCTCGATACCGATACTAAGCAAATTGGTATCGGATCGACGATTAATCGAGAACCAAAATATCGGTATCGAATATTCAGTATCGACTTCGATATTCTCGAAATTCAAAATATCGGATCGGTATCGCGATTGTAAGTAGCCTTATGTGGCCCTAATAATCAAATCCATATAGGTATGGTTCATACGTAGGTATATCATACTGCCACAGAAAAAATTTATTTTTTCATTGGATTCATTGCATGATGCAATGAAGTATTTTGCAATTACAAAAGTTGCAAGGATAAAGTATGTAGTATTTAGCCGTGCTCCGGAAACCGAGAAATCCAAACCGAACAATTTTGTTCGGATTCAGTTTTGCGTGCTCCGGAATCCGAATTTTTTGTCGATAATTTCCTTTTTTATTTTCGATACATTTGAATATTTCCCTCATTTATATCGATAAATTCACATATGTTGTGGTGTAACCAGCTGACTGCCTTTTGTTAAGAATTTGTAAACAGTGCAAAAATGTAATTTATTTTCTCAACGTCTTGTTTTAAAGCTAAAAGAAAGCGTGAAAAAAATGAAAGAATCATGTCCTATATATTTTAATGTTTATTTGTATATTTTTTAGCATTAAATTCTTGTGATTAAATATGCACCTATATTGTGTTTCTTGGCGCGAAATGTTTTTTGTTTGATACAAAACAGCTGACAAGGCTGCCGCAGTTTTGCACCTTTTTATTAGTACATGTTGTTTAGATTTAATTTTCATTAGTTCTTTATTATTTCATTTTTTTTAAATAAAATTACACAAAAATATTAATTTAGCAGCAATGTTTATTAAATTTAAACACGATTTAACTATTTTTGTTACAAGGGAAATTTTTGCAAAACGAAAATTCGGCTTGGCTTGTATATGCTCTTTTTGGGTTGTGTCAGGAAAAAAAATTATTTAAAATAGTTAGCAGCTTATATGCAAATTAAAGTTAGCATAAATAGAATCTAAGAATATCAAGACATATATAAAAAATGACTTCAATATAAAATTTGTGGTTTTTTAATACTATTTTGACGATTCGTTTTAATTCCACTTGCAACAAAGCAGTCGGTTTCAAAGCACATAAAAAATTCGGATTGGTGGAAATGGGAGCACCAAACATTCGGATTCAAAACGAATCCGCATAAATTATTCTGATTCGGATTTCGGAGCACGCCTGATTATGTATATATAAAGTACTTGAGCGATCATCTAGGGTCCATTAGTACAAACTAATTTAAAATTGTTCAATAAATAAATAAAAAAAAAAAAAATGCATCTTTAGTTATGACATTGATAAAGTCACTGACTGATTTCTTAATATCGGAAAAATTCTCAGTCTGGAATCTGGCGTTGTATCAAAAGAAATGCATATGATAAGTCCTCCATTCTACACATTTATAAATATTTCCTCGGTTTACTCCCTCGCCGGGTTTCCAAAACTTCCGCATTAAAAACTTGACCGCTGCAGCTTCTTTCACTATATGCACAATATGACCCAGCTATCGGAGCCGCTTGACTATTTCTATTCGTCGTAAAAGTACTGGGTCAGGATGTCCCGATGTACAAGAATGTACACTTTAAGAACAGGCAATGATATTGTACTGCCGCTCTGTGCGCAATAGATGTTGCGGCGCACTACAGTACGCGTTGGATGTTGGATTGGTACAGGTACAGGATCCCACCCTTGCGAGTGGTCTTCTATTTATTCAATATTAATCTCTTATTTCTAAGTTACATAATAAACGGTGTGTTGTAAGCAGCAGCGTACTTAAAACTAGGTATATAAACTGTATATAAGAATGTCAAGTGCGCCGTCTAATCTTTATGGGAGCACAAGTGATATTTGACCTATGCAAAGCAGGCCGCTTATCCCTTGATAATTTATGCGCCACATACACGATCCCAAACATATGCAGGCCACTTGAGGCCTACATAATAGGAATAGTCATAAACCATCCCTATAATGTCCGCTGCAAGGGTTCAGATGTGACGTCTTATGTTCTGAACACCCGACTTGTTTTTATGAAGACCTTACAGGTGAAGATTAATAACATTTTACCTTGCACTAGATACAACTTTACGAATAAACGACCCTGAGACGCATACCTATGGCATTTGCGGGACTAAGCCCATCTCACTTTCCGTGCACTATTTCATGAAATGTTACATGTTTTTACGAGTGGAATATGGGCTTGAACCTTTATCACATTTGTAAATATAACCAATGTTAAGGGCGGGTGCTCTACCTTAACTTGCTACTTTGTTGCATTATACAAAATTGGAGTACCTCTCCCTGATCATTATTAAAAATGTATATAACAATGGCTTATTGCATATTATTTTGTTTGACGATGAAAAAAGTTTTTAATGAAATGGTTCAAGCTCTTAACTTTTTCAAAAATCACAAGGGCTTAGCCATCACATTCTTAAATTCATACGGAACTTATATCCGCCATATCTAAAAACTGAGTCACTAACCAAGCCAGAGAAAGAGAAATAACCTACTACGTAACCTTTGGTGCGCCGAAGTTCGCCGGTCGTATCTTTTTACCAACTTTTAATAATCTTTTTGTCTAGCAACCATTTAAAGTGCCATATAAAGCTTGTACGAACATTGTATACAGCTTGTTTTCATTTTATGCGAATTAAACAGCCACTTGAATAACTTATTTTGCCGGCACAGACTACTGGACCGTATCATGCAAGCAGGAGCTCATTCTGAACATGTATTGTACATACGTACATATTTACTTATGTACATATATGAAGGTGAACATACAAACATACTGTGTACATACATACGCATGCACGTATGAGTGGATAACTTTGTATAATCGGCCCAATGGACAGATAATAAAACCATGGAAGTCGTCTCATAAAATGATCCCCTAAGATTTTAACTTAAAAATTAATATATATTTTTGATAAATAAATTTCTTAACACTATTAGGGCTTTTCTAAAGATGTTTAAATTTCCTACAGGGTAGGTCTGTCTGCAGTTTTTAATACATGCTATTCTTACATACTCATGTACAATGTACATACAAATGTATGTATGCCAAAGGGGACACGTACAGAAACTAGACAATCGCTGCTATATACAACAGGAAACTGCGGACCGAGGATTGGGGCATATGTGGTATACGATGCTGCGGTCGCTTGGATACACCAGCAAACCACTTTATGTACAATAAAGGATAGCTATCCGCAACATACAAACATATATGTATATATGTATCTATGTTACATACACATGAATAACAGTGCATAAGGCGTGGGGTTTACATACAAGCATTCATTTTAACAAGGACATACTAGATACACACATTTGCTTGTAATGTACAAGACACGGGCCGCTTCTGTTCATTCGAGAAGTCCGTCAACTGTTCTGCTGGATGGCATTTGTTTGGGCATCTCTGATGACTCTGATAATAAGTAAAATTTGGTGCCCCTAACCAAAAATGTCTATCCTGTATGCAGTTTCTCATTAGACGCAGACTGTAGTTTAAAACTTTCACAGCTTCCATAACATCAAAAAAATGGTGTGCGTTAAGTCGGACACGGACGACTTTGAGATACCCTGTACATACTATCACATTGCAGTCAAATTCGGTATAAACTATTGGGGATCATATACAAATATACACATATCTCTAAACGATCGAACTCACCCTTGAAACGTTTTTGTTTCACCGATCTTTCCTAAGGGGGCTATATGGGCAAATCCAGAATACGATTTGTTACCAAGAGGCACAATTTAAAAATAATAGGCTATATAGTAAACCTTCAAAATATATAGTGTAAAGATTTTCGGTCCATTTATAAAGGTCATTACCAACGAAACAAATTTGTTTGGAGTACTGAAGCAATAAACCGTATTTGATTACATATGATAGTATCTCAAAGTCGTCCGCGCCCGAATTTAACGTACTCCATCTTTGTTTTATAGTAGGAAAAAATGTATCGTCTGCAACAAACGAGTTTTTTTGGATGAACCTGAGCACCTTTAGTCTTCAATAGACCCAATTTTAAATTCACAATTATTCCTCTTTCTTTTAAATATTTACATTTTATTTAATTATTTCACAGAAATTCGCTGAAAATGATGCAAACGCACGTTAACCTCCGTATCTACTTCCGTTTTTTGTAACGTCCGCAACAGCACTTTCGACTCGAGTAACTTTTTTCCCTAACATAGTAAAGTCAATTGAACGAACTCCCAAAGAACTGCTTTTACGGAAATTTGTCTGAATATTTCTCATTCAGAACGTCAATCAACAAATTTGCATAAGAATGTTGCGTCCGCAAAGCAGGATTTTCCCATATGTTACAGTAAACCGAATTTAACAAAATTTGGTATTTAACAAAATTTGGTATTTTTATACCCAGTACCGTGTGGTACAAAGGGTATATTAAGTTTGTGCAACCCGAAAATGTATGTAACATACAGAAGGAGACGTCGGAGACCCCCCAAAGTTACCCAACGTATGATCGGGGTGACTAGAGAAGTCGATATACCCATGTCCGTCTGTCCGTCTGCCGGACTGTCTGTATGAATGCCTAGATCTCAGCGTTGGTAAGAGCTAGAGCAACCAAATTTTCAGATTAGATGCGTTATTATGTCAGGGGAGACAAGTTTATTTTATTTTTTATATGGATAATTAATTTGTTTATGAAGATATCGTAACCCAATATGGTACTCAAAAGTTGTTTATAGTTCCCAAGCACTGTACCAGTCAGTTGATCAAAATCGGTTGACAATATCATATAGCTCCCATAGGACCGATCGGCCAAAAAAACTTTATTTATACAAAATTCGTTGTTTGTGAAGATATTGTAACCAAATTTGGAATTCAGAAGTTTCTTAGAGTACCGCAGCACTGCACTAAGTTTGATCAAAATCGGTTGACTATATCATATAGCTCCCAAAAAAGTTTTTTTGTACAAAATTCGTCTATGCAATTTTACTGGCCTTACAGCCAAAGTTGGAATATCTAGCAGAAGATTTGGTGGAGGACAACCCAGAAACATCATGTGGCATCGTGAAGAAATCAGACCCTTTAGGAAAACGTACCAAGGCGAGCCAACGAGTATTCCTTTAGGAGCTACCTGGCTTGCTGACGGACAAAAATTAGTAGAAACGGATTTTGGTATTTATTACATTTAAATATATACAATAAAAATGTTAACCCTACAAAAACAAAAGCGATCTTTTATTCGAAGAAAAAAAATCTATGTTTTTGGCGTGTTGGTGAGCTTGAACTTAATAGCTCATATATTAAATAGGAAAATTCTGTGAGATATTTGGACATAATTTTTAATAAAAAACTGATTTTCAGTAATCATATCAGCATAACATTAAACAAAATCAGTATTGCAATACGAATTCTATATCCGTTTAAAGCTTTTCATCAGAGCTCGTAAAAAACTGTCAACACTTTCTGAGTGTCCGAAAAAAACCACTCATTTACGAACACTTTGAAAAAAGCAATTGACAAAACACACTCAATTGTGTTTTTGTTCAAAAGTGTTCCGCTCAGAGCAAGACCAATTTTTTCGGTTCTTTATCGGTTGTGTTTTTCCCAGACACTTTTGCTTGAGACTTTCAGCAAAAGTGTATTTTGCGTGTGCATGCGTGCTTGTGTGAGTCGCCTGTGTTTTACTTCGTACATGTACAGAGACACGAGGCCGAAGAAAGCCGAAATCGTCAATTTGAGCACAGAAGAGAGCAAAATTATGTCTCAGTTCAAATTTGTACAATGTGTGCACTGAGAGAAATAAATGATTAAATGAGTCGCTATGACCAGTTATTGCAATGATTTATGTTTAAATATTAGCAATCAAAGCATTTTATTAATTTAAAAACGAATTAAATGTTATATAAACAATGGCCGAAAATTTAATACAATGTTCTGCACTTCAATTATATATGAATCAACATTTTTATAAAATAATTCAATTATTTTGACGGTCTATATAATTACCACAATTAAGAAACTGCGACTAATAACAATAGTAAGATGCAAATAAAAAAAAATAAAGCAAAAACTTTTTGCTACACAATTCATTTGCGCCGTGTATAGCTCACTTCGGCTTGCTTCGGCCTCGTATCTTCCTAAATGCACGAGGTAAAGCACAGGCGACTCACACAAGCACGCTTACACACGCAAAAGACGCTTTTACAGGAGTCACGGTGACATCAGTTCGAAATAGAAGCAACGATTTGGCAGAATACTTTTCCAAACATGGTCAAATATGTTATTGCAATGACATTATAAAACTGTTGGCTAAAATGAAACAGGCATTTGATGAATCGAAATGGAGATTATTCATCGATGGCTCAAAAACTAGTATGTATTAAAGCAGTGCTTTTAAGTAACGGAAATGGAAATCCATCAATTCCAGTTGCTTTTGTCACAGAAATGAAAGTAGACTTTAAATGGCAGAGCAACGAAATTAAAAAAATTTGGTAGACAAATTTCTTGGGAATCAAAAAGCCCAATTGCTAAATTTATTGTTAATGAAATGCTTCATTGGTACGAAAAAATTGGCTCAACATTAAGTCTGAAAATGAATTTTTTGATATCACATTTTCAACATTTTCCCGAAAATTTGAATGCGATGAGCGACCAAAACGGTGAAAGATTTCATCAAGATACTAAAAATATGGAAGATCGATTCAGTGGTCGTTTCATAAAAAATGTTGTTGGAATATTGCTGGTTCTTAATTCGAGAATCAGATAAAAAACTCAAAAGAATGAAAACAAACATACATTTTTAGTTAATTTATTTTTTTTTTTCCAAGATTGTAGTTGATAGATTTGTTACCGTTATATGCAATAAAAATTTATACTGTAAATCCCTAATTATTGTTTTATTAAAGCATAATGTAGTATTTTATGAGAGCAATGTGAAATAAATGACAATAGAAACAATAAAAGTGAACCAAAATTGTTGATCGAACCGTTTGCGTTTAAAGTTGTGTTTTGGTTTAAAACTTGATATTTTGGTTTATGTTTTTATTAGGTAATCATTATAAGTAAACTAAGCAGATGATTATGATGAAGGTAAACATAAAGGCTCTTTTTGTCAACGAAAGCACCATTATAAACATGATTTTTCGTGTACTTATGGTGATGCATTGAACTGCTGGTGTGCAATAGACATTTCGAATTTTACAAAAAAGGGTTTATTTGAAAGGGACTGACTCATACTACCTAATTTAAATATAGAAGAGTGAACCATTTTTCAAAGTTTAAATGCCGTTGAAAGTGGAAAAAAAAAAATTCCTTTGAAAAAAAGGATATTTTTTCATTTTTACTAAAAATTCAATAAAGGAGTAATTTTTATTATAAAAAGATGACACTATACAGAAATCTCATCTATATATCATGACCAATAACATTAAATAGGTAACTTTTAAAGTGACTAAGACTTTTTCTGAAAGAAATAGCCATATTTGTACAAAAAGTCACCAAAATGTTGTGTTTTTCGGGGTTTTGGGCACACACTTTCGGCTGTTTTTTCTTAAGGTTTCCAATTTTTGTGATTTGGGGCATTTTAGAAAGGTAGTCTGCCCTACTTCGAAATAGTACAGTTTATATGATCTCAAATGTGCAATAGGGTGGCCATTTTTGCAACATCTCACGATTTTACTAACACAACCCCCCAAAAAGTTTCCTTTTAACTGCATATAGCGCCTGTAAAATTTAAAAACGATCCGAATGTATTTGATGGTCGTGGGAATAGGTCAAAGGTCATAAAAAATGTTCATATGAATGCATAAACAGCGACCAAACCGTAAGTTTGACAAAAACATGTTTCAAATATAATCAATGGGTAATTCAATTATCTACAGTCGAGAAATTATCGAAATCAGTTTAGTATAACCAGAGATATGTGCTGTTAAGTAAAGGCACTTTTTTTTTTTTTTAATTTCGAAAAATGTTTTTTTCAAAACATCTCGAAGCCCGTTTCATGAAAAAAAATTTTGACTGCATTTTCGGTTTTAGCAAGTCATTTTACTACAGAAACGGTTCAAAAATGTTAAGGATACCAAAATTTTTTTTATTTGTAAACTGATGTAATTAGTCAATTTAATCAATTTTAGAGCTTACCAAATTTATTTAGGCCGACTCTATATTTTTTTAAAATTTTGTTTTGGTAGATATGAGACTTTTTGAACCATAATTTAATTGATTGGAAATAAGTTGTTCAAGTTTAAGGGCCATACGCAGCATGTAAAATTTCCGCACCAAACGTCAAAACTTCATATAAAAAAAAATTCCCTTTTTTGGGATATTTTTTTTTATATGAAGTTTTGACACGATCGATGTTATATCTCGAGTATATTTTAATCTAAAAATTAATGTAAATCTATAGTCTTGATTTATTTAAATAGTTTTCAGTAAACTTATAAAAAAAAAACCAAGGTTTTGTGTTCACTTTTCTTTGGCTATACAACGACAATACACTAACAATATTCATTCATTCTTTAACTTATATACAATAAAATACAATTGTAGCTCATTGAAAAGTCCGCATACTTGTTTGATCATCTCTTCAGCAGCTGTTATGCTTCAATCATTTTAAAAAGCGTGGATTTTCGGTACCATTGCATCGACCCGGGCATTTAATGCTCACAATGCTCACATATGTAAATCTGTTATTCAATTTTGTTAATAGGGAAAAGATTAATCTGATATATTAACATAAATAACTTATCGATAGTCACCAGAGGTAATCAATTCAATTGAGTACCAGAGCTCATGATCCAACAATTAGAAGGTCACGCAATGCACAGGTCCGTTACTCGTGTCGCGGACTCGTGGACCCGAAAAAACCCCCGTGGATCGGCCACTCAAACTCATACTTGCATGATCGAAAAGTTCACCAAAGTTGGGTCGCTCAGGAAACGAACCTAATTAATGCATCACGCATATTCAATCAAAAATAAAAAAACTTTACTATATTTCTCTGCAGCTGAACGTGTTTGTTAGAGCAGCTCTTCACCTTCCGATAACTTTATGTTTAATATTTTCGTTTGATTTAAATATTGCTAGTACTTTATCAATCTGTCTTTAAATAAGTTTACACAATAATATTAGCTTTAGCAACAACATTTATTGAAAATAACCACGACTATTAGTATTACAAGGGATATTTTTTATGCAAGACATGCACCATGTTTATGTATGTGAACGTATAGCTGAGTTGTGCATGTTATTTTTTGGGTTTATTTAGAAAAGAAATAATTAAAAAGCACCAATAACTATAAATCTAACTACAAAATGAAAGTTTAACGCAGACCTTCTTTTTTTATTGTTCACTATCGCAATCACCAATAATGCTCAGTATACACATGGAGAGCCATATTTTTAACATTTTGTGGATACTAACATGCAAAAGTTCTTCTTCAAACGTTTCCTAATATTAATTTGAAACTGCCATGGAGCTTTCACACGTTCTACCAGAGAGTACTACGATATCAAAGCTTTCTATCGGAAAAGCTCAACACGTACGTGTAAGCGAGCTTTACAATGGAACGCAAAGCAGAAGCAAATGGCAAAGAATGATCCAATTAAATTTGAACCTTCAGAGGGAAAACACAAAAAAATTTTGAATTGATCGGTGAGTTGCAAAATTTTAAAAGAAGTTAGCCACTACATCATACTCAAGTGGAAAAAAATATTGTTTGCTAGGCGAGGGTCTTGTATTACCAAAAAATATACAAAATTCAAAAATGATATTTACAGGCTCTTTTTAATGTTTGTATTGTATGCCAATAAAATCAAAATATGTCCCATTATACCTCGGTCATTACTAAAGCTTTTTGTTGTTTACGCACACAGGCACAAAAAATTGCATTAGTAGTTTTGGCCACCGCTGATTTATACACGTTTGCAGCACAGCCCCTGAAGGTATACTATGTTTTTTGCTAAATCTGTACAAATTTCGCTCCTGCTATGTAAATGAGTACCCCTCACAGGCACTAAATCGAAATTTAAAGTTTTAATAAAAGTAAATGTACCTTATGGTACAAAGGGTATATTCAGTTTATGCAAGCCGAAAATGTATGAATGTATGTACATACACAAGGAGACTAAAGAAGTCGTCCGTCCGTCTGCCTGGCCGTATGAATGGCTAGATCGCAGAGATGGTAAGAGCTAGAGCAACCAAATTTTCAGATTAGATGGGTTATTATGTCAGGGGAGACAAGTTTATTTTATATTTTTGATATCGGTGATATATTATATAGCTCCCATAGTGGTGTTTTGATGGATAATCCGGTTGTTTATGAAGATATCCTATCCTTTTTTTAAAGCTCCCAAGCACTGTACCAAATTTTATCGAGATCGTATGACTGTATCATATCATATAGTTCAAAAAAACGACAAGAGTATGGGCAAGGAAGTGAGTTAAGGTGGCTATTTAAAACCTCATCCACAAAAGGGGGCGAAGGTCATGATGAATAATCTTATTTTGTCCAAATACCGAATATAATTATTAAACTTTTGTAAATGACATGACTTGGATTTGGCTAATGTGACATCAGGCTGTAGAGCCCCACACCCAGACGCCATAAGTCCATGTTGGCACCACTATGCACAACAACGTACAACGTTTTTATACTTATATTGATATAGCGAAAACCTGACGAAATCAGGACAGGACTCCTAGAACATTTGCAATGGTCTGGACTGTAAGCGGGACCACTTGTTGCAATCACCAAAATAAATGAATTATTTTTACTTTTACTGGATTCCAATCCTGAGTACCAATCGTTATTTAGTTATTATTGATAAGTAGGTAATATAGGTGTGGCTAAATATATAATATAATACATATATAATAATATATTATTATGTATGGCCCTATGTTTCACAACCGAACAACGATATATTTAATATAACATATGTATGTATATTAAATAACAAATTATTTCTTTAAAATTTTCCCGCATTCTTTGTGTAGAATAACTAGCTAAATGATTTCTGAACATTAATGTTATTTTTTAATTAAAATTTTTACAGAGTTTTTACCTAAACTTACCGCAATTTAACAATGGATATAATTAAATAATAATAATAATTAAAAGAATGAGGTGCTTGTATTCTTTTGGACTACTTTTTGGATGAATGCACTGCACCTAAACGAATCGGTTGCAAATTATTTGCTGACATAAGTATTAGTTAACACCGGACGAGACCAAATCAACCGATGCATCCTCAATTTATTATTTGGTTAAATAACGGAGGCCAGTCAAGCCGAAACCAGCTCAAGATACTGCAAAACGCAACGATTTTAAGAAGCTGAGGATCAGGATCATATTCCTTGTTGACAACGGCGGTGAGTTTTGTACATGTGATGGCAACTGGTTCCAATAGGATAAGACCACCAGTGTCGCCCGATATTAACATAGTTTACCCAAAAAAACCCGAGAATCCCTTAATCCCTTAAGTCTATGCTCTTGAAAATAAAATTATTATTAGTGTTGGGTAACTACTTTATTAAAATTAAACTAAGTACAACGTGACGATTTTTACGAGTAGGGCCCCATCCAAAGAATTTGCCAAGGGCCCCAGATGGTATAGTTACGCCACTAGCTGCAGGACATAAAATGATTCTTTATTATTAATAAATCAGCAAGGTCTCTAATACACGGAGACTTTTCTATTTCGTCTCTAAAAGTGGGCTGAAAACTGAGAATTTTCCTAGAATATGATTCGGCTAAGTCGTTTTTATATAAATCAACAAATTCATTCATCGGAAGGAAACGTGATTTCAGTTGATTAATAATAATGTCCAATACTCGATAAAATATGTTCACTTTAAACAAACTTTCCGGATCTTGGAGACGCCCATCTTTGCAAAGTTCGTCAAAATGGCGTTTTGCCTTCCTCTGACGATTTTTAGAAAATTCAGGGTTGATGGACCATTTGCTACACTATTTGCTTCCGTTTTAAAATTTACAAATTCAACTTTTAAATTCAAATTCAAATTAATAATTCAAAATTTTGCAATGGAAGACCAATAATATAATAAAATTGTAGTTCTCGATCTTCCTCTTGATTGAAATAGCTTAATTTCTTTCATCTGATTTGCAATTTAAGAGAATTGTTTTTGTTAGCGCTTTTTGGACTTCAACAAACCGGACTTTTAAAGCAAAAACAGCATCATAAAGTCCTGCCCATCTAGTAGGGTTTAATGTTATTGAAGTTGAAGACTCCATTTCTTTATTAGATATAAAACTTGATAAAATATTCCATCTTTTGATACTATGCCCAAAAAAATTATAAATTTGTTGAACTGTATCAAAAAAATTTTGCATGTCAATAACCTCTCTCAGATTTAAGTTACGAGCAGCACAGTAAACATATACGGCATTTGGCTCGATATCTTTTATGAGTTTTTGAACTCCACCATAAGTTCTTTTCATTGTGTTAGCACCATCATATCCTTGTCCTCGACACTTATTTAGAGGAATATTTTTGTCATTTATGGATTTAATAATTTGGTTGGACATTGCTAAGGCTGTTTGATCCTTAACTTCATGTAATCCTAAAAATGACTCTTTAATGACGAGTGCCTTTGGGATTCCATTACCATCTTTCTCGATCATATAATAACAGTAAAGATCACACATTTGATCAGTTTTGGAAATATCTTGAGTTTAATCGAATGGTGGTCTTGGAGTAAAATGGTGCGGTATTTATTTCATTTATGAGTCAATTTTCTATTTTTAAAGCCAACACAGAAATTAGCCCATTTTGTATTTTTGGACTTAAGTATTTTATCTGGCCCTTTGGTTTACTTAATTCTTGTAAATTAACAACACTCAAAAAGTTTCCTAGGAAGCTTGGATCATTGCTATCCGCCTTTTCTCTGTGGCCACGAAGGGCTAAATTACACGTTGAAAGTGTCAGAGTAACATCAAGGAGTCTAGAAAGTACTTGGCGCCAAAAGATTTTTTTTTTTTGATCATGGACTCTTGCTCTTCATCAAGTGTTTCGTGTAGCCGCCACTGTTTATACGTAAGACAAGAATCCAGATGAATTTTCGATGTCTCTTGACCTTCTATGCCGTCTACAATATGTTTCCAGTCGTCATAGCCTTCCATCCAAAAATTTTGTATTTTTATAGATGCCCGATTTGCGAATAACCAACACGGTTCACAATACGCCTTCTGAAGTATTAAAGAATAGGATAGCCATGTACGTTCAAGTTTCACACCAGACTTGGAAACAATATAGTAATGTTTTTCTAGAAAAGATCTATTGTCACTATCTTTTAAGAAAGGACCCTTAGGTTTACAATGTCCGTTTTCGATCACGAACCGTTTCACTTGATCGCTTGACTCTTAGGCCGGGGCCCCCTTGGGTCGGGGGCCCGTGGCATTTTGCCACCACTGCATTAATGTTATTTTTTACAATTCCTGTGACTACAGCTAGTGCTGAACGATCATTTTATAAAAAAAATGCAAAATTTGGGTCACGCAATTTGGGTACAGCGCCTTATGGATGATCCCTTAAAAGTATCATTTCAAATACTTTAGTGAAATTCACGGTATTAAGAAGGGCAGTGTTCTGGTTGCCAAATTGCCAAATCCAGGCGAATTCTTAAGTTTTATTTACTTAATCTCCTTTGTCTATTCCTCGACAGTAGTTTTGAGAATAGGCCAGCTCATATGACAAGGCGAGTCCAAGAAATTATGCACATGAATAGTATTTTCATTGTCAGATATTAAATTTGCCTGAAAGACTGAATGCAAATGCTGTGCAAAAGCCCCAGTTTTCTCTTCATTACTTCTGCACCGGTGACCATTTCTATTCTCTATGACTGTGCTTCTCCTAATGGGACTCTTTAAATAACTGGCAGCCTTCCAAAGGTTATAGTCAGGATTTTATTTGAAAAAGGATCTAGATTTCTTAAGTATTCTGCAGTAGCTTCATCCTTAATATCGCTTTGATTTCAAGTCTTTAGCTCCCTTGTTGAATATCCTGTTATCATGGGAGCCACGACTGATTTGTCATCTTTTCCTAAGTATCCTTTAAATTTGAAGTATTTTAACCGAAAAAAAATTATTTCGAAAAAAAGTGAGTCCGTAAAAATTTACACACTTATACCATTTTCTTTTAAATAGGATCAAGTGTGTACTAGGTTTGTCAGACCACAATTCTTTTATACCAAAATGTTTATCATTGCCTCGGGTCCGTCCTATCATGAACAGCCAAACTAAAATTTGACAGAGCTACCCAAGAGCTGATTCGAATATGTGCATAACTCTATTTTGCTTAAAAAACAACTAGATATTACTTATTTTCAGAACTTAAAGTAATGTTAGTATGATATTGTAATTCCATTTAGTTTATAAAAAAGTTTTAGGCTGGGGGGCATTAAGTCAACCAAAATTGTATAACTCGGAAAAGGAATTTTGGGCTCAATCCACTACAAGTTCACTTTTTAGGTCTTCTCAATAGTCATACTTCGTTATGATAACAAAAATGTTAATAGATGGCATCTCTAAGATATTCTCAATCAGATTTATGCCCGAGTTCATCGTCGGTCTCTCCATAAAGGCAATATTTTGCACCCTAAAGTGTTATTTGGGAGCTTCTCCTCCGTTGCACAATGGGCCCGCGTGGCCAGATTTTGGCCAAAAGCCCTCCAGACAAATTGCAAAATTTGGACAAAATGACAATTTAATATGATTTTACACATATTAAGGTATCCTGTGCAAAAAAAAAATATTAAATTTTAATTAGTGGTTTTTAAGTAATTAGCCATCAAAGATGACATTTTGTATTTTTTTAATTTTCGCGATAATTTACAGAAAAAAAAAAATTCATTTACCATGATACATGTAGCTAAGAAATCTTTATTCACTTTATTATTTATAAGTATTACTTCAGAAAAAAAAATAAAACTGAACTTAAAAACTTTTCGGTTTTAAATATATTCGAGTAGTTATAAAGATTTTGTTGGTTTTTTTATCATTTGGCTACTTTGCTTTAAGGGTATCTCCGACTACCACTCGATATTTGATCGAAAAAAATTTTATAAATTTCTTCACATGTTTTACAACAAAATGTAATTCCTCCCGATTTTCGGAAATTGAATTTTATATCTAAAAGTTGAATTTTAAAAATTGACCACCAAGAAATTTTACTATTGTTTCAATTTCTTATCAGCCTAAAAGTATGCTTTAATAAAAAAAACTTTTTTCAAAAGTTTTACTAAAATATAAAAAAAATTTACAATTTGAAAATTTTATAGCATACTTACAAAGATGCAAATCAAAAAATGTAAAAATGATCAATTTTGACGAAAAAAAAAAAATTTAAGTATGGATTTTTCAAATGTTTTTTCGGAAATTAAAAGAGCATGCAAAAAAAAATTATAACAGTTAAAAACATATGGATTAGTGATGTCGTCTTTTTGTAATTAGCTTGGAAAGCTGAAACTGTTCGGGCTATAACTCCAAAGCCATTCAATATTTTGGGTATAGGCTATTTTTTCAATGTATGCGGAGCTCATATTTACCTCTCTTTAACAGTTTTTTTTTTTAATTAAGCTAATTTTTTTTTAATTTTTTCCAATTTTGTTCTGGATTATCTATATCTCAAAAAATAGTTCAATCCTTTAGGAACACGTGTGTAAAATTGCATCACTCTAAAAAAATTATTATGGAAATGTCAGGGTTTTGGCCAAAATATGAAAATCTTGGCCCACAGTGAGTTGTTTAAAACCTTAGCAGGATGAAATATCCAGTTGCGGCTGGTAGATCCTTCGGATATGGTGCCGAATCGTAGCTCATATAATTTATTATTTTCCTGTGCAAGTTAACGTACTCTCAGTAAGAGCATAGATACAAAAAGATAAAGCTTATTCTCAAGCTGCACTCAATGCGTTTTGAGTTAGCTTTGAGAACTTATTGATTTGATCGTCGGAGATATAGTATGTAAGTTTATGCATCAAAGCTTGGAGAAGCTTTGAGCTTTATTTAGAGTTAAAAAGGTTGGATTAGGGTTACTAGATTATGATGAGGTAGATTTACTTTTAGTCTTAATCTGGATGTCAAAATGAAAAGTTAATTGGAACACAAAAATAAATAAAGATACATTTTATAAAAAAACGAATAGTAAAATGAAAAGTTAATTGGCGCCCAACGTGGCGGCACGCTCGATAAAATACACCGAATATAAAGTGTAACGTGTGTGTCGAACCTTTATAACAATAGGAACTACTATTCCTTTTTTTTAGTTAAAACCACATGCGTTAATTATTATGCCATTCAGATATAAAATTAAAAAGTATATTTAATTAAAAAACTATATGAAGTGATCCAGTTAAAATAAAAATGACATAATTATTAACATCTAAAACTTCGTAAAAACTAGAAACATAAAACTCCAGCAGTTGTTTTGCTTAACTATTGCATAAAATATTATTACATAATAAAATTACACGTTTTAAAATAACGGATGTGATTCAATAAAGATCATTAATACACAAACAAGAAAAGAAATATAGCAAAAGACAATTAAGATTAAAATAGTACAGTCTTACGAGGTCTCAATAAATTGCCGTATGTCGAAAACAAATATAACGTCAAAAGCAACGAGAAAAATTGCAGTTATTGCCAAAGAGAAGCACAGAGACGATAAACTAAACAACAACTACAAGTAGAGCTACTGGAACAAACAGAAGTGGAGACAAGAGAATAGCAGCGATTAACATTAAAAGAGTTAGTAAAATAATAATATAATATTAATATAAGCAGAATTGAAAAAAAATAATAATAATAATTTCTATTTAATTTAATTTATTTGATTTTATTCAATTCTCTTCTAATACATAAGTAAAATTTAGCTAAAGGCCCCGGTAGCCATGGCTTTCTATTTTAACTGTTAGTTTATATCTTTTTAAGTATAAGCTAGCTTTATATAAAATAAAAAAAAAACATAAGTAAAATTCTTAATTGCTTACATTTATAACTGATCTTTTTTGGTACATCTTATAAATAAAACTGGACGAATTGGTCGAATGGTGCAGAGGCCTAAAAATGGCAAATAACAGTAATGATAACAACGGACTAACAGCAGATTTGATCACTCAATTAATTGATAATGCTACTCAATCATTGTGGTCTGAAATTGCTGAACTTAAACAGCAAATACAAAGTACTTCAGCTGTTGATGAGTTTAGGCCAGAAATAATTAATGAAAATATTAAGTGTGATGAGTCGTTCGACATCGTCAAGTCTGTCCCAGAGTTTACCGGAAAATTTAATTCCTACGTCAGTTGGCGAGAAGCTGCTGTAATCGCGATGAACCTTTATAGCAGGGGAAGTCGAAGATATGTTGCGGCGTTAACCATTTTAAGAAATAAGATCAGTGGGCAAGCTAATGACACATTGACGAACCACGGTACAGTATTAAATATAGACGCAATTCTTGCACGTTTGGACTTTGCTTACAGCGACAAACGACCCATTTATATAATTGAACAGGAATTGAGTGTACTTAGGCAAGGCAATCTTTCAGTTTTGGATTATTATAACTTAGTTAATAAAAAATTGACCTTGCTTGTCAATAAAACAATAATGACTTATGGCAGTAATACAAAAGTAACGGAAGAGATGAATAAGAAAAATAGGGATAATGCCTTGCGCATATTTATAACAGGCTTAAACGGAAATTTGGCTGAAATTCTCTTTTCAATGAATCCTGAAACACTCCCAAATGCTCTGGCAAAGGCGCAAGAGTTAGAGGCGAATCATCAACGCGCTAAATTTGCTTTTAATTATGGTCAGAGTAGGATTAATGCCATTCAGAAGGTGCAGAACCCGAGAAACTATACAAATAATCTGCGATTTGAACAGTCGAAAACAAATCCTAACAATCTGGCACAAAATCTTGGTTCTTCTTACTCAGAAAGCCACCAAACAAATAATTATATGAATAAAAGGCGTAGTCCAGCCAATAACCAAAATGATTTTCCTTTGAGTGGAGCACAACCTCTGCCTTCACCAACCCCAATGGAAATTGACCCTTCTATTCAAATCGAAAATAAACCATTTGTGCAGCATCAGCGTTATTATAATAACCAGAGACCATTTAACTACGATCGAAATCAACCAAATAAACGTATGGAGTTCAGTAATAGCTCTACACAACCACACAATAAGACGATGAGAATCAATAATATCCAAGAAAATCATTTTTAGGCCAGGAGGAGCAGTAGGTTTGCCTTATATATTTAGGACCGATAGGAAGGCAAATAAGAGACTTAAAATTTTGATAGATACGGGAGCTACTGCTTGCTACATAAATAAAGGCACTTACAAAAACGGTCAACCACTTAATATACTAAAACGTATTAGGACTATTCATGGTTATAGTATAATCACACATTTTCACAACATAATAATGTTCAATGTTAAACATATATTTTATGAGATAGAAGATTTGGATTCCGATTTACTTGTGGGCTATAATCTTATAAAAAGAATCGGTGGAGTAGTAGATGTGGAGCGGTGCGTGTTTAGCTATGAAAGCGGACAGGAGAAAATTTTCGATGACAAATGTTATATTAAAAATACGCAGCCTGTACAAAAAAGCACATTATTAGAAAGATACCTTAATGAAAACAACAAAAGTGGGTTTTTCTCGAGTGATTCCCGGAGTAGTGAAAATGAAGATAAGTTTTCCCAATTTCAGTTGTCGAATGTAAATGAGAGCTTGGTATCAAGGGATACTGAAAAAGCCAGCACTAATTCAAGTAAAAAATGTTTTCGCATAAACCATTCTTCAGTTAAAGACGGTGAAAAAGATTACATAAGCATGCTTGATATGAAAATAAGGAATTTGATTTTAAGGGAACATGAAAGCATTGATATGAGTCTACCGTTTAGAACGGATATTAAATGTGAGATACGGGTGAATAAAAGCGAACCCATTTACAGTAAACAATATCCATATCCTCAATCAGCAAATTCATTTGTGTTGGAAGAAGTCAGTCGAATGTTGGAAAATAACATAATAAGGGAAAGTAGAAGCGCATATAACTCGAACGCGTGGGTGGTGCCAAAGAAAGGATTTAATCCCAACGGGTCAGAGAAACAAAGACTTGTCATTGACTACAAAAAGTTAAACGAGTTTACAATTCCAGATAGATACCCAATGCCTAACCCGTCAGTTATTCTGACTAATCTTGGAAAGGCGAGCTATTTTTCTACTATAGATTTGGAATCTGGATATCATCAAATTTTAATGAAAGAAGAGGATATAGAAAAAACGGCATTTTCAATTAATAACGGAAAATATGAATTTTTGCGTATGCCATTCGGTCTAACCAACGCGCCAGGGATTTTTGAAAGGGCTATGGATAATATACTTCGAGATCACATAGGAAAGATATGCCATGTTTATATTAATGATATAATTATTTTTTCAAATAGCGTTAAAGACCATTATATACACATAAAAATAATAATTGATGTGTTGAAGGACGCTCACATGAAAATTAAACTTGAAAAGTCTAAGTTTTTCCAAAAGGAAACAGAGTTTTTGGGTTACGTTGTAGCACATGGTGTTATAAAAACAGATCCAAAAAAGGTTGATACTATTGTTAATTACCCCGTTCCGGGAAACATACTTGAACTAAGAGCGTTTTTGGGGGTGACAGGATATTATAGAAAATTTGTCAGAAATTGTGCGACTATTGCCAAACCGTTAACAAAAATTTTGCAGGGTCCAAATGGTAGAGTTTCGAAGCACCTCTCAAAGAAAATTGTTTTGAATCTGGATGATGATGCTATTAAAGCTTTCGACAGCTTAAAAAACCACTTAAGGTCACAAATAGAGTTATCACAGCCAGATTATGAAAAAAAATGTATACTAACAACTGACGCATCTAATGTTGCAGTTGGAGCAGTTCTTTCGCAAGAGGGAAAACCGATTATTTTTATTTCCAAAACACTAAACAAAACCGAAAGTAATTACGCAACCAACGAAAAAGAATTGTTTGCTATTGTTTGGGCACTGAAAAGTTTAAGAAATTATTTATACGGAGTGGTAGACATTGAGATTCACACAGAGCATCAACCATTGTCTTTTGCTATGTCAGCTAAAAATCCAAATTCTAAAACGAAAAGGTGGCATTCGTTTATAGAGGAATTTTCGCCTAAAATAGTTTATAAACCAGGTAGTACCAATATCGTTGCAGACGCACTCTCTCGTATTGTAATAAATAATCATATAACAGAAACTGATCATTCTAAGGATGAGAATACTGATAGCGGCACAATACACTCTGCAGAAAGTAGCTTTAGTAATGTCATTGAAGAAACAAATAAACCACTGAATCAATTTAAGCAGCAACTACTTCTATCTAAAAACGTTTTTGCTATTCATGAAATGATTGAAGTTTTCGGGAAAGTACGACACATTGTAGAATATGATACCGTAGGAAATGTAATAACGTTGCTGAAAGAATATATTCAACCCAATATAACGACAGCAATTCATTGCACACTGGAAGATTTGTACGAAGAACAAAATTCAGTGAAATAAAATTTTACGAACAAGTTTTTATATACCAAAGTGTTTGTAACTGATATAACAAACCAAGAGGATCAGGCGGTAATAGTGGAAGAAAGTCATTGCAGAGCGGCAGATTTCGAGACTATACTATTGGCCCAAAATGATTGGAAAATTGAAAGAGTTCATACGAAATTGTGATGTTTGCAATAAAAACAAATATAACAGACACCCTGTAATTATTCCGATAGGAGAGGCTCCTATACCTATAGAGGAAGGACAGCAACTACATCTTGACATTTTTTACGCACAGAAGTTAATGTTTCTGTCATGTCTCGACGCATATTCAAAATTTTTGGTTATAAAGGAGATTAAAGATAAACATGGAAGCTAAGGTTTTGGATTTGCTGCAAATGTTTCCGGATGAGAGATCCATTGTTCTGGATAATGAGCCAAGTTTTATTGCGGCACAATTTAGATCTTTTGTCCAAAGATTGGGAATCAGCTTGCATTTTATTGACCCAAGGCATAGCGTTTCAAATGGGCAGGTTGAAAGAGCGCACTCAACTATAATAGAAATTCCAAGGTGCATTAGGGAAGAGTTACAGTTAGTGGACTTTTCTGAAATAATAATCAGAGCTTGTAGAAAGTACAACATTAGTATTCAATCCATAACGAAACAAAGGCCCTATGATGTGTTGTTCAACAAGGTAATTCACCAAAATATTCCCAAATTATTAAAATTAAATCAGGAAAAAATGCTAGAGTATCATAACAGGAAAAGGCGGATGAAAAAATTTAATGCAGGGGACGTTATATTTGAGAAAAAATTTGGGGAAAGAAATAAATTAAATAATATTTACAAAAAGCAAGTTGTAATGGAAGACTTGGAAAATAAGGTTAAAATAAGAAGCAGAAATCGAATTGTTCATAAAGACAATATTAAGTAGTAAATTAGACATAAAAATTGCTTGGGTGATCAAATTACTGAAAAGATTTATATTATTTTCTGCAACGATCAATGTCCTGTAAAGTATATACTTAAACAATTTTATATATCAATTATAGAATAAAAAAAACAATATTAAAATATAAGGAATCTTAATAAATAACATGACCTTAATTAACTGAATTGGAAAAATATTGAAGTAAATTCAAATCATAATAGTTTTTATGATTAGAATTGAATAATGAATAAAATGGAACGCGTTTAAATGTTTAAATTATAATTTATTGCGAGAACAAGATAACAATGACGACAACGAAAAGATGTATGTACGCTCGCATGTAATATTGATCGACAACTGAACTTAGCCTAATTTCATATTTATCTCTTAAGTCTAGCTTATACTACCACGGCGAAGCGGGGCGAAATTGCAAAGAGCGACGAAAGCTTTATTGGCTTCTGCTCCGCCCTACTCTCACTTACACTAGACTTCATAAAAAATTACAATATCTTATTACTTAAAGTAAAATAAGCGATTTGCGCCAACAACTATTAACTAATTATTTTGTATTACTATCTATATAAGCACTTAAAATTGTGAACTAAAATTAAAAGAATTATAAATATTTTGAATAAGTTTAAAAATATCTATAAAATACACTATATTGTATCTCTTTTAAGCTTTTACATGGTAGAATTTTTCATAAATTTTTTGTTCTCAAAAAATTTATTAGAGGATTGTATATCTTGTAATAGCTATATTTCATAAGAACCGGGACGTTTCTCTTAAGAAGGAGGGGAGTTAGCGTACTCTCAGTAAGAGCATAGATACAAAAAGATAAAGCTTATTCTCAAGCTGCACTCAATGCGTTTTGAGTTAGCTTTGAGAACTTATTGATTTGATCGTCGGAGATATAGTATGTAAGTTTATGCATCAAAGCTTGGAGAAGCTTTGAGCTTTATTTAGAGTTAAAAAGGTTGGATTAGGGTTACTAGATTATGATAAGCAAGATTTACTTTTAGTCTTAATCTGGATGTCAAAATGAAAAGTTATGTATATACATATATATATAAAAAAACGAATAGTAAAATGAAAAGTTAATTTGCATTGATGTGACCAGATAAACAGCATGTAGTACCATTGCACATTCCGCTAGTCGCAGACTAAATTATGAGGGGTTTTCCGAAACCGATTCGTTCTTGACATACCTAATGTCTTGTAATTCTGCTTTAATACCATCAAAATTATCCAAATCAGACGTTTTCCATTAAATTCAGTGCTTGTTCTTGGATTCCTTTTTATAAATACTTTGAGCAATTATAGAATTTAGTACTTGCGCCTCGGCATACCATTGATATAATATGGTTTCGGCCTATGGTACCGTATATTACGATTCGGTCTAACTCACTTTTTTACACTACATTCAGTTTAGTAACAATAAGGATTGATTACGACCTTGTCTTTTTAAAATTCATCATGTAATAAGTATTCAACTGCCTGATGGCCCATTTAGATCATCCGCCAATTTTAGGAATTGCACCCCTGCTTTTGTTAATTGAGTAATTTTCTGGATTTTTTAAAAAGTTTGCGGTGTCTAATTAAAATAACTACAATTTTGACCACTTTTGACCCAGATTAAAGGATCCCTTTAATCCTTCCTTGCTTTTCGGCCTACTTTCAGTAACCGCAAGCATTTTGGACTATCTTGCTCAAGAATAATTGCCCTTTTTTAATTTTAAATGATAGCTTTTATATTTATTAACAAGACTCGGTGAGGAAATAACTCCCTATGCACATATAATTATTTTCTATGAAAAGTAAAAGGATTTAACCTAACGGTACCTAAATTGGCAAAAACAAGAAAGGTTGTTTTATGAAAAACGGGCACAAAGGTTGTCTCCATAAATCTGCATACTCAAAAGTAACGTTCAGCAACTCATAATGAGATATATCGAAAAAAAATGTATGCATATATAATTATTAGTCTTGGGTATGTGTCGCGTTCATCTGTATGTTACAAATTAACAAAATCGGGTAAATACAACAAAACTTATAGTCAAAAAAGATTTATATGTGTGTGACACAAAAATCTATTTTGCTAGGATTCCAATTATCGGTGATACAAACACCCACTTTAGTATGGTTTAAAAATCCCTAGTTTACTCGGGTTTCATTAAACTTAACAATACAAAAAACCTTATTAAAAAAATGTTTAATCAAAAATTTAATGTATCAAATGTTTTAATTAAGATGGCAATGTACGGTGTATTAGTGATGAATGTGAGTGTCAATAATTTAGCAGTTAAGTCAAAAATAAAAAATCAGTTGCGCAACATGATGGAACAGAAAGAAATTGTTTAGAATCAAAAGAAAAACGAAATGGAAATTATTAAAAATAAATAAAATAATATACATTCGGAAACGATTGTCCCAAAAACAAAATCTCCTATGTTCCGTGTGACCTACGTCCTTTACTAAGGATCTGCAACCTAGCCACAATCAAGATCTCTAGAGATTTCTGTGTCACTGTTTCATCCAGATATTGACATTTTACCAGTTCTCAACCTATTTGAATAAAAACACTATTTATGGGAACGGAACTCGTTTAAAAAAACTGCAAGCTAACTCCTTTCTTCTGGGTCTGTGTCTACACAATCAATTTATTTGTACTGTACCCTGTTTAATAATTTTGGAATTGGTAACAAAATATACATAACTTGATACATTTATTTCGTTGGTACTTAATTATTTTTGTACTTGTATAAAAAAATGTTATTCGGTCCACCTACGCCCTTGGTTCAATGAGTCTTTATAAAATGATATAATGATCCTGAGTTAATACTCTAAATAAAACAAACTTTGATAATAATATTAAAAAGTGAACTTTCGTATTATATTATAATACAATTCAAAGTCGATATCAAATTCAAATTCGAGGTTTGCATAGCGCTGTGCTACAATTGAAATAATAAAAAAAAAACGTTACATTAGTCAAACGCTTGACAAATACTTAAAAATAAAATTAATTTGTTCTGTTTGCGAATAGAGGCCTGCGCACGACAACTGCGCCCGCCACATGAGCGCTTGCGTGACACATTAGCATCAATCAAAGCTTACCCGTTCAGTTTGTTAGAGTGTGTGGATATGTTTAAATCTATGGGTAACACATTCAGACCTCGGAATAGAGTCAATTTGACAAATTCAAGTATCGCCATATACATTCTACTTTAATAGCTTTTCCACGCCATGTCACGATATTTCATCACCAGAGGGCCGTGGTCGCGAACGCCAACAGCAACACAAAAGTACATTGAGCGTCTGACACATGTGGCGCTCAATGCGGGAAAAGAAAAAGGCAACGCCGAAGAGCGCCCTTTTTTTCTGTGCTATTTACATTTGAAAATGAGTTATTGGTGCTTCTTGCAACCCCAAAATCATTGCCATTCCTCTCCAACCGTATTTCGTGTCGGACCCACAACGCACGGCCACCATCAAGGGCTGACAACCGCGCGTGCCACAGCTTGGTTCAGTGCTGGATAACAGTCATATCTCCATTTCTCTACATGTATAGCCTTTATACATACAGACGCATTGTGATTTCAGTAATATTTAATTCTTCGATTTGATTTATTTTATTTGTTTTCTATGACACACAACCATAAGTGTTTTTTCAGTGGAACTTCCTAATTTTGTGGGCGTTGTTTCTTGTCTTAACCAAATAGCTGATTGGGAGTGGTTTCGGAAAAGTATTTGGTAGAATAAGGAAATAAAACAAATTATTGGAAAATCTTTCCCAGTATAGTATATAAATCAATGTTAAAATACATCCTTTAACTGTATAGAAGATTGCAGGAGAGTAACCCAGTTACGAACAACCCATAAAATAGCAAAAAAAATAAAAAAATACTACAGGGTGCCACAGAAATCTGGAATTTATTTTTTTTTGGTGAAATTCGATATTTATACCTATAAGTTCCTTAAATTTTTACCCAATTTGATGAAACTCGAATGTTACAACAAAGAACTTATTTAAAGTATACGGGGTAAGTTTCAAGTTGGTATGTTGAGGGGTGTGGGATTGCGGGGGGTGGGGGGACCGCATCGATAAAATTTGGATGCGGATTTGTTCATTAGAGCTACATGAATGAGCTTACCAAAAATTGTGATTCTAGGTCACTTGTAGCCATAATTGCGTAGAGTCAAATATTGACGCAGTTTATTGGCAAGGGGAGGTGAAATTTGCACATTTTTGACTATAACTTCTGTTGTATTTGTCCGATTTTGTTCATTTTTTACACATAGATGCATGTATGCACAACGCATCGCTCTGTTAAATTTCAAATGAAAATATTAAACGGTGTGGCTAAAAACCGGGGAAATCTACAGCGGGGGAACGGGGAAAGATATTGACATGATTCAACAAACTTCATCTGCTTAGGAAATATGCGCACCAGCTGGTAAAGTTTCGTGTCTCTAGCTCTTATAGTCTCCGAGATCTAGGCGTTCATACGGACGGACCGACGGACGGACGGACATGGCTCAATCGCTACCCGAGGTTATGATAAGCATTTTGGTATAAAGGACTTGGGGTCTGCCACGCCTCCTTCTGTCCGTTACATACATTGCACAAATCTAGTATACCCTTTGTACCTATAGGTACAGGGTATAAAAACAGCTGTACGAAGAAAAAGTGGAGCGAAGGTGTCGAAGAACCTCTAGATCGCTTCAAGGCTGTCATACAGTCCAGCAAAGGTTGCAACAATTATGTATGTTGTGCACTGCGCTAAACAAATTAAGTGAAATTTTAATATAAAACACAAACAATGATAAAAACAATAATGCAAATGCTAATGAAAATTTTAATTCTAATTGTACCCTTGCAGTAGTTGGATTAGTATTTTCGATGCACTCGCCAATTATTTAAAACGACGCTAGATTCAATAATAATTACTTCATTTATTAAAATCATTTAATCAATTTTTTAAATTTCCATATGCTGCTGCGGCTTTTTTCTTCATATAGCCCATTCGCTCTGGGGCACATCTAACATCTAACATCTTTTGTCGAAGATGTTACGTATGAATTTGCCGTTCCGAAAATTTCACCTCTTAATTTTGTCATTCGCTGTGAAAATGTAAACAATGTCAAAGAAAAAGACTGGCAATTTTCAATTCGAAACAAGGCGCCAAAACCTCATATGTTTATGGAACTTGCACAGAATTTAAAATGTGCCGCCATTTATGGCTAGCTAAACCATAAAAGTGTGAGCCAGCAGGCATTCCAGTCGGAGCTTCTAGTTTGATGAGGGAAAAAAGTAGAAACCAGTTTTATAGATTTAATTTGTATTTTTATTTATTACATTTTGATAAACAAAGGCAAATTGTGGCTAATTAAAACATCAGCATATTGTTTTTTGACTTCTCATCCTATGTCAGCACCGCTGACGATACGGCGGTGATCTGCAGCTCAAGTTTTAATTTTGTTAAAAAACCAACTTAATAATTATGGTGGTTAATAACTCCTACTGCTGGTGATCTTTTTTTAATGTAGCGCCCATCGATTTGAACAAATAGTAAAAAAAAACTACATATACATACAAACATTTTTTAAATAATGAACTTACAATTAATTTTAACCCAGTGGCTTTTAGGCATTGGTGAGGTTCAATGGACTCGAAGCACTTTAGCACAACACCAACAAATATCCAAACAGCTCGTGGCTCTTGCATACTATATGTATGTATGCATATTTACATATGTATGTACATAAGTGTAATCCCAATTACTTCATGTTTTTTACATAAATTCATGAAACCCTACCTTAATAATAGTTGATACTCTAAAACAACTCATAAAAATATTGGTATTTTAATATTAAAAAACATTTTTAATAAATTTTCATAATTTGGTTATTTCACCTGTCAGCCTGTCAATATGGCGGCAAGATGTTAGATGTTGTCAGTGCGAACACCTTTTTCACATCTTCAAAAAATCCCATGCGTTCCTCTAAAATGTGCTCAGTGTGAAAAGGCTATTAGTTTGTGCAACTGATATTTGCATTTTGAACTTAAACTGCTAAACTATTGACATTCACGACCTTGCCTGACAGCCGTACATTGCTACCTTTTAAGGCCTATACGCAGCACCCAAAAAAAATGAAAAACTTCATATAAAAAAGATGGCGTACGTTAAAGTCGGGCGCGGACGACTTTGGGATACCCTGTACCACTGCTTGCAATGAAATCCGGTAAATTGCTTACGAACACCAAAAGACATTTGATTGCCAAATTAGATTATGATACCTTCATAAACAACCAAAAACAGACGAATTTTTAATCAAAAACGTTTTTTCGACCGATCGGCCCTATGGGAGCTATATGATATAGTTAACCGATTTTGATAAAATTTGGTACAGGGTTGAAGATCTCTAAAAAACTTCTGAATGCCAAATTTGGTTACAATATCTTCACAAACAAACGAAACACAACGAATTTTGTGCAAGAAACGTTTTTTTGACCGATTGGCCCTATGGGAGCTATATGATATAGTCAACCGATTTTGATTAATTTTGGTACAGTGTTGAAAATCTCTAAAAAACTTCTGAATGCCAAATTTGGTTACAATATCTTCATAAACAAACGAATTATCCATCTAAAACTTTTGCTTTTTTTCGAGGTCCTCTGAAACACCCCTATGGGAGCTATATAATATAACCCCGATATCAAAAAAATAAAATAAACTTGTCTCTTATGGATTAATAAGGGATCTTATCTGAAAGTTTGGTTGCTCTAGCTCTTACCATCTCTGAGATCTAGGCGTTCATACGGACAGACGGACAGACGGACATGGGTATATCGACTTCTCTAGTCACTCTGATCATACTTTAGGTAACTTTGGGGGGTCTCCGACGTCTCCTTCTGTATGTTACATACATTTTCGGCTTGCACAAACACAATATACCCTTTGTACCATATGGTACAGGGTATAAAAATGGTGGCGAAAAATTCCGATTAAAAATGTTTGACGATGGGTCGCAGACAACAAAACAAAACAGTGTTGTATTTTAATTTTAAAAATGCCTAACGTTAGATGGCGCCACTACTTTACTAGGTGTGGTAACACTAACAACAACTGTTGCGCGTTGGCGCGAATTAATATATACATATGAGGAATTTTTTTATTCGAAATGACAGGTAGAAGAAAACGGTGTGAATCATTTCCAAGAGAACACATATATATAGCGCTTACAAAAGCAGTACAAGCTTACCCACTGTTATGGGATAAAACACACAAAACGCACTTTAATGCACTGGTGAGAAAAAGTGCATGGGAGGAAATGCTAAAATGTTAAATAAAGATGGTTTTTTTTGCAGCCGACCTTTTCACAATTAGGTAGGCAGTCATACACGCATTGTTTACATTTAGTAATGTTAACAATACTCGATACAAATCCATGTTTGTTTTATTTATTTCTTTGTCTTATTTTGCGCGCTTAATTTTTGTAAACATATACAATTAATACACATTAACCCAAAGTATCGGAAAAAATAACGATGTATACCGAAAAAAAACGATAACTCGATACAAAATAGCACTTTGTCTTACTGGTGGCTCCATATGAAATAATATGAAAAAAATTCCATACGGAAATTTTCATGCTGCGTAGACCCCTTTAGGAGAAAAAGGTGCACAGCACTTATTTATTTAATTATGCATTAAATTCGGCGCACTTCATAATGATAACTTAGTTAAAATAAAAAAACAATTTTTATTATTATTAATAATAAATAATTTATTATTATTAATTAATAAATTATTAATTTTTAACATTAAAAACATCTACTAATATGCCAAAATAATTACTTCGAATTATTATTATTTAGTACAGCAACTAGGTCGCAACTCCTTACCACGAGAATATTTTGCACGTTGACACAGAATGCCAAATGTACCAAAGATTTTAATAAAGATTTTGTAAAAATGAAAATCATGAATTAAAACATTAGATTTATAAAAACATTAAAATACAGATATATCAGAAATTGAATAGCCTTTTCAAATAAGTAACAGTTTCTTTAAATAAAATATGTTTTACTGGTGAATTTAATCAAATCTCAAGCAATTTTGTCAAAGATTTGGAGACCGTTGCGAATCATGTCCATATTACGATATTCACTATGGAATCAATCGGCTAAGTGGATCGCAACTTCTCAATTTGGAAGCTCGTTTGTATGCGAATATTACAATTTCCTGTATATAGTGGTTATATCATATAGCTGCATTTTGTGTTTCAGAGCACCTGGAAAAAACAAAAGTTTTAGATGCATAAATCGATTGTTTATGAAGATATCGTTTGTTAAGAGTTCCCAAGGATGATTCCAAAAATCGGTTGACTATATCATATGGCCCACATAGGACCGATCCGTCAAAAATAATATTGTTTGAAATGCCCTAGAGCCTTTCAATTAGCGCAATATCCGAGACAAACTTAATTATTTCGGTTGGGTCTAGTCGGGTGACATTGTTCATCGCTATTTTATATCCACCAAAGAGGGATATCCTTTTTCAAACTCTGCAAGTATGGATTGGGACGTTTCCTCCCCAGCTTCACAAATCCCCGTTGCCAAATTTAATCAGGTCTTTTCTCAATCCGCAGTGTCCTGTAAACACCCCAGTCAGTATCCTAAGGGAATTCTTGACTAATTGGAATATTTTCTAGAACCTATTGAAGATATAGGAAGCAAGGAGCTGCGTGCCGATCCAGTCTGTTTCCTATTCGCACAGCAACTGTTTGCTGGTACATGTATGTTATTGTGGACGCTGAATCCGAATCCGGGTTTAAAAAAAATCAGCTCATAATTTTTTTTTAAATTGTCTTAGCTTAATAAATAACTTACGCTTTTAAATAACATAAACTACATTTTGATATGGTAACCATTGTGATTCGTATCGCCGTCCTGCTGCAATCCCGTGTCCTCACCAAACAAAAACTTTTTGTGGCTGTTTTTCCACCTGGTGAACTTTGACTGTGCTGACGACGCGTCGTCTTATGTTCCACAACTTTGCTTATAAATATAGCCATTCATCCAAAAATGTGCCTAGTCGCTAAATATAATTTTTCGGCCGAAAAAATAAAAAAGTTTACTCAATTGGACGTGCTACATAACCATGTTCTGGCCATCAGGGACCAAAAAATAAATTACCAATGAAATATTTCGTTTTAATGTATATTTATTTAAAGTCCGTCAGAAGCCAATCAGCGAATTTGATGAATAAAAAAGGCATGCAGGATTAATTGTGCTCCAGTGAGCCCAATTAATGCACAACACTTTAGTACTATTTGTTAACTGCCCATTATTATATAAATGTATTCGGAAGGTCTAAAATATACTCTTGCCAAAAATGTTAATTGCCAGTACGTTTTCATGACTAGAAAGTCTAACTAGGTATCTTTGAGATTTTGAGGACAGCCTTATACAACCGAGCTTTACTTTCTAGGCTCAGCTGCGAATCCAGGACTAAGCATAATCATATTATTTAAAGCTAGCCACTAGCAATTAGTCAGAGATTAGACATTTCTTTGTAGCTGGAAAATTATTTCCGTAGAGTAGATAAGAATAAAAATGGATGTAAAAACACAAAGTAAAAAAGAAAAGGAGTAAAAAAAAAAATAAAAGAATATGGGCAACTCACTACGCACGTCAACACCCAAGAGATGATTACAGTCGGGTCATCCTGTACGTTCCATAATTTCTCCATATAACAAAAGACTACGTACATACTACGTGACTATACAAACATATTTAACTATTGGTTGTTTTTGGTGGGGCTTCTTAATTTTTTGCCCATAACTACAGAAGTTTCTAAACAATTTAAAAAAATGTTGTTGGATGGGTGCTAAATGGAAGTTATGTGTCGAGTTTTAACTTTCTACGGGGAAAGGCCCAATTTTAATAAAATATAGGGAATTTTAATTTCTACATAAATTTTTTTTTAGTAATAATTTTTTTTATTATTAAATTTGTAGTTTTAATCCGATTTTGATTTAAAAGTCTTCATCTGCCTGATATTTTGCGCATCGTTTGGTAATATTTTAGCTCTATAGCTGTCAGATACTTTTGTTCAAACGGACAGCCAGAAAAAAAATTTGATTTTTAAATAATAATAAATACTTGTAATATAGTTTTTCCAATCGCTCACTCGTAGCTTCCGTAAATCTTCTTTAGTGTCATCTAGCCACTAGATCTGCCTCTTCTTCGGGATCCAATTAGGTTTCTTACAAGTGCTTGTTTTGGTGATCGTTCCTGGTTCATACGCTGGACGTGTACTAACCATCTTATTGTGATTTTTATGATTTTATTGATCGTATTACGTTCTGCTTGTCGATTGCGTTTTCTAATTCGTGGTTGTAGCGAATACGATATGTGCCGTCATCTAGACTTATTAGGCCAAAACTCTTTCTCAGCGCTTTCCGTTGCTTTGAGTGTCCAGACTTCCTAGCCTTACGTCAGAACCGGTATAATTAGGCATTTGTACATACGGAGTTTTTGTTATCTTGATAAAATTTTAGATTTAAAAAGTTGTATATGTATGTAGTATGTCTTATTTCCTGCCTGAATTCTATCTTGTATCGCAGCTGATGTGGCTTCTTTAGAATTCAGTACCACTCCAAGGCATGTGAATTCTGTGACCGCTTCAAAGCTAGTTCTGTCAATATTTAACTGGTTACCACAGACTCTGGATTTTGACCTCAGCATATATTTAGTTTTTGGATGATTAACTTTTAGCCCGATTTTTGCAGTGGCGCTCTCAAGTTTTCTGAACGACGATCTTAAAGCGTTGGTGCTTCTGGCCAATATAGTAATATCGTTGGCCTAGCCACAAATTTGGATCTCGCTGTTAAATAGGCTTTTATCGACGTCCATTTCTGATAGGATACTATTGATTGAATATAAGAGAAGAGAGTACATCATCTTGTTTGATTCCTGATTCAACCCTGAACAGTTCTGTTACTTCACCTTGAAAACATATTAGAAAAGGCTAAACTTAAGGATATTTTATTGCATTCTTCAATACAAATTCCTAAGACTGAGGGTGCGAAAATTACTTTTTGAGTTTGCGCGCTGTTTATGTATAGCTATAGCATAGATTCTAGTGCTAAGATCTTTACGAAGCGATAAAAACGATCTCTAGAGTATGTAGCAGAGAGCTGCATTGAGTGCGCTCGAGCCTGTACGAGTATAACAAGTAAAATGTGAGTGTGAGTAGCAAACCAAAATGAGCTTGATTGAGTGTGAACGGAGCTGCGTTGAGTTAACTCGAGCCTCTATGAGCATAACAAGTAAAATGTGAGTGTGCATAAAATGACTGACTACCTATGTTTCTAATGCAATACAAAAGTATAGGGTGAACTAATAAGATGAATTAGGCACTCACCCACAATATTACGAATTTGCATTCACCCAAAAAAAGGCTCACAATTCATTCTTCGTCGCTACACATGCACATGTGTACGCGTGCTAATGCTGCAAATAAAAAAATCGCTGAAACAACCTACCTCATAAACAATAGTAACAAGAATGCGAGTTATGGGCCAAGCAAGACCGACCGTGGCAAACTTCTGTAGGTTACTCGTGTTACACGAGTACATTGTGAGTTTGCAAATCAACAGCTCAAAAAATACACAGCTCGTTTGTACTTAAAACACAAAAAGCTCGTGAGTTACTTTTAATAGCTCAACAGATACACATACATGTTTTGCTCAATTGACTTACATTGCTCAAAAGTTTAAGTCATGAGTGCACACAAAAATTTTTATACTTGTTGCAGCTCTCTGGTATGTAGCTTAGCGAAAATCAAAACGCACAATTTTGTTTTTTGCCATCACAAGTATATAACCCCTAAATGCTCCCAAGGAAAATATATTTTTATGCTCTCATTCGTTCAAATAAATTAAGTCAAACTATGTTTTTATTTCTGAAATTTCGGTGCATACAATATATTCCAGAATATTATTTTTTTTTATTTTTTGCATATAGGACTAACATAATTATCTTAAGTATTTTAATTTTATCGGGCAATCTGAAATTGGGCGGCACATATTAAATTGAAATTTAGCAAAATCATTTGCAGCGTAGCTTGCCTTACGTTGCCTTGCAACTCTTTCGATAAAACAAAATATGCATTTAAACTTTAAATTTTAAAGCTAAAACAAGGTGAATTTATTTTAAAATATGGTAGATTTGTGACTATAAGCATTTAGAAAAATTATAGGCGTTTCTATATTGAAATATGCCGGATCTAATGTGAGTCACGGTACGGTATATTCTTTTACTAGATACGACTTGTTGAAAGAAAGTCTAGCTAAATATTTGTCGATAAGTAATTGGAATTTTGAAGGAAACAAATTCGCGAGGTAAATATTTGGTAGCATATTTATTTTTTTGAAACATTTTAAGCCCCAGCTACAAATTTACGTTCGGCCGCGAAGTGAACTTTGCAAAACAAAAAAAACGGCGTTATTCCAAACAACGTTCCTATGCACACTAACTTATCTATCCCCGCTAACCAATCACTGCCACGAGAAAATAGAACTAAACAACATTTCACAAAAAGAACAAAATAAAATAGTAAAGGTACATCTAGGTCAAACAAAACTAACCCACGAACATCGTTATAACTTAAACACCACCATTAGTATTGCCCTTTCTTCCAGAACTTTTGCACCCTTAATACTAATCAGGACCTCACTTTACTAACATCTGATCCATCCTCAAATAACCTATCATACTTATGTTCTAAAATTTATAAAAATATATACTTACATTACTAGGCAAAAAATATAATAGTGATAAATATAATTGTGTACCAGCCGAAAATCACAGCAGCTAAGGCTGTTCCTCTCTACAGTTGAGATAAATAAAAAAAAGTCTTAGTGTAGATAATCGATAAAAGAGTTATTGATAATTGGCAATTAAATTTGAATTAAGTATTTTTTATTAAGCTGAAGACTTGTTTATTATTTTGCACACTTTGAGAGATTTTAAAGTTTAAATAGAAAAAAGAAGTAACTTGAAATTCTATTCGAAATCGGCATGGCGCCAGTAAATAGTAAAAACATTTTTGTTCGTCATGCATCATAGTGCATAAGTAAATAAACCTCAATTATATATAGTGTGAGCTCTTTGTTGCTGGCTCTTAATTCGGCCTTTGGTTTCAAGTTCTTTACGTAGTCCACAAGCTTTTGGGATTAACTTTTCACCCACTAAGCTCAACTAGACGAGTGCAATAAATTACATTAAAGACGCCAAATTCAGGAAAATTTACATGTCTGCAACCCCTCGGTACGGCCGTATACGAATCATTATAATTAATAAGGGACAATTTGACAATGGCCCTTTATTGTTAACAGCAATATCATTTTCAACTGTGCAAACTGAGCGGTATCCTGTGCGACGCACTCCCCTTGCCATTTTGCGCCAAATTAAATTCAACCTCAATTGAGGGGTTAATTTCGCACCACGCAAACAAAAACAAAACCGCCCAGTCTACAGTAGCTACTGTACAGAAAGGATACCAAAGAGATGGGAGTGTGGGTGTTACCATTATCTGCATCAAGTTCCACATAGAAAATCATTACGCCGTTCGCACCATGAGACGCATTCAATTTGAGTGTCGTTGAGCTCTTTATTACGTTAGTGTAAAAGTCGCGTGTACTGAACCCCAGCCATATTCCGGTGGCATGGGCAACCCTCGGGTGATACCAGGCACGCACGCTCGCTAAAAGCGCATTCATTCACGGTGCGTAAGTCACAGCAACAGCAGTCAATACAAAAACAACAGGAACCAAACTTAGTTCGGTGGAGGATGTTAAAGTAAATTGAAAGCAACTGCTTGGATGGGGCCAGGCCGATTACCAAAACGTTCGCAACCCTTCAACAACCAAAAGCAGTGTCAAAATCTTTCCATTAACAGACAGCAGCCGCTGGGGCTTTTATGTGCAACGTGTCCTCCACCGTTTTTGGTTAACCATTGGCATGCCTTTAACGTCTGCCGGCTTGTGACTACTCAATCTCGACGAAACTCATAAACATATGCGCCTCACGTTGTTTGGTGCAAATCTAATGCGATGGCAAACGACTTTAGCTACAAGCCCCGTGGACGCACGGGCGGACCTGTGTACGCCCCGAGAGACGGCTAGCGCTTCTTTGATGAGGTTACTGACTTTGGTGAATTAACTCCAGCTAGCTGTGCCGGGGCGTTATCGAAGCGGAAACCACTGCATTTTGTTGGTCTAAAAATGGGGTGGCATTCTCTAACGCCTAACAAAATCTCTTGGGACATTTTAGACGCACAGTTCGGCATTTAGATGAATAAACTTTAAAGCGGTGTTTTAGACAAAATGTATATAACAAAGAAACCAAAATTTAACCCAATGCACAGTGGTTGGCCATCCCGATTTGATGGTACGAATTATTTTTTTTTCCTTTTATTTCTTGTCGAATTTATCGATTATAATATATATTTTCAATGGCTACCCTAAAAACAAAATATCAGATGATAAGTTACCGCTACGGTCTCTTTCTAAGCTCTCATAGAGCATAGTGTAAACATAAATTGCACGTACTCACTTATTTCTGTTCAAAAAATGTGCGGAAATTTGGAAATCAACGGTCAAGGCTTATGGAAGCGGATTAGATTTTTGTTATACACATGTTATACTTTGCGAATTTATGCCAGAATATCGGTGTTTCCTACCACTGTTTAATGGTGAAAATCAGCGTTTAAAAAGTAAGCTATATAGAGCCTCAGAGCATTGTTGATACCTGCAACTTGCAAGTAGAAATATTGGCAGCCTTTTCATTATGTTGATCCATGCTCCTACAAATGTGTAGAGCAGTTGAGGCGGCTGGTAGAAATGTTGTTAATAATGTTTAGAGCAGCGTGCAAATGTTGATAGTAGCTGATCCATGCTGCTACAAATGTGTAAAGCAGTTGAGGCGGCTGGTAGAAATGTTGTTAATAATGTTTAGAGCAGCGTGCAAATGTTGATAGTAGCTGAGGCGGCTGGTAGAAATGTTGTTAATAATGTTTAGAGCAGCGTGCAAATGTTGACTGCGCTGATCTAAATGTTGACTTCGCTGATAGAAATGTTGCTAATAAAGTATAGAGCATTGCTCGAATGTTGCAGGTAGAACTATTAACGGCTGTTTAATTTTGTTGATAGAAGAAGTCGACTTTTAGTTTGATGTATAATAGTTCAAATTTATTTTCTATTATTACTACTAATTAACAATTTAAGGCATATAAAAATTAACATTTTTGCAATAAAAAAAAATTTGAAAAGTACATTATATGTACATATGTATGTAGGTACTTTAAGACCCTTTATGATGGTCTTCGAAGATGGGCAATGTTGGATCAGCGAAGTCAACATTCGAGCAATGCTCTATACTTTATTAGCAACATTTCTATCAGCGAAGTCAACATTTAGATCAGCGCAGTCAACATTTGCACGCTGCTCTAAACATTATTAACAACATTTCTACCAGCCGCCTCAACTGCTTTACACATTTGTAGCAGCATGGATCAGCTACTATCAACATTTGCACGCTGCTCTAAACATTATTAACAACATTTCTACCAGCCGCCTCAACTGCTCTACACATTTGTAGCAGCATGGATCAACATAATGAAAAGGCTGCCAATATTTCTACTTGCAAGTTGCAGGTATCAACAATGCTCTGAGGCTCTATACGGGCCGCTGTCGACAGAGCAAGGCAAGGCAAGGCGGCAGTGTTGGTGTATGCTGAAATCGCCCAGCAGTGTTCGGGTACCGTAGTCAAATTGAAATGCGTGTCTATTCGACAGGCTCTGCAGCCGAGCTCACAGCTTCGGCAGCAGCGGCCGCAGTCGAAATATTTGGTTTGTAAAATCCCGAGTGCAAATGTTACTTGAATGCTTGTGCAAAAAGTACGCTGCTGCTATGGCTCTGAATTTTGTCGCAGCTGCGAGCGTCGAGCTACGATCGGCTCTATTCGTTTTTGTCTTTTCGGCTGAGACTGCTACAGCAGATATTGAAAATTTACAGAGCCGAAGCAGCAGCGCCAGCTAAAATTGTGTGATATTTGCTATGTTGGTAGCAGCATTTTAAACGCTGGTGAAAATAACGTATGTTAGAGTTAGGCGCGCTGAATTTTTGATACCCTATATCATCATTTTGTCCGAATTCGGCAAAGTGATAAGGTACTACAAAAACTTTTGAATTACAAACGCACTAAGCCCTTAAAAGTATTGTAAAAATTGTTTTTATACCATGTACCTATAGGTAGAAAGGGTATACTAGATTTGTGCAATGTATGTCAAGGACAGAAGGAGTTGTGGCAGACCCCAAGTCCTTTATATCAAAATGCTTATCATAACCTCGGGTTGCGATTGATCATAGTACCAGAGCAGATGAAGTTGGTTGAATTATGTCAATATCTTACCCCCTAGTAGAATTTCGCGTTTTTAAGCTACACCCTTTAATATTTTTATTTGAAACTTAACAGAGCCATGCATCCGTGTGTCAAAAATGAACAAAATCGGCTAAAAATTTTCCTTTTTACCTACATATGGCGCCTGTAAAATTTATAGACGATCCGAAAGTATTTGATGGTCGCGAAAATACATAGCTCAAAAATTACGAAAAATTTCATATGAATGCCTAAATAGCGACCAAACCGTAAGTTTGACGAAAATATGTTCCAAATATAATCGATGGGTAATTTAATTATCTACAGTCAAGTTAAAAATTATCGAAATCAGTTTAGTATTACCCGACATATTTGCTGTTAAGTAGAGGAACTTATTTTTTTCCTAATTTCGAAAAGCGGTTTTTTCGCAATATCGCCAAACTCCTTTCATGAAAAAATTTTTTTAGAATTTGTACACTAGTGTAATTAATCAATTTAATCAATCTAAAAGCTTACCTTTATTCAGGCCGACTGTATATTTTTTAAAATTATGTCTAAATAGAAATGAGACTTTTTGAACCATAATTTGTTTGATTGGAAATAAGTTTTTAAAGTTTATGTAGAACAATACAGTCAAAAACGGCAAAAGTGAAAATTATGACCTTTGACGTATTTTCGCGCCCATCAAATACTTTCGGATCGTCTTTAAATTTTACAAGCACTTTATGCAGGTAAAAAGGAAACTTTTTAGGCGGTGCCGTTATTCATATCGTTATTCATGGCCATACTAGCGTCGGCCACCCTAATGTAATGACGGAGGAGTATTATGTGGCCAATTTAAAACAAGAATAGTCAAGGAGTGCGAAGAAGTTAAAAAATTAAAAAAACAGTATTTTTTGTTAATAACTTTTTAAGTTAAAGTTGAATTTGTATGATTTTTTCCTTTTGCAAACAATTATTTGACAAACTGTATATCATTTTTATTCATGTATTTTTTTTAATTAAAGGTCATTAAACTCCGAAAATATTTGCATCATTCGTGATTGAACTTAGAGATCTTCGACCGGTTTCTACGCTCTAAGATTCAAGTTGGTCCTACAATACTTCAACCATGTACCGTCGCGACGGTGCAAACGTTGCCCCATATTATTCATCAGCAACAACAGACAAATCGATATAGCTACTTATGTCTGTCTGTTAGTCCATCATGTTCATACGGAGACTATAATAGCTAGAAAAGGTGCGTATTATCTACAGCCATATTAAGTTTGTTGCTTCATGTCGATATCTAGCACCGTTCCTCTATAGGAGAATTTCTCAGCTTACACCCGCACTATAATAGCTACAAAGTCAAAACTACACATAATTATATGGTTTTTTTCTTAGAATAGTATGCGTTTTTTAAAATCAAATGAAAATTTCAAAAGTTGTAGGTGAAAATATTCCTAAACTTTTCTATATAGCAAGAAAACGTACCTATAGTACAAAACAAGTTATTATCAAAAAGCAACAATCACCAAAATCAAGATTGAGACTCATGTGGATAAAGACATTACAATTTTTTGAAGTTTTTCCTGGATACCGATTAGACTTTGCATAATCGGGAACGAAATCAAGTCGTGAACTACGTTGGTACAGCGGTGGCAGGCACGACTGTAGCATTCTCGATGAAAGTGCATTATAGTGGGGATGTCTCGAAATGATTATAAGGGAGTTGGTGGATGCGGTCCTCTTTCTTTGTTTTTTCGATGGAAGATAAAACTGAATTTGAGAATGATAAGAATAAACAGTCTATGCGAATGAATTCCAGTGAGAAGGACAAACAAATAAACAATCGCTTACTATTGCATTTTGACATTTTATGAGATACATTTTTTTTAAATTATAAAATTTAATTTTTTTTATAGATTTACGCATTTTGGGTGTTGTCAAATTAAAAAGATATTTCGGTTTTGTCCAAAAAAATTTTGTCTTGTTGTGAAACGTTGTGCACATTCAAAAGAATTGTAGAACATCTATCTATGACTTGTTGATGAAGAATCAACTTTAATATTCAGTTAATCCATAACGCGACAAGAAAATAATATATATGCGAAGAAAAAAGTACAAAGAGATTGATTTAAAAGGTGTTCAGCTTCACTTGGTTTTACCCACAAACGCATGTGAGTTTCCTAATCCAGGGAGCATATACGAAAACGTTTCTGTCTAAACCAAAGCTTTCGCGTGGTGTCATAAATTTTATTTTTTATATACATATAAGCAGTAATCGATTCAAATGAATATCAATTGGGGGACTGCACGCGCTCAAGTAGACCAACACAAATGTGAACATACATTCAGACGTCCTCTTGCCGGGGTGGGCCCCTTTCCATTACGCTACTTGTGTCGATATTGTTTTTATCGATGACTCCAATCCAGCTGCCAAGCTGGCAAGGGCCGTTCTTTTATTCGACTGATGGGATTTTAATTTTATTTTATTCTGGTTTTGTTTTTCTGTTGCCACTAGGGAGAGTAAATCATGTCTCGGCACATTCAATATTGGTCATATCGACTGGAAGCATTAAGACGGACTGCAGGTACATATGTCGGTATATTATAAGCTTCGGCCAGAGGAATCTATCAATTTGGGTGGCTTATGTTTGATTTTCGTTATAAAAGATGTAAGTAACGCATCCAAGAAGGCGTTTTTATATGTCAGCCTTTCTATTTGTCCGTCTAGGCTACATATCTATTTGCTTAGTTTTAGGACTATCTAAGTTAAACATTTTGAGGTTTCTTTTTATACCCTGACTTCTAAACGGACAAATGTTTATTAGGTTGGCATCAGAATATAAAAATACTTTTAACGAATATAGTAGGCTGCCATACTACAAAGTTGTCCAAATTGTCAGTCAATCGGTATTTCTCGTACAATACTTAGTAAAATAAAGCTACCAAATGGATTTGAGTTCTTCAGTCAAAATTTAGGTATCTCCTTATCTTTAGACCGTAAGATCCTTTTGTAATGATGATTATACCTGTCCATATTAATAAACAAAAAATTGACTTTTTGTCGAAACAACCTCTCTTCAATTCATAATAAAGAGTTCTTCTTAAATGCGCCCAAATCTCTAAACGTATTGATACATTATTCGGCTCAGATATGTCTTTAATTAACGGAAAATGTTTCAGGTTGTCCGAATGCTCGAAGTGATTCAAATAATCTAAAATGATTAAAGGGATGTTGCTGAAAGTCCAGCTTTTCTCGCCCCTACACAAACGTGTCGAAGACGTTCGTTTTCCTTCTAACCATCTATGGATGAATGTAAAATGTTTGTATGAAAATTGTCAAAATCTTAAATAAAACTATTCGGTAAGACCCGCTCCAAGTCAAATTATGGTAGTTTAAAAGATGGCGTACGTTAAAGTCGGGCGCGGACGACTTTGCGATACCCTGTACCACTGCTTGCAATAAAATCCGGTAAATAGCTTAAGAACACCAAAAGACATTTGATTGCCAAATTAGATTATGATACCTTCATAAACAACCAAAAACAGACGAACTTTTAATCAACAACTTTTTTTCGACCGATCGGCCCTATGGTAGCTATATGATATAGTCAACCGATTTTGATAAAATTTGGTACAGTGTTGAAGATCTCTAAAAAACTTCTGAATGCCAAATTTGGTTACAATATCTTCACAAACAAACGAAACACAACAAATTTTGTACAAACAGCGTTTTTTTGACCGATTGGCCCTATGGGAGCTATATGATATAGTCAATCGATTTTGATCAAATTTGGTACAGTGCTTGGGAACTCTAAAAAACTTCTTAATGCCAAATGTGGTTACGGTATGTTCACAAATAAACGAAACACAACGAATTTTGTACAAAACACGAATTTTTGACCGATTGGTCCTATGGGAGCTATATGATATAGTCAACCGATTTTGATCAAATTTGGTATAGTGCTTGGGAACTCTAAAAAACTTCTTAATGCCAAATTTGGTTACAATATCTTCACAAACAAACGAAACACAACGAATTTTGTACAAAAAACAAATTTTCGACCGATCGATCCTATGGGACCTATATGATATAGTCCACCGATTGTGATCAAATTTGGTACAGTGCTGGGGGTTTCTAAAAAACTTCTGATTGCCAAATTTGGTTATGATATCTTCATAAGCAAACGAATTATCCATCTAAAACTTTTGCTTTTTTTCGAGGTCCTCTGAAACACCCCTATGGGAGCTATATAATGTAGTCCCGATATCAAAAAATAAAATATACTTGTCTCCTATGGATTAATAAGGGATCTTATCTGAAAGTTTGGTTGCTCTAGCTCTTACCATCTCTGAGATCTAGGCGTTCATACGGACAGACGGACAGACGGACATGGGTATATGTATTGACTTCTCTAGTCACCCTGATCATACTTTAGGTAACTTTGGGGGGTCTCCGACTTCTCCTTCTGTACGTTACATACATTTTCGGCTTGCACAAACACAATATACCCTTTGTACCATATGGTACAGGGTATAAAAAGTAGTCCAGGGTTTCAATTTCGTTTGTTAATCTAGTTTTTATACCTGTACCGTATGGTACAAAGGGTATATTGTGTTTGTGCAAGCCGAAAATGTATGTAACGTACAGAAGGAGAAGTCGGAGACCCCCCAAAGTTACCTAAAGTATGATCAGGGAAACTAGAGAAGTCGATATACCCATGTCCGTCTGTCCGTATGAACGCCTAGATCTCAGAGATGGTAAGAGCTAGAGCAACCAAACTTTCAGATAAGATCCCTTATTAATCCATAGGAGACAAGTTTATTTTATTTTTTTGATATCGGGACTACATTATATAGCTCCCATAGGGGTGTTTCAGAGGACCTCGAAAAAAAGCAAAAGTTTTAGATGGATAATTCGTTGGTTTATGAAGATATCGTAACCAAATTTAGCACACAATAGTTTTTTAGAGTTCCCAGGCACTGTACCAAATTTTATCAAAATCGGTTGACTATATCATATAGCTCCCATAGGACCAATCGGTCAAAAAATCGTGTTTTGTACAAAATTCGTTGGGTTTCGTTTATTTGTGAACATACCGTAACCACATTTGGCATTAAGAAGTTTTTTAGAGTTCCCAAGCACTATACCAAATTTGATCAAAATCGGTTGACTATATCATATAGCTCCCATAGGACCAATCGGTCAAAAAATCGTGTTTTGTACAAAATTCGTTGTGTTTCGTTTATTTGTGAACATACCGTAACCACATTTGGCATTAAGAAGTTTTTTAGAGTTCCCAAGCACTATACCAAATTTGATCAAAATCGGTTGACTATATCATATAGCTCCCATAGGATCGATCGGTCGAAAATTTGTTTTTGTACAAAATTCGTTGTGAATCGTTTGTTTGTAAAGATATTGTAACCAAATTTGGCATTAAGAAGTTTTTTAGAGTCCCCAAGCACTGTACCAAATTTGATTAGAATCGGTTGACTATATCATATAGCTCCCATAGGGCCAATCGGTCAAAAAAACGTTTTTTGCACAAAATTCGTTGTGTTTTGTTTGTTTGTGAAGATATTGTAACCAAATTTGGCATTCAGAAATTTTTTAGAGATCTTCAAAACTGTACCAAATTTTATCAAAATTGGTTGACTATATCATATAGCTCCCATAGGGCCAATCGGTCAAAAAACATATTTTGAACAAAATTCGTTGTGTTTCGTTTATTTGGCAAAGAAATATCTTTTGGAGTTTGTAAGCAATATATCGCACTTGGTTGCAATTTGGTGGTACAGGGTATCCCAAATTCGTCCGCGCCCGACTTTAACGTACGCCATCTTTTACATTCAGCTATGTACAAAAAATAGGTTAAATACTCGCAGATACTAACGTGGTAGTAATTTTTGCTTTAAGCCTTGGCTAATAAATGATTGTCTACGCAATACGCATTAAAGAAACTCCTTAAAATAAGTTTATGATACAAATATTTTCACAAACGTATTTTGCTGATTTTATTTGGCCAACTTAAAGTCGTATCATTGCGTGGAAGCTTCTTTCGTATTAAATTCATGAAAGTTAAGTGCTTTGTAATTGGTGTTATAAAATATTTATGACAGTTGTCAACCGGGGCTATAGTGCCCGTCCGTGTATACCTGCAATCGCTAATAGCTATAGAGTGATGGTAGTAGAAAACGAGATTGTTTTTCCACGTCACACTGAAGGAATAAGTTGTTATCTTTGCTTATAATTGACATTAATTATTTAAAAGCGAGTGGGCAAAAGCTTTTATTTTACTATAACTGTGCCAGACATTCCTTTTTGGGGCTCATTTTAAGTATTGTACTCTGTACTTTTTGGCAGCTGCAGGACTAAAGGAAGCTTCCAATTATTGTCAAATACTCAAAGGGTACATTTATTCCATATATCCAGGTGGGCGGTGGGAGTTTTTAATATTGGTGGTCCGGATACACTTGAAATATCTGACGACTGACTTGGAAATTTTAAAAGTGTCTTTTAAAAAATAAAGGATAATAAAGGATATAATAGATTTGTATAATGTATTTAACTTTCTGCCTGTTGGTCATACCAAAGTAGTTAGCAGTAGGTAGGGATTGAGCTGCTTTTAATCATTTAGGTCTCGGAGCATTTCATTATGTGCAGAGCCATTCCGAGGGTTGGCGATCGAGCAGCTTGCTTCGGGCACAAAAACTTGAGGGGATTAAAAGAAACAGAAATTCGTAATCCCGTTGCTAAATCTGTGCGATCGAGTGTATTTTTTTCTTTTTTTTTCATTAAAACAGACATTTTCGGTTCATTCTCGCGTAAAGATAAATCTTTGGGTAATTAAAAATAAAAAATATTAATGTCTGAAAACAGCTCAATGAAGCTGAAGATGCGAATTGAGAAACATTTTACATACTATATAATGACTCATACCGACTAAAATGAATTCAGGCAGAAAAACATGTGCCGAAAAATTGCGCAAGAAAATAGATCGAAAGTATCCAATCTATATGATCGAGAAGAAAATGTACCGAAAATTTCAGAAAAGTATAAAATTCGGATATGTATAACGGAAGCAGTTGATACCTTAATAACACAAATAAGTTGGAGGTATGAAAAGATGACAAAGCTGTTGGTGATTTAGGGCTCTTGCCTGGCGAGACCTTGCTTTCAATGAATAACACTGAATTAAAAAAAGCACCAACTGCATTGAAATTTCAAAGCGATATGAGAGCAGAATACGGCGCTATCAATTTTGGCTGACCATATTTAATCTGGATCCACTCTGGGATTGGTTCACCGTGTTTTTTAACACACTCCTCAACGTATGGATTTAAAACTTACCGCACATATTTTTAAAAGACCTTTCGACTTGAAACGAATCTGCTTGTATAATGCATGTAAGCAGTATGGACTGGAAAAAATATTTAGGGGTTTTTCAGAAAAAAGCCAAAATTATAGAAAATATAACGCTTTAATTTATTTTGGGGTAAATCTACGCATTCAGTCAAATGGACTAATCAATTTTTTTGTCAACCTGGCCATATTGAAGGTAACTTTGAGAAATCTCCGATGTCTCCTTCGCTATGTTACATACATTTGCACAAACTTAACATACCCCCTACCTTTGGTAGAGGTTATTAAAAATTAGTATTGTGTATGTCTGTCTGTTGACTTATAATTTCGATAGTTCATAATTACAATCACAAGTTTTCTGTAACCCTAATTCAAAAATCACCTGCCAGAATGTATTTATGGGTGTAAGTTATAGGTAACATTCAATTAAAACCTGAGTGTATTCGACGAACAAAACCCATTTTCGATTAATATAAATGCTGTCAAAGTCGCTGGTTATGGACTTTACTTGAATTAGGCAGTTGTCGCGAGAGTGCAAAAAACTGGGTCTCAATTTTGCACTTACTTTATGGATACATGATGAATTATATTTGACATCTATGTGCTTTTACTATAGAAGAGGCACTTCCATATGCATGCAACCAAATACGCACTTGGCTCTGTTTATTTTTCTGTCAAAACATTAAAGCAAACTCTCTACGTAACCGAAGCGGGGTTGATTGTGTCTGAGAGGCAGTAGCAACATTCGGGGCAGCTTACTTTGCCAAAACCCGTCTGGACGAGGGTGACAGAACTAGGAGTGGTGATTTCAATGGGGTTACGTCAAATGATGCCCGCTCACCGTCATCACATACACCACAGACGTTGCCTTAGCGTTGTATATACAAATGTATTTGCATATGTTGGCGGCATTTTCTAACAAATCCTGTGGGATTTCCTGCTCAGCAGACACCGTATACACATATATGTACATACATATTACCATCACCGGTGGCATGCCTTTGTGACAACTCATAACAATCACTCATCATAAACAAAGCGCCCGGCTACAAGTTGACAGCTCGACACAGTACTAAGTCGAGTGCAAGGACATTATTTGTCAAATATTATGGAGCAATGTTATAATATGAATTATTATTAAGGCTACAATACTCTAGATTATAATAAAATAAAAAAAGGATTCTTCTAAAGGACAGAATTAAAATTTTATTCTGAGTGAATGTGCAGTCATATGGATAATATAACTTCGATGTCTACATTCGCAGAGGCTCTCGATTTGATTTCATCAAATGAGTTCGATCTTGAATCGATTAACGTACAATTATATACATACATACCTATATACATACATATAAATGCAACTTAGCCACTTAAAGAGAACATTTATCGTGCAGCGCGAAACCAAAAGTCTTGAGGTCAATTAAAAGCATCTGCGAAATTTATTCGCTTCATTAACTCGTTGATAGACATAAAAGAAAGTTAAATGCGAAGTCAACCGCGTGAATTCAGCTAGCAAATTAAATGAAATAATTAAATCTCAATCAGAATCATTTAGATTGGCAGCACACAACTAGTAAGGGATGAATGCTTAGGTATACGAATACGAGTATACTTTTTGAGCTAATCTTTTTAGCCTCGGCACAGTAAGGGGTTAACGTGTTAGCACTTGTGTTGGGGTTGGTAATGCAACAATCGCAAAATGTGTGGGATTGGCCGCGCAGTCATTTATAACCCACAGAGCACCTTTCATAATCTGAGCAGCAGCAGGCGGAATGCAAATGACTCAGTGAATGCTGCTATTGCACAAAGAAAATAACCAACCGTTGATTTTAATTTATAGCATCCTACGAGCCGGTTTGAGCACTGTCCGGCCTCAACCAACAAGATCCAACCGTAGTATATTGGCTCAAAAGCCATGATGGCACCCCGTCAGCGATTGCTTTAGTTACACAGCCAGACAAAAGGTCGGCACAGTCACATTTTGGCTGACTTAATTAATTTATGCACTCATGGAAGCCTTGCCGGTTGCGGTGAAATCCAACATGCAGAGGACGTAGCTGCCGGCTGAAAGGTTTTAATTCCGACATTATTTTCTTACTTTTTTGAATATATGCCTAATTTTTAAATTAATGAGCGGCATCTTGATGGCCGATGGAGCCGATAACAATCTTGATCAATTCCAGAAAACACGACGTCGACCCACACAACAAATACATGTTTTCATGAACGTATCAACGACACATGTGTATTGGCTGTGACTGAAGTAAATCACGTATTTAATGGTATTTACGACATGAAAGTAATCCTAAAGCAAACGCCGCTTTGTCTTATCCCACGTGTGACTTAAGTATTTGTGGCCTTGAAGAAAAATAAACAAAGTACGTAAAGACGGATTTGACCAATTAGTATACAATCGTTACTCTAGCATGCACTCTTTTTTCCAAATTAGAATTATTTCCTGCAAACAGTAAGTCGGAATTGGCGTATCGTCGTTTGATTTTATACAGTCTATTAATCAATTCCCAAATGAAAATAACATTTTCATGGGTCCGCGTCCGCACTGGACGTACTGACTGCGAGACATTAAGAATATTGTACAGAAAAAGTTTTGATAAGAAAAAACACTAAAGTTATTCAAAAGCCTACACAGCAAAAATGTATATTAAAAAAAATGATTTATTTAATAATAAAGCAAAATAATAATTTAAAAATCTGAGGGCTCCGCCAACATCCGTAAGGCCTTCTTTATTCATTTCGAGAGAATCCGACTGTAATATCTCCTGCACATTCGTTTCATTTCTAAGAATTTGAGAATGCCTAAGTCGTGCCTGGCTGACTCTAAAATACCCTGCACCAACGCCGTTCTCAATTTCTGACATTTGCTGAGCAAAGGGCTTCAAGTTTCGTAATTTTTGGCTGTAACACCCACAGGTGCGTAATGAAGAAATGAAGGAAAGTATATATATGGCAAGTATTGAACTTCTGGCATCTTTGCATATTTACTTTTACACCGATAACTTGTGAAGTTGTCATCTGATATTAAAAATATAAAACTCCTTTGTCTTAGTAAAAAGCATAACTATGAAATATTTGTGGGGCAAGACATCTTCTACAAGAATTAAGAAACTTGATCTGCGTACAGATAATGCGCATTTTCTGGTGACATCTGAGCTTTCTACATCTTATAGTCTCTGATATCATTTTGTTCATACGGAAAGACAGACATACATGGCTATATCGATTTTGCTGTTTATGCTGATCAAGAATTTATATACTTTATGGGTAGGCCTCCCATCGCTATTTAAAAAAAAAAACGGGAATTTCAAGTCACAAAATGGGGGAAAAGCGGGAATTTCAAAATACAAAAGCAGGAAAAAAACGGGAATTTTAAAATATAATTTTTGATAATATAAGTACTTATGAATTTTATTTATTCAAAGTAAATAACGAAAAAAAATGTCGCAAAATAACTATTCTTGTACCAGTTCCAAGTTGGATGACCGCGTTGGCGGAGGCGTCTACATTGAGGAACTCAAAGTTAGAAAATCGTTTCGACTCCCAGATTACTGCAGTGTTTTAAAGGCTGAAGTCACGGAAATTTAGGAAGCTCTTACAACAATAAAAAACTTACCAATAGGTAATAAAAATATCTGTATATACTCGGATAGCCAGGCGGCTATTAAGTCACTCGCCTCTTTGACATCATGCACAAAGTCGGTGAACAATTGTCGCCCGTCTCTGGAGAAAATGGCAGAATAGTTTTCAATACACCTCATCTGGGTCCCGGGACACAGGGATATTGAGGGCAATTGCATAAATAATAATACGTTTCTTTTTTGGTTTCCATTTCATAGCTGTGCATAATGTTGAGAGAGGCAACAAACAAATAGATTGACATTTAAAACAAATAAGAGCGAAATACTGAACAATTTCTTTTCATTCTAATTTCATTAATTAATTATACCCTGTACCGTATGGTACAAAGGGTATATTGTGTTTGTGCAAGCCGAAAATGTATGTAACGTACAGAAGGAGAAGTCGGAGACCCCCCAAAGTTACCTAAAGTATGATCAGAGTGACTAGAGAAGTCGATATACCCATGTCCGTCTGTCCGTCTGTCCGCCTGACCGTCTGTCCGTCTGTCCGTATGAACGCCTAGATCTCAGAGATGGTAAGAGCTAGAGCAACCAAACTTTCAGATAAGATCCCTTATTAATCCATAGGAGACAAGTTTATTTTATTTTTTTGATATCGGGACTACATTATATAGCTCCCATAGGGGTGTTTCAGAGGACCTCGAAAAAAAGCAAAAGTTTTAGATGGATAATTCGTTTGCTTATGAAGATATCATAACCAAATTTGGCACTCAACCGTTTTTTAGAGTTCCCAAGCACTGTACCAAATTTGATCAAAATTGGTTGACTACATCATATAGCTCCCATAGGACCAATCGGTCAAAAAATCGTGTTTTGTACAAAATTCGTTGTGTTTCGTTTATTTGTGAACATACCGTAACCACATTTGGCATTAAGAAGTTTTTTAGAGTTCCCAAGCATTATACCAAATTTGATCAAAATCGGTTGACTATATCATATAGCTCCCATAGGATCGATCGGTCGAAAATTTGTTTTTTGTACAAAATTCGTTGTGAATCGTTTGTTTGTAAAGATATTGTAACCAAAATTGGCATTAAGAAGTTTTTTAGAGTTCTTAAGCACTGTACCAAATTTGATCAAAATTGGTTGACTATATCATATAGCTCCCATAGGACACAATCGGTCAAAAAAACGTATTTTGAACAAAATTCGTTGTGTTTCGTTTATTTGGCAAAGAAATATCTTTTGGAGTTTGTAAGCAATATATCGGACTTGATTGCAATTTGGTGGTACAGGGTATCCCAAAGTCGTCCGCGCCCGACTTTAACGTACGCCATGTTTTTTTTTTAAATTGGTTAGTTTCTCCGAAATATGTGATGATTTCAGAATTTTTATACCCTGTACCGTATGGTACAAAGGGTATATTGTGTTTGTGCAAGCCGAAAATGTATGTAACGCACAGAAGGAGAAGTCGGAGACCCCCAAAGTTACCTAAAGTATGATCAGAGTGACTAGAGAAGTCGATATACCCATGTCCGTCTGTCCGTCTGTCCGTCTGACCATCTGTCCGTCTGTCCGTATGAACGCCTAGATCTCAGAGATAGTAAGAGCAAGAGCAACCAAACTTTCAGATAAGATCCCTTATTAATCCATAGGAGACAAGTTTATTTAATTTTTTTGATATCGGGACTACATTATATAGCTCCCATAGGGGTGTTTCAGAGGACCTCGAAAAAAATCAAAAGTTTTAGATGGATAATTCGTTTGTTTATGAAGATATCGTAACCAAATTTGGCACTCAACCGTTTTTTAGAGTTCCCAAGCACTGTACCAAATTTTATTAAATATAGGACCAATCGGTCAAAAAAACCTTTTTTCTACAAAATTCGTTGTGTTTCGTTTGTTTGTGAAGATATTGTAACCAAATTTTGCATTCGGAAATTTTTTAAGGGATCTTCAACACTGTACCAAATTTTATCAAAATCGATTACTATATCATATAGCTCCCATAGGACCAATCGGTCAAAAAAACGTTTTTTCTACAAAATTCGCTGTGTTTCGAATTTTGTACATAAAACGTTTTTTTGACCAATTGGTCCTATGAGAGCTATATGATATAGTCAACCGATTTTGATAAAATTTGGCAGAGTGTTGAAGATCTCTAAAAAACTTCTGAATGCCAAATTTGGTTACAATATCTTCACAAACAAACGAAACAGTACAAATTTTGTACAAAAAGCGTTTTTTTGACCGATTGGCTATGGGAGCTATATGATATAGTCAACCGATTTTGATAAAATTTGGTACAGTGTTGAAGATCTCTAAAAAACTTCCGAATGCCAAATTTGGTTACAATATCTTCACAAACAAACGAAACACAACGAATTTTGTGCAAAAAACGTTTTTTTGACCGATTGGTCCTATGGGAGCTATATGATATAGTCAACCGATTTTGATCAAATTTGGTACAGTGATTGGGAACTCAAAAAAACTTTTGAGTACCAAAGTTGGTTACGATATCTTCATAAACAAACGAATTATTTATCTTAAACTTTTGAGGTTTTTCGAGGTCCTCTGAAACACCCCTATGGGAGGTATATAATATATCCCCGATATTCAAAATATAAAATAAACTTGCATCCCCTGACATAATAACGCATCTAATCTGAAAATTTGGTTGCTCTAGCTCTTACCATCTCTGAGATCTAGGCGTTCATACAGACAGACGGACAGACAGACAGATAGACGGACATGGGTATATCGACTCCTCTAGTCACCCCGATCATACTTTGGGTAACTTTGGGGGGTCTCCGACGTCTCCTTCTGTATGTTACATACATTTTCGGCTTGCACAAACTTAATATACCCTTTGTACCATACGGTACAGGGTATAAAAATGGCGTACGTTAAAGTCGGGCGCGGGCGACTTTGGGATACCCTGTACCACTAATTGCAATTAAGTCCGATATTTTGATTAAGCACTCTAAAAGACAATTGATTCCCAAATTTGGGTACGATATCTTCACAAACAAACGAAACACAACGAGTTTTGTGCAAAAAACGTTTTTTGACCGATTGGTCCTATGGGCTATATGATATAGTCATCCGATTTTGATCAAATTTTGTACAGTATTTAGCAACTATAAAAATCTTTGGAACACCTAATTTGGTCACGGTTTCTTCAAAAACACACGAAACACAACGAATTTTGTACAAAAAACGTTTTTGTGACCGAACTGTCCTATGGGAGCTATATGATATAGTCAACCGATTTTGATACGGTATCTTCAAAAACACACGAAACACAACGAATTTTGAACAAAAAACGTTTCTTTGCCCGATTTGTCCTATGGGAGCTATATGATATAGTCAACCGATTTTGATAAAATTTGGTACAGTACTTGGGATTTATAAAAAACTATCGACCGCCAAATATGTTTTGGCTTATGGGCTATATGATATAGTCATCCGATTTGGATCAAATTTTGTACAGTATTTGGCAACTATAAAAAACTTTGGAACACCTAATTTGGTCACGGTATCTTCAAAAACACACGAAACACAACGAATTTTGTACAAAAAACGTTTTTGTGACCGATCTGTCCTATGGGAGCTATATGATATAGTCAACCGATTTTGATACGGTATCTTCAAAAACACACAAAACAACGAATTTTGAACAAAAAACTTTTTTCGCCCGATTTGTCCTATGCGAGCTATATGATATAGTCAACCGATTTTGATAAAATTTGGTACAGTACTTTGGATTTATAAAAAACTATAGACCGCCAAATATGTTTTGTCCTATGGGCTATATGATATAGTCATCCGATTTTGATCAAATTTTGTACAGTATTTGGCAACTATAAAAAACTTTGGAACACCTAATTTGGTCACGGTTTTTTCAAAACACACGAAACACAACGAATTTTGTACAAAAAACGTTTTTGTGACCGATCTGTCCTATGGGAGCTATATGATATAGTCAACCGATTTTGATACGGTAATAATAAACTTAATACAAAGCATTATCACAACGGAGAGAGTAAATGCAATTAATTTTAGACAAATTATGGTGAATACAAAAATTCTAAGAAATATTTAGTTGTGATGCTCCCACGAAGAAAGCGCTGCCATGTTAGCGTAGATATACCTGCAACTTAGTTTCGATTAAAAAAACACTTTTTTATGAAAAACAAAAAAATAAATGATAAATACAACATTTTTATAAAAGTCGAGTTTTCAATTTTCTTCTCCTCTTTATGCACTTTATGCGAAACGTCGAGTAAAAATAAGTTGAAAGACCATCATTAACACATTATAGAATAAAAAAAAAGATGTGATACAGTAGAGGCGCCAGTGTATACTCTGTACCCATTTTCACGAAAAAATATTAATTCCTGCATCCTTTTTTTAAGAACGTTCCAATTGGAAAATGTAGTTTCTTTGGTGCAGTACGATATATATGTCTATAAGCTCCGTAAGTTTGTGTCGATTTTAATTAAACTAAAAATTTACGTCAAATAAGTTATTTAAAGAATATGGGGTAAGTTTCAAATGCATATGTTTGGTGGTGTGGGAGAAAACAAGGTATTTCGATAGCGCGGTGTGGAGAAGTCGAATCCAAAAAATTTCGATGTGGATTTCTTTATTAGGGCCACATAAATATTCTTACCAAAATTTGTGAATCTAAGTAATTTTTTACTATATATATATAAGTAATACATGTAGTCAAATATTTTGACGCAGTTTATAGGCTTTAGTACCTATAGGTCAGGGGTGTCCAGGCCCATTGATCATCTGGCTCTTTTTGTTTTTGTAATGGCTCTTAGGCATAGGCAGCAATGCGCGTGTACATGCACGGCCCAAACTGTATATCACTCAATGCCAATGCTAATTACAAACAATTGTAAAAACAATTTCGCGAGTTCTCTCCCTTACTTTCTGTGCTCTCTGAGCTCATGAGCACAGAAACAACCCTTATGTATATTTGTTGTTGGCCCACTGATTTTCACTGTAATTTTGTTGTTGTTTTTCGTTTGTGCTCTCTGAACTCTTGCACTTAAAAAAAAGGGTGTAGGATTGATCGCGGACACGAAATTTTTGTACACATGTGTTAAATGTGAGTATTAAGGCATAGCTTGCAAAGAAAAAAGAGTTAAGGCCTATACGCAGCACGAAATATTTCGCGCGGAATCGCAAAACTTCATATAAAAAAAAATATCCCAAATGGGATATTCCATAGACCCCTTTACAACGAAAAACAAAACATTTATATGAGTATATACTATTTTTGTCAGTGTACATAATAACATGAAAAAACGGTTTGCTTTAGATGTGTTAGTGTTTTCTTTCATATGTATTGGTGTTTGCTCTTCCATAAGCAGCCTTTGGACACCCCTGCTATAGGAAGTTACAAAGGGTATACTACAGGGATGTCCAGGCCCATTGCTCATCTGGCTCTTTTTGTTTTTGTAATGGCTCTTAGGCATAGGCAGCGATGCGCGTGTACATGCACGGCCCTAACTGTATATCACCCAGTGCCAATGCAAATTACAAAAACAATTTCGAGCGTTCTCTCACTTACTCTCTGTTACTCTCTGTTACTCTCTTTGCTCTCTGATCTCGTGTGCACAAAAACAACCCTTGCGTATATTTGTTGTTGGCCCACAGATTTTCAATGTAATTTGTTGTTGCTTTTCGTTTGCGCATGCACTCACAAAAATCGGTATGAGATTCTTTCGCTATTTTTGAGGAAACTTGTTAAATGGGACTTTTAAGGCGTTGCTTGCAAACAAAAACTAGTTATGGCCCTGTACCTTTCGGTACAAAGGGTATACTAGATTTATGCAATGTATATAACAGACAGATGGTGGCTATAAGTAAAAACATATGAATGGAATATATATTTTTTTGAAAATCCGGTGGTAATAAAACAAACTTGCACGTGGCCATCATAAATAGATATTTTTCGGGAAATCCCTTGGAAGAAATTCGCACTTGTATACAATCTTTTTTCTAGTAGTAACAAATGTTAAGAGGTACCAAAGGGTGTTTTGCATCCATTGACTAAGTTTAGTAACTTCGCAATTTTTATGCCCCTACCTGCGCAGGTAAAGAGTTACATTGTAATGTCTTTCAATTTTACTTTTTAAATCATTTTTATACTGATATTTTCCTAATTTTTCAAATACCATTTACTCCACAGCGAAATTATGCGAGTTTTATCTATTTTTGGAAGCACATATATTTGTGAATGTGCGTTTTCAAGCTTAAAATTAATTAAAAATAAACTGAGAAATCGATTAACAAACGAACATTTGGAGGCATTATTAAGACTATCATTTACTAAAATAAATATTGATATTGACCAATTTTTAAGTTCTTTATAAGTATACATATGTACCATAACTTTTTTTTCATTATTTTTTACCACTCTTATAAGAATGCACATGCAATTTCTTACAGTGCACTCAATAAACCGTAATAACTGTTTACTTTAAATGTGTTAGTGTTTTTCTTTATATGTATTGGTTTTTGCTCTTCCATAAGCAGTGTTTGGACATCCCTGGTATACTAGATTTGTGCAATGTATGTAACGGACAGAGAAGGAGGCGTGTCAGAGCCATGTCCGTCCGTCCGTCTGTCCGTCTGTATGAACACCTAGATTTCGGAGACCATAAGAGCTAGAGATACGAAACTTTACCACTTTATGATATAGTCAACCGATTTTGATCAAATTCTGTACTGTGCTTAGGTACTCTAAAAAAACTTTCAATTGCCGAATTAGTTACATTATCTTCATAAACAAACGAAACAATACGAATTTGGTTCAAAATACGTTTTTTCCACCGATCGGCCCCTATCGGATCAATTATTCATCTAAATCTTTTAATTTTTTTCGAGGTCCTCTGAAACACTCCTATGGGAGCTATATACTATAACCCCGATATCAAAAAAAAATAAAATAAACTTGTCTCCCGTAGGATAATAACGGATCTAATCTGAAAATTTGGTTGCTCTAGCTCTTACCATCTCTGAGAGCTAGGCGTTCATACAGACGGACAGACATACAGACGGCCATGGGTATATCGACTTCTCTAGTCACCCTGAGCATACTTTAGGTAACTTTGGGGGGTCTCCGACGTTTCCTTCTGTATGTTACATACATTTTCGGCTTGCACAAACTTAATATACCCTTTGTACCATACGGTACAGGGTATAAAAATACTTTTTTTGATCTGCACAATTAGTTTCTAAAAATCCTTGGGTCTGATTTTTTTTAACCAGCCTAACCAGTGGCGGATCTACGGGGGTTGGCCAAAAAAAAAAGTTGGAAAAATGGGTTGAAAGTCTTTTGCAAGCTCTGATATATATACACTTCGAACTGATGAAGTGAAAGAAGTAAAATAAACAAACAAAAGTCTCCGCGGAGGATTTGAACCCGAATCCCCAATTGTGAAATTTAACTTCTTAAAAAACAATAACCTGACTATAACAATTTTTTAGATGTACAACTGGAGATGGCGGATATTTGGATTTTAGTCTGAGACAGAAGTTAATGATCGTACTGAGGACCGTGCCTTCAACATTCCTCTTTTTACTCGCTCTTTTCTTTATGTAATTAAGGTAAGAGCAGCAATAAACTACAATAATAACAACCAAAAGCGAATTACTCACATATTTTATTTTAGGTGTAAGATGTCCGGAGAATTAAGTGACTTTCAATACAAGGAGCTTCAGAGCAACAGAGGAGAAAATTCATGATTTTGGTTTTAAATAGAGGAAAATATATGTACCTATGTATATATTTTTTTTTTAACGCCATGTTTATGTATGAAAATAATTTAGGCACAAAGTTTTTTTAAACCTAAGAAACAAAAAAAAAATTAAAGTAGGTATGCAATTAGTTTTTGAAGATTTAAACATATTACGAACTGAAATTAGTTAATTAATTCATTTAATTTTAACAATATCAGAAATTATACAAAGTAAAGCATTGATTTTCTTGGAAAGATAAATAGTATAAATATAAAAGCAAACAAAATAAAAACTACAGATTTCACCATGGTGAAGAACGATCCAAATACAAATGGCAGCAAGAAACTTTTTATAAGAATTGATTGATTGTACAAATTTGTTTGGCTGCTTTGTCAATTTTTATGAATTATGCTTGAAGAGATCCGAATAACCGTGCGATATGTTACATTTTATTGATAAGGAAATCTTAATAAGCTCTGGATTGGACAACGCCGGACGAAAGAAGATTATTTAGTTTGAACATCTTTCGATTCTTTTTTAGCTTTTGATGAAATAAAGCATTATTTGTCAACTTTCAACAATTGATAACAGCATGGCTACAAACTTAGCCAATATCGACTATATTAAACAGACTTCATCTAAATAAGGATTATGCACATCTATTTTTTAAAATGAGCCTCCCTAGCTATATGATTATTGGCTAGGTTTCAAATAAGGCAATAGTCTTCTACGACTTCTTAACTTTTTGGAAAGAAAAATGAAAATGCTTAAAATGCTTCATACGATACTCGTTCATACGTTGTTACTCGTACTAAATAAGGCATAAACTAGCCCCTACCTTTGCGGCTGTTGTTTAATGGGAATAGAGCAAGAGAGACAATGCAGTTCTCTCTATGTCTCTTTTTCTTCTTCTTTATCACTCTCGCCGGACTAAATTAATTCTGTAAAAAATTATCATCCTATCATTATGGCGATGAATATCCTGGAAGCGTTAAAGAAGATACTTGTCCACATTCATTTTACCTTTTACGCGTTTTAAGATTATGTACTCACCGACAAGCTCCATACGCTCCGCCATGATATTCTTATTATAATGCAGCTCGTTTATGTTAGGATAAGGAAGCTACAGCAAGAGAAGAGTTTAATGTGCCTGCAGAACTAGGGCCATACCAGCTTGTCTAAAAAGAGGCAACTAAATAAATTTTGCATAGTACATATTTATATATGTACTGTCCGGCGCTTAAATAACATAATTCCTGAAAAACATTTTTTTGTTAATATGTAGCATCAAATTATACGTATTTTAGCTTAATGCCCATACGCAGTTTTAAAATTTTCGCACGGAAAGACCAAACCTCATATTTGGGATATCCCATTTGGGATCTCTTTTTATATAAAGTTTTGTCATTCCGTGCGAAATTCTTTGAACTCCGTATGGGCCTTTAAACTAAAAAAATTTGGAATTACCAGTGATACTTATTGATCCAAAAAGTGACCGGCTATAGTTCAATAAATTGTTTGGGTTTACCCAGGTCAAGACTTATTCCGTTCTTAATGCTCACACTTCCTCTAAAAAACAATTTTAACGGATACCCATCCATGGGTATCTATCTATTTATTAGAATAGTTTGGGTCGATTTACAAGCGAATATAATTTTGCCACACCTCTAAAGCGTTCAGCTTCCCTCTCCTCCTGCTTCTCCTTTAACTCCAATTCCAGGATCGCCGCTGCTTGCTTCGTTTTTAACTCCGGCCCCTTGTCTTGATTCTTTAAAGACGAAGCCCTATACGCCACCGCAATCCTCAAATTGTTCTTGTTTTGCCTCCGACTAGACATAGTCTTAAAGTAGTCGCGCCGCGTTAACACATCTTTGTGTCTCGTCTGGCGGCGGACACTTCTTGTGAAGACTTAGTATCTTATATGGATATTGGCAACAATCCTAACATATCCATTTAGAAATTTAAATTCTCACAACCTCGTGAAATTTCGTCGTTCAAAATTTCCGTCCCTATAGGTGAGGGCCTCGGCCTCAGCCTGTTTCCTTACCCTCAGCTGTCCCATCTTCTGTACCAGCCTCTAGCATTTCAAAAAACTAATTTCTCATCTCTCTATTAATTATCAGAATGTTAGAGGTCTTTTAACAAAACTTAATGTTCTGTTTACGAATAGTTTTTTCTTTGACTCACATGTTCTTGCCCTTACAGAAACGTGGTTAAACTCTTCAGTTTCTGACCATGAAATTTTATCTTCCAACTTTGTAGTATACAGGCTTGATCGATCTGTCCGCCGTGGTGGAGGTGTCCTTATTGCTGTTGATGTAAAACTTTGTTCTAGCTTAGTCAAAGTAGATACTTCGTTGGACATTGAATTCATTTGTGTCAAACTAAGTTTGCATAACTCTTCATGTTTTATAACATGTTCGTACATTCCTCCTTCATCTACTACTGAAATTTATTTGCAACACTTGGCTGCAATTAATAATGTTCATTCGCTTTTACATAATCGCGACAATTTCTTAGTTTTAGGCGATTTTAACCTTCCAACCATTTCATGGGTTTCATCACCTTCTTCTAACTCTGTTATTTCGTCCTCTTATAACGAATTCCTGGACGGCTTGCTCGATTTGCCATTACTGCAAATAAATGTCGTCCAAAACTGTTTAAATCGAATCCTTGATTTGGTTTTTGCCAATGATCCCGCTATTGTGTCAGTCTCCAGATCTTCCCCGTTATCTATTCCGGAGGATTCATATCACCCTACTTTGGATATTGAAATCCTTATTAGTGCGCCTCAACCACATTTTTCTTCTCCAGCTATTGTCTAATTTTACTATGTTAATATATATTATATTTTACTATATTTGATACGTGTGTCCCTTCGACAGATGCTTGTTTTTCGCTCAAACCTCCCTGGTTCACTCGGACTTTGTCACATTTAAAAAATTTGAAATCTAGATATTACAAGAAATTTTAAATGACAGGCTCTAATCGTGACTTCTCTAATTATTTGTATGCTCGATCTGAATTTATCCTTTTAAACAGAAATTGCTATCAAAATTATTTATCCCGTTGCCGTGAGCAATTTTCTGTTGATCCGAAACAGTTCTTTAATTTTGTAAATTCAAAACGTAAATCTGATCTATTTCCTTCTACACTCATGTATAATGGTGAAGTAGCCTCTACTGACGCAGGTATATCTAACTTATTTGCTAGTTTTTTTCAATCTACTTACTCTTCAAAGTCTTACTCTCCTACTTCTTATCGTTTCAATATTTAGCCTGGTAGCGGTCTATATGTTCCATTTATTAGCAATGATGACCTCAATTCTGGTATTTGTTCACTTAAAATGTCTTACTCGCCAGGCCCTGATAATGTTCCTACCTGTGTTATCAAAGCTTGTGCACTTGCGCTTCATGAACCCTTTCTGAAACTATTTAATTTGTCACTTGAATCGGCCTCTTTCCCTACCATTTGGAAATCGTCTTTTATTGTCCCACTTCACAAAAAGGGTAATAGATCCGATGTTTCCAATTATCGTGGCATCGCCAAATTGTCATCAATTCCCAAACTGTTTGAAAAAATTTTAGTGGCTCATTTGCAGCATCTTTGTAAGTCCCATATTTCCCCGTGCCAGCATGGATTTATGAAAGGTCGATCGACCTCTACAAACCTTCTGGAGTTTACATCCTTAGCATTTAAAGGATTTTCAAATAAACTTCAAACAGATGTCATTTATACTGATTTTAGTAAGGCCTTTGACTCTGTTAACCGAAAGCTCCTCATTTTCAAGCTTGGGCTCTTAGGATTTCCGACCAACTTTCTCAATTGGATTTCATCTTACCTTGCTGATAGAACCCAAAGAGTTATAGTTAGGTCTACTGTTTCCAAAATTGTTCAAGTATCTTCCGGTGTTCCGCAAGGTAGTCATCTAGGTCCTCTGTTTTTTACCCTTTTTATAAATGATCAGCCAAATGTGGTAAATCATGCCCGTGTTCTTATGTTCGCTGATGATGTTAAACTTGGTTTCTCGTTTAATGATTCCACGTCACATGTTTTACTTCAGGATGATTTAAACTCTCTTTATAACTGGTGTACGGTTAACCATTTGAACTTAAACTTTTCTAAATGTATGTTTATGACATTTCATCGACACAAACCTCACTTGGTTAATTACTCCATAAATGGTTTTCTTTTGGTGCGTACCTTTTTATTTATTGATTTAGGTGTTCCTTTTGAGCCTAAAATTACCTTCAATACCCATGTTTCTACAATTGTGAATAAAGCCAGGTGTGTTTTAGGGTACATTAAACGCTGGTGAAAAGAATTTAATGATCCGTATACGACCAAGGTTCTTTATTCTGCTCTTGTTCGCCCAGGTCTCGAGTACTGTTCCTGTGTTTGGTGCCCTCAATACAAAAAATATCAAGCACGAATTGAATCGGTTCAGAAACAGTTTCTCCTTTTTGCTCTACGAAGCTTAAATTGGGACCCCAATATCCGATTGCCTCCTTATGCCAGTAGACTTCTTCTAATTGATCTACCTTCTTTGAAAAATCGTAGGATCGCCCTTAATGCTATTTTTTTGCATAAACTCATAGCTGGTTCCATTGATTCCCCTTTCCTACTTCGGGCCAATAAAAGACGATTTCCAAATGGTAGGGAAAGAGGCCGATTCAAGTGACAAATTAAAAAGCTTCAGCAAGGTTACGTGAAGCGCAAGTATGTAAGCTTTGATAACACAGGTAGGAGCATTATCAGGGCCTGGCGAACAAGACATTTTGAGTGAGTTAATACCAGAAGTAAGATCATCATAGCTAATAAAAGGAACATATAGACCGTTACCAGACAAAATATTGAAAGGATAAGAAGTAGGAGAGTAAGACTTTGAAGAGTAAGTAGAAAAAAACTAGCAAATAAGTTAGATATACCTGCGTCAGTAGAGGCTACTTCACCATTATACATGAGTGTAGAAGGAAATAGATCAGATTTACGTTTTGAATTTACAAAATTAAAGAACTGTCTCGGATCAATAGAAAATTGCTCACGACAACGAGATAAATAATTTTGATAGCAATTTCTGTTTAAAAGGATAAATTCAGAAAAATGATGCAGCCTCATTGACGTCATCAAAATTCATCAAGCGGAACCAGTCAGTGGAGGTTAAAAGTTCGTTTGTAATAGCAAAATTTTCCCTCATGAAAACAACGGCGACGGACAATGGGAGGAGAAGAAAAATGTGATTGAGGTGCACTAATAAGAAGTTCAATATCCAAAATAGGGTGATATGCATCCTCACGAATAGATAACGGGGAAGATCTGGAGACTGACACAATAGCGGGATCATTGGCCAAAACCAATTCAAGGATTCGATTTAAACAGTTTCGGACGGCATTTGTTTGCAGTAATGGCAAATCGAACAAGCCGTCCAGGAATTCGTTATAAGACGATGAAATAACAGAGTTAGAAGAAGGTGACGAAACCAATGAAATGGTTGGAAAATTAAAATCACCTAAAACTAAGAGATTGTCACAATTATGTAAAAGCGAATGAACATAATTAATAGCAGCCTACGTTGCTCTGCCTATAAACCTTTTATAACTTAGAATTAACTTCTACTTTATAATTATATGAAAAATGTAATACAGTCGAGGCGGTGCCCGACAGTGGAATACCCTGTACCTTTTGCCTCGAAAAAATGTTTCCTGCATTTCCTTCTAAGAACTTTCCAATTGGATTTTTTTTTTTTTTGGTGAAATTCGTTATTTATACCTATAAGTTCCCTAAATTTTTACCGATTTTGATGAAACTCGAATATTACGTCAAAGAATTTATTTAAAGTATATGGGGTAAGTTTCAAGTTGGTATGTTGAGGGGTGTGGGAGAAAACACGGTAAATCGATTGCGGGGGCTGGGGGGACCGCGTCGAAAAAATTTGATTGTGGATTTGTTCATTAGAGCCACATGAATCAGCTTATCAAAAATTGTAATTCTAGGTCACTTGTAACCATAATTACGTAGAGTCAAATATTGACGCAGTTTATTGGCAAGGGTGGTGAAATTTTTACATTTTTGACTATAACTTTTGCTGTATTTTTCCGATTTTGTTCATTTTTTACACACGAAACTCTACTGCGGGAGAACGGGAAAAGATAATGACATGATTCAACAAACTTCATCTTTCCAGGAAATATTCGCACCTGCTGGTAAAGGTTCGTGACTCTAGCTCTTATAGTCTCCGAGATCTAGGCGTTCATACGGACGGAAGGACGGACGGACATGGCTCAATCGAATGTAGGAACATGTTATACAACATGAAGAGTTATGCAAACTTAGTTTGACACCCCGTTTACCGGTAGACAGCGTAGTCGTTACTTACGCCAGCATCTACATATTAAATTATGCATACATTTATTTGTTGTCTTTATAAATTATTTAGCCGTTATTGTCTATTATTTAATTCTCATTCGCGCTCTTGATTTTATTATTGTTTAAGCCGCCGGTTCTTTTAAACACATTTTTAATTTCGGCTTTCGACGCACAGTGGCACGGCAGACGCAAAAGCGTTGCGAAAATCAGAATTTTGATGAAAACATTTAAAAAGATGGCGTACGTTAAAGTCGGGCGCGGACGACTTTGGGATACCCTGTACCACTGCTTGCAATCAAGTCCGGTAAATTGCTTAAGAACACCAAAAGACATTTGATTGCCAAATTAGATTATGATACCTTCATAAACAACCAAAAACAGACGAATTTTTAATCAAAAACTTTTTTTCGACCGATCGGCCCTATGGGAGCTATATGATATAGTCAACCGATTTTGATAAAATTTGGTACAGTGTTGAAGATCCCTTAAAAAATTTCCGAATGCCAAATTTGGTTACAATATCTTCACAAACAAACGAAACACAACGAATTTTGTAGAAAAAAGGTTTTTTTGACCGATTGGTCCTATATTTAATAAAATTTGGTACAGTGCTTGGGAACTCTAAAAAACGGTTGAGTGCCAAATTTGGTTACGATATCTTCATAAACAAACGAATTATCCATCTAAAACTTTTGATTTTTTTCGAGGTCCTCTGAAACACCCCTATGGGAGCTATATAATATAACCCCGTTATCAAAAAAATAAAATAAACTTGTCTCCTATGGATTAATAAGGGATCTTATCAGAAAGTTTGGTTGCTCTAGCTCTTACCATCTCTGAGATCTAGGCGTTCATACGGACAGACGGACAGACGGACATGGGTATATCGACTTCTCTAGTCACTCTGATCATACTTTAGGTAACTTTGGGGGGTCTCCGACTTCTCCTTCTGTACGTTACATACATTTTCGGCTTGCACAAACACAATATACCCTTATAGGGTATAAAAATCAATACATGCACCTGATTTAGAATTTCCCAAGGATCAAGAAAATACAATTTTTATTCAATTCGGATGAATAGTTTAGTTGCTACAGCCGCTCAAAACTCAAAGTTGAGAAAATTTTCAACTATAAAAAAATTTCAATTTTTGGAATAAAAGTTCATGTTTAAGATTATTTTGTAAAAAAACTATGCAACCAATTACTATTTTCTTGATTTCTATAAAAATGACTTCGTATCTTTTCTAGTTTTTTCAATACTGTCGTTCACCTGAACCACTATATGTGTTCAACTTAGGAAGAAAATAAAAAAAATATAGGAAAATTATAATATAATATATATAATACATATTTTTGTTTTAACATAGATAGATAGATTGTCTGCCTAAATTTGCCCTTGAAAAAGAATGATCAATCATGCCAATTTTTTTTGCTATTTCCAGGTAGTTCTAAAACATTTAAAGCCATTTAATTTGTACCTGTTACACGTTTTCTAGATATAAGCTTCCAATTTTTATATATTTGCCTGAATACTTCAGAAACACCTATAAAAACAAAAAACTAGAATTAAGTACTATATAGCTCTCATAGGGGTGTTTCAGAGGACCTCGAAAAAAACCAAAAGTTTTAGATGGATAATTCGTTTGTTTATAAAGATATCATAGCCATTTGGCATTCTCGAGTATTTTATAGTTCGCAAGCACTGTACCAAATTTGATTAAAATCGGTTGACTAAATCATAAAGCTCCCATATGACCGATCGGTCAAAAAAACGTTTTTTTCACAAAATTTTATGTGTTTCGTTTGTTTGTGAAGATATCGTACCCAAATTTGGCAATCAATTGTCTTTTAGAGTGTTTAAGCAAAATATCGGACTTAATTGCAATTAGTGGAACAGGTTATCCCAAAGTAGTCCGCGCCCGACTTTAACGTACGCCATCTTTACACCTATAAGTTCCGTAAATTTGTACCGAAGAAGCTATTTAAAGTATATGTGGCAAGTTTCAAGTTGATATGTTGAGTGGTGTGGGTGAAAACACGGTTAATCTATTGCGGGGGGTGGGGAGTCCGCATCGATAAAATTTGGATGTGGATTTGTTTATTAGAGACACATGAATCAGCTTACCTAAAATGGTGATTCTAAGTCACTCACTACCATAATTACGTAGAGTCAAATATTGATGCAGTTTATTGGCAAGGGGTGGTGAAATTTGTAGATTTTTGGCTATAACTTTTATTGTATTTGTCCGATTTTGTTAATTTCTAATTTCTTAATCGCTCTGTTAAATTTCAAATGAAAATATTGAACAGTGTGGGTAAAAACCGCGAAAATCTCCAGCGGGTAACGGGGGAAGATATTAACATGATTCAACAAAAGCGAAAAGGGCGCGCAGAAGCTATAAAAGTTGATTTCCAAAACGAGGTGCCGGATACTGTAACTGTCCACTGGGATGGCAAACTCTTACCAGCTTAAGATGCACGAAAATCTAAAGAAGAACGTCTACCGATAGTTATTTCGTACGATCATAAAGAACAACTCATCGCTGTGCCAAAATTCGAGAACTCTTCAAGAAGCGAACAGGCACAGGCAGTTTGGAACGCTATGATTGATTGGAATCTTGAAGATAAAGTGCAGATTCCCTGATGTGATACTACTGCTTCCAATAGAGGTCGTATTAATGGTGTCTGCATGCTTCTCGAACAGAAAATGAATAAAGAAATGCTGGTTTTTGCTTGCCGCCATCACGTCTACGAGTTGGTATTAAAAGTATTAAAAATTATTTTGAAAACAAATTTAGCCAAGTCACTTCAAGCTCTGACATTCCACTGTTTAAAAAGTTCAGAGAAAACTGGAAAAATGTTGATCCAGAGAGGTTACAGAGCTATACAGAAAAGCTTGTATTTATTCATTAAAAATAACTTTACTTAGCTCTCAATTCAGAATTTCGAACAATGACAACGTAGCTCTAGTAGACGTGTGCCTGTTCATCGTGACATCGTGTTGTCTGGGCTGCAATGCACTTGAGCGGTACAGGCACCATACCAGGATTTATACTTTTTGAAGACCATGAAGGCTTACGACAGAATTGACAAAAGCATCTCAAAAGCAGCTTTACAGAAGTTCTGCCAGCATTTATGGTATTTAATAGATGAAGTATCTGTCTTGTCTATATTTGATGATAATGTAGACCAGGAAACAAAAGTAAAAATGGTTGCTAACTTAGGCCGTAGTCAATCGACTCAAAATTGATGACAGTTTCCTCAACGAGTGTCCTGCTTCATGGTCCAATAATACCACGTTTCAACATGCTAAGAAAAAGGTGATGGCAATGAGAGCAGTTAACGATACGGCTGAAAGAGCAGTTAATTTGATGCAAGACTTCCATGGACTTCCATACTGACTTTTCATTGTAAAGTCGGCACGGGTTATAGTTATCCGATCGCCATAATGTTTATTATTTAAGTCACTAGGGTCAAATGGAAAAAAATTAAGGGGTATGCGTAACTTCATCCGCAAAAATAAAAAGTGCCCTTACAGCCTGGGGCATCCTAATATACATACACATATATAAACATATCATATAGCTCCCATATGACCAATGTTTTTTGTATAAAATTCATTGTATTTCGTTTGCTTAGGATAACCAAAGTTGGCATTCAGCAGTTTTTTGGAGTACCCAAGCACTAAACCAAATTTGATCATGTAATGTACCTTGTACTATCCCAAAGTCGTCTGCGTTCGACTTCAACGTACGCCGTCTTTATACCCTGTACCGTATGGTACAAAGGGTATATTAAGTTTGTGCAAGCCGAAAATGTATGTAACATAAAGAAGGAGACATCGGAGACCCCCCAAAGTTACCCAAAGTATGATTGGGGTGACTAGAGAAGTCGATATACCCATGTCCGTCTGTCTGTCTGTCTGTCTGTATGAACGCCTAGATCACAGAGATGGTAAGAACTAGAGCAACCAAATTTTCAGATTAGATGTGTTATTATGTCAGGGGACGCAAGTTTATTTTATATTTTTGATATCGGGGATATATTATATAGCTCCCATAGGGTTGTCTCAGAGGACCTCGAAAAACCCGAAAAGTTTTAAATAAATAATTCGTTTGTTTATGAAGATATCGTAACCAACTTTGGCACTCAAAAGTTTTTTAGAGTTCCCAATACTATTTTACTATAATTGAATTATTTTATTAATAATTTAATTTCTAATTTAATCTTATTCTAAATTGATTAGTCGTACATGATTGTAGGAATTTTCTATTGCTGTAATACAAACTCATGATACATCAAAATTATTTTCTGTTTTTATACCCTGTACCGTCCGTCCGTCTGTCTGCATGAACGCCTAGACCTCAGAGATGGTAAGAGCTAGAGCAACCAAATTTTCAGTATAGACACGTTATTATGTCAGGGGATGCAAGTTTATTTTATATTTCAGATATCGGGGTTATGTTATAGAGCTCCCATAGGGGTGTTTTAGAGGACCTCGGAGTTTTAGATGGATAATTCGTTTGTTTATGAAGATATCGTAACCAAATTTGGCGCTCGGAAGGTTTTTATTCGTCCCAAGCACTGTACCAAATTTGATCAAAATCCGTTGACTATATCATATAGTTCCAATAGGAACGATCGGTCAAAAAAAATGTTTGGTTCAAAATTCGTCAGTTTCTGATTGTTTGAAGGTATCGTAACCTAATTAGGCAATCAAATGTATTTTGGTTTTCTTAAGCATTATACCGGATTTTATTGCAATGTGGTGGTACAGGGTATCCCAAAGTCGTCCGCGCCCGACTTTAACGTACGCCATCTTTATACCCTGTACCGTATGGTACAAAGGGTATATTAAGTTTGTGCAAGCCGAAAATGTATGTAAGATAGTTTATAACTATCAGTTTATTTATAATGTTTAATGCGTATGTTAATAACAATGATATTCAGTAATGTGTAATATAAAGTGAAGTTTAGCAGCACAAACGCGACAGCCTGCGTTTAGTTATATTTTCAGCTACATTCGGCACAGCACATCACAATCAACTGCTCTCGCTCAACTCTTCGCTCCACTGCCAGACTTCCCAGCCGCTCTCTGCTTCTCTTACCGGCGTTACTGCCTACGCCGTTGCTGCTACCACCGTTAGGGTGACCATCTCACATTCGGCCATCCTGATTAGTCATCTGTCCCAGATGACTCCAACTCCTCATCATCGACCACATACGACCACAACTTCATGTGATCACCACTTGTCGCTGTATTTATTGGACCTTCTCCTCCTGCAGCCTTGCGAACATCATATCGGCCATTTCGCTTTATTTTGGTGACTTCATATGGGCCAAGATACTCGCTCGCAAGTTTTTTCCCAGCCACGAATTGAGTTCGACGTATAGCTACCAAGTCTCCCAATTGGTATCCATATGCTGCTTTGCGTTTAGCGTCGTACTGCTTTTTATACGACATCTGTGCCCGCTCTATTTCTTCTTTAGCCTGCTGCCTTATTTGCTGTCGCTGCTCCTCAAAAGCGTCATACATCTCTTGCTCTAGAAAAAGCTTAATGTTTTCAAGGGAATTATAATGCATTCTTACCCCAAAAAGCAGCTCAAAAGGACTTTTCTTTGTGGATGCCTGCACGTGCGAATTAATAGCTTTCTGCACATTTGGTACAAACTTGTACCACTTAGACGGCTCCTCTGCCGACAACTTTGCTACAATTGACAACACTGTGCGATTGATCCTCTCCACCTGTCCATTGCCTCTTGGGACTCCTGTCGTAGTCCACACATGCTCTATAGAATTATCCCCTGCATACTCAGCAAAAGCTGTTGCTGTAAAGGCCGTACCTCGATCTGATATTATTCGGACGGGATGACCAAATATCTCCGACCATGACTCAATCTTCTTTAAAGTCTCTGCGCAGCTGGTTGTTTTGGTTGGGTACAGCCACACGAACTTGGTAAATGCATCTACAATAGCCAAAATATGTTTATATTGCTTAGACGTGGCATCCATTGGTCCCAAATGGTCCACATGCAACGTGTGTAACGGCTGGTCTCCCTTCGGAATCACATGTAAATATCCTTCTTTTTTGCCCAGCTTCTTATTGAAAATAATGCATCTCACGCAATTATTTACAACCTGCGCAACTTTCTGCTCCAAATGTGGTATCCAATAGGTTTGGCTCACGGCGTGCATAGTTTTTTCTACGGCATAATGACCTGAATTGTGAGTTTCCACAATTATTTCCTTTTCCATTTGCTTGGGAACCACCAGAAGATCATTGCCATTTACCTCTTTATACATCAAGCCACCTTTCCATTTGTATTGTTCATATGGACGATCGGTTAAAATTTCTGCAATTGCTTTGATAGTATCGTCCCTCTCTTGGGCCTTTTTCATACGCGCAGTAATCTCCAGCGACACGAGTAATATCTTAGTTGGATAGCGGCTTAAGCAATCCACGTGCTTAAGCCTTTCTCCTGGTCTATGCTCCACATCAAACTCAAACTCCTGCAGATATAAAACCCACTGCGCCACCTCTCTAGGAACATCTTTTTTCTTTAAAGTTTGCTTAAATGCGGCGCAATCCGTTATTAATTTAAATCTCTGTCCCAGTAAGTAATGGCGAAACTTTTTTACAGCCAGATAAACAGCTTTTGCCTCCAAAATGTAACTGTGTTGACGCGATTCTGCATCCGATGACTTCTTACTCCAAAATGCCACTGGATGTAGTTGGCCATCTAAACACTGCAACAGCGCTGCTCCAAATCCTTCCTTGGAAGCATCCGTGTGTACTTCAGTCTTTGCTTCTCTGTTATACAATTTCAAGACCGGTTCACTAATCAACGCCTCCTTCAACAGCCGAAATGCTTCTAATTCCAACGCACCTATTTTGAATACGGCGTCTTTTCGCAATAAGTTTGTCAATGGTCTGGCAATCTTCGAATAATTCTGGATGAATTTTCTAAAAAATCCAGTTAATCCTAAAAACGATTGTACGGCTCTTATGTTCTTCGGCGCTGCAAATTTGGCCACTGCATTTGTCTTCTCTTTTCCAGGCCAAATACGTCCACCTTCAATACAATGACCTAAGAAATTTATCTTAGTCTGCAGGAAATGACATTTTTTCCACTTAATGCGTAAGCCATGTGATACCGCAGTGGTGAAGACCAATTTTACTTTTTCCATGCACTTCTCTGCAGTTTCGGCATGTATTATTATATCATCCATATATAAATCCAGTATATCGTTGTTGATCAACTCTTGAAATACATAATTGACATACCGAATAAATACGGCTGGTGAGTTACGAAACCCAAACGGCGCTCTGTTGAATTCATACAGCCCAGACTTCGTAATAAACGCAGTATACTTTTTGCTGCTTTCGTCAATTGCAACGTGAAAAAATCCATTTTCCAAGTCCATAACCGTAAAGACCTTTGCCTTCTGTAATTTTTCTAACACATCATCGATTATAGGGACAGGAAAGCAATCTCTCAGCACCATGGAGTTTAGTTTGCGATAATCAATGCAAACACGACTTGCGCCATCCTTTTTTTTTACCGGCACTATGCGACTCGCAAAGTTTGACGTAGATTTGCGTATTATGCTACCATTCAGCCATTCGATGATCTGCTTTTCAACCAGCTCCTCCTCTGCAATGGCAAGTCGGCTCGGCGCTTGACGAAATGGAGTAATTTCGCCATCTGGTATAATTTTCAGCACCACTGGACATTCTGTCATACTCTCTGCCGGCTTATAGTTGTCAATCAAAAGCTGCACATCTTGTTTGAACTGAGGAGGGACATCAATATCAGTATTTGTCTGCATTATATTGTAAATACTTATCTGATTTAGCTCATCAGTTTTCTTCCCCAACTGGGAAGAAAACTGATATCCGTCCTGCGTCGACGTATAATCAAATCTGCCTGTGAAGTCGTATCCAAGTAATCCCTCGTAGCCCATTTCTTTATCAGCTACAACAATAATTTCTTGCGGCGTTTCCAATTCATCTACTTCCATGTTTGCCACAAAGCAACCAATGGGATGCGTCATTTTGTTCCCTAGACCGCGAAGAGGCCTTTCCCAACGCTTCAGGACTACGTTGTTGATTTTATTAAACACACTCTGTTTAATCACGGTAACGTCAGCTCCGGTGTCAACCAAAAAATTGATCTCTATACCATTCAGCTTAATTTTTTTCATTCGCTTGCTATCATACACAATGTTTATGGTTTTTGCTGCTGCAGCCGGACAATCTTTGGACATATGTCCTCTTTGCTTACAACGAAAGCATTTGGTCACCTCGTTGCAATCTTTACGCATATGCTCCAGTGAATCACAATTATAACAGCGCTTTCTTTTTTCAAAACTCTCACGCCTTTCAAATGGTTTGTTTTCTGCATGATATGGTTGTTTTCCTCTAATGGTTGCCCGCTCAAACACGCCGTATTGTTTCTCTAGTTCTTTGTACGATTCGCAAGCATAGAGATTATATTTAAAGTCGCACTTCAATCCCAGCCCATCAACTATATAGCGAATCACAGACTGCGTATCAACAGCACCAACACAAGCAATTTTTTTCATTTGCAGCACATATTCCTTAAAACATTCGTCTTTACGTTGTTTACGGTCACGCAGCTGTGTGTGAATATCAGCACCACACACAAGCTCGCTGCCAAACTCATTTTCCAATGATGCTTTCAGCTCGGAATAGTTGTAAACAATACTTGTCTCCAAAAAAATTGCAGCCGTCTGTGTCATTTTCGCGCGCGCTTGTACATATTTTTGAGCATCAGTCAGTCCATATGCCTCTGCATTAACCTCAAAATTTTTGAACCAATGGCCAACTTGAATACTTTTGCCATCAAAGTCAGGAATAATTTTAGTGAAGCTCTCTGCACTTATTTTTGAATCCGTTTGTTTTATTTCATCAGCTTTGATTTTTAAAGTTAGCAACTGCATTAGCTGCTGCAGCATTTCACCATTTTGTTTAATTTGCTTCGCATTTTGATTCTCCTCTTCGCTACGCATTTTCTCAACCGGCAACACTTGTGCCTTTTGCTGCGACACTTCTGCTTTATGCATTTTCGTAGCGGCGACTGACGATCGTGTGTTATATGTCTGTCCCGCTCGCACTAACTGCTTTTTGGGCGGCCTGTTGACGACGCTACCGGCACCTCTTGTTTTTTGTTCTGCTTTTTCAGCCCTTTTATTTTTTCTTGCGCTCATAAAACTTTAGTTTTTTGCTTTAAACTCTGCACTGCAACTAATTTTCAATTATTGTTTTGTCTTTCTGCGCTTTTCAAAACTTTCCAGCGTTCATTGAAATTAACACAAATGCGCCACCAAATATTTTATGCACCACGAACCGACGCGCAATTAAATATGAGGTGGGCTAATCACGGACGAGCCCCCAAATGTAAGATAGTTTATAACTATCAGTTTATTTATAATGTTTAATGCGTATGTTAATAACAATGATATTCAGTAATGTGTAATATAAAGTGAAGTTTAGCAGCACAAACGCGACAGCCTGCGTTTAGTTATATTTTCAGCTACATTCGGCACAGCACATCACAATCAACTGCTCTCGCTCAACTCTTCGCTCCACTGCCAGACTTCCCAGCCGCTCTCTGCTTCTCTTACCGGCGTTACTGCCTACGCCGTTGCTGCTACCACCGTTAGGGTGACCATCTCACATGTATGTAACATAAAGAAGGAGACGTCGGAGACCCCCCCAAAGTTACCAAAAGTATGATCGGGGTGACTAGAGAAGTCGATATACCCATGTCCGTCTGTCTGTCTGTATGAACACCTAGATCTCAGAGATGGTAAGAGCTAGAGCAACCAAATTTTCAGATTAGATGCGTTATTATGTCAGGGGATGCAAGTTTATTTTATACTTTTGATATCGGGAATATATTATATAGCTCCCATAGGGGTGTCTCAGAGGACCTCGAAAATCCCGAAAAGTTTTAGATAAATAATTCGTTTGTTTATGAAGATATCGTAACCAACTTTGGAACTCAAAAGTTTTTTAGAGTTCCCAATCACTATGTCAAATCAAAAAAACGTATTTAGAATAAAATTCGTTTTGTTTCGTTTGTTTACGAAGATATCGTAACCAAATTTGTCAATTGGAAGTTTTTCAAAGTACCTAAGCACAGTACCAAATTTGATCAAAATCGGTTGACTATATCATATAGCTCCCATAGGACCGATCGGGCAAAAAAACGTTTTTGAACAAAATTCGTTGTTTCGTTTGTTTATAAAAATATAGTTACCAAATTTGGCAAACAAATATCTTTTGAAGTTCGTAAGCAATATATCGGACTTGATTGCAATGTGGTGGTACAGGGTATCCCAAAGTCGTCCGCGCCCGACCTTAACGTACGCCATCTTTTTAATTATAATTTTACTTAAACGTTCGGCATTTTCGTTCTCTTGATCTTTTAAGGAGCTAGCATTTAAAGCCAAATGTTCTGGTTTCTTAATTACAAATTACTCGGAAACCGCATTTCCCAAGCTATTTTTGGTGGAACTTTTTTCATCGCCGTCGGTGAGTTCAAGATTTTCTTTTGGTTCTGATTAGATTAATATTGACGGAATTTTCTTCGTCGTCGACGTGTTCGATTTTCTTTTCTCGAACTGGTTTTATTAATTTTGCGGGAATTAACTTCAACGGCGGCGTGTTCATGACACGTTTCTCTTGAACTGTTTTTATTCTGTTTTTCCAAATCATATAAATGCTCAGGCTCACTACCCATACAAGCGAGCGTGCTGAGGTTATCTGCAGTAGAATCCCTAACGTGATCCACTTTGAAATATCTTTCCATGATATATTATGTGGTCTTAACTTCCGGGCAACCCATCTTTAACATTTTTTCCACATAACCACCATAAGTCAAATTGTTTATTTCTGCATCTATCTATGGCTTTCAATAAATTTCACCCAACCAATATATCTACTCCTAAGTTTTCTATTTCGTAAAAAAAATATTTCTTTCCAAATATCGTAATATAAATATGGCGTACGTTAAAGTCGGGCGCGGACGACTTTGGGATACCCTGTACCACCACATTGCAATCAAATCCGGTGTATTGCTTCAGAATTCTAAAAGAGATTTATTTGCCAAATTTGGTTACGATATCTTCATAAACACACGAAACAAAACAAATTTTGCACTAAACTCATTTTTTTGACCGATCGGTCCCATTGGGGCTATATGATAAAGTCAACCCATTTTGATCAAATGTGGTACAGTACTTGTGACCTATAAAAAACTTCCAAGCGCCAAATTTGGTTGTGGTATCTTTATAAACAAACGAAACATACCAAGTATTGTACAAAAATAGATTTCTTGGCCGATCGGTCTTTGGGGGCTATATGATATAGGCAACCGATTTTGATCAAATTTGGTTCAGTGCTTGGGTACTCCAAAAAACTGCTGAATGCCAACTTTGGTTATGATACCTTCATAAACAAACGAAATACATCGTATTTAATTTTAAAAAAAATTGTTTGGCCGATTGGTCCTATGGGAGCTATATGATATAGTCAACAGATTTTGATAAAATTTGGTACAGTGTTGAAGATCTCCAAAAAACTTCCGAATGCTTAATTTGTGCAAGCCGAAAATGTATGTAACATACAGAAGGAAATCCTTTGTACCATACGGTACAGGGTATAATGATAGTTTGTCAATTTCCTTGTTGCTAATCTGTTCCTATTTTTATATAAATCTTTCCTATCATAACACGCGGTGGCACCGGTGTCAATCATCGCGATCAATTCCTTTCCTGATTCTCTTTCCACTATATAGACGTAGGGCAAACCTGTGTTTCACTCTGGTCTAAAAAATGGTTGAGGTAAAAAGGAAACTTTTTATGCGAATCCGTTATTAAAATCGTCGGTTTAAAAATTTGCCATACTAATATATATATATACTATTTACAACAGATAAACGATATTTTTTATTCCCGCACAATATATATTCATCCGCAGCAGTCGACCTTGGAATGATTGGCTTTGTTTGCCGAAAATCGCCAGACAGTAAAATCATTGCGCCTCCAAAACACCTCGAATCATTGCGCAGATCTTTCAATGTTCTATCAAGTGCTTACAATGCGCGTTTGTGCGCCATTGTGCATTCGTCCCAGAGGGACATTCGTATGAACTGATTGGTATATTTCATGACGATCAGAATCACGTTCACTCTCCAATTCTCGAAAAAGTGCGTCATTCATACCACGATCTGGCAAACAACAAACTGCCGCAAATCAGATAACACATTTCTTCGATCAATAGTAAAGCCTGGTTATGCATCTCCTCATTCGTTTCAAGATCGGGATTTCTTAAACTGACCCGATTTCGATGTAAAATCTCTTCTGACATGTTGTCCTTATATTTAATCCACATGTCACGTGGATTAGATTGAAAGCATGTCGAAATGGTAGTAGGAAATAAACTGCGTTTCTGACAATGAGTATCGTTTTCAAGCCAATTTAGTTCTTAATATGCAGCACGATATGTTTGGCACACTATTTAATTAATAGTTGGAATTGTTCTTTAACTATATGCTATGTACATGGTCAATATAGTCTTAATTAGGGTTACAATATTTCCGCTTTTAAGCGGACATGTACGCTTCTTCTGCCTCGTGTTCACTTGTCCACTTTTTTGCAGAAATGTTCGCTTTTTTTGCTCGATTAGACCGATCCACTTTTGTCATGCATATTTTCATAACTTCATATAAAAAAAAGATGGCGTACGTTAAAGTCGGGCGCGGACGACTTTGGGATACCCTGTACCACCACATTGCAATAAAATCGGTTAAATTGCTTAAGGATACCAAAAGGCATTTGATTGCCAAATTAGATTACGATACCTTCATAAACAACCAAAAACAGACGAATTTTTAACCAAAAATGTTTTTTTGACCGATCGTTCCTATGGGAGCTATATGATATAGACAACCGATTTTGATCAAATTTGGTACAGTGCTTGGGTACTCAAAAAACTTCTGAATGCCAAATTTGGTTCCCATATCTTCACAAACAAACGAAATACAACGAATCTTGTGCAAAAAACGATTTTTTGACCGATCTGTCCTATGGGAGCTATATGGTATAGTCAACCGATTTTGATAAAATTTGGTATAGTGATTAGGAACTCTAAAAAACTTTTGAGTGCCAAAATTGGTTACGATACGATCTGAGACACCCCTATGGGAGCTATATAATATATCCCCGATATCAAAAATATAAAATAAACTTGCATCCCCTAACATAATAACGCATCTAATCTGAAAATTTGGTGGCTCGAGCTCTTACCATTTCTGAGATCTAGACGCTCATACAGACAGACAGACAGACGGACAGACGGACATGGGTATATCGACTACTCTAGTCACCCCGATCATACTTTGGGTAACTTTGGGGGGTCTCCTTCTGTATGTTACATACATTTTCGGCTTGCACAAACTTAATATACCCTTTGTACCATATGGTACAGGGTATAAAAATAGTCGCGAAAAATTTCATCCCAAAATGTACGGCAAGTGTTAGATGGCGCCATTACATCACTAAGTGTGGTAGCACTAACAACAGCTATTGTAAGTGGCGTTTTAGCTCCTCACTCTATTGAGATTCTCGTGAAAGATTTGCAAAATGCTTCTCACTTGAGCATCTGCACTGATAGCAGTAATCATGGGGATAAAAAACTTTTTCCGTTAGGTTAGGTTATGGCGGTGGTCCTTACACCACTCTTCCCCACTCCCCATGTCTCCTATATAAGATTAGTCACAGCCATCCGGCGGCCTGTATAAACCTAAATAGGCATTTTGGACTCTGCTCCGAGAGCTGAGATAAATCATCAAGAAAGTATGACTTTAGAAAACAGAACCTTGTCCTGCACAGTCCGGGACAGTGACAGAAAAGGTGCTCTGCTGTCTCCAGCTCCTCCTCATCGCAACAGCTTCTACAGAAGTCATGGTGAGGAGCGTTCAGACTGGATGCATGAATTCCCACCAGCCAATATCCGGTAATAGCACGGATTTTGGTCGAGCATTGGGCTCTATTTAGACGGCAAAGTTCTTAAGTTCTTTTCCTACAGTATGTCGGCCATGTTTGCCGAGAGATTCTACACGTGTTCGATATCCGATTCCACGTTTGGTTTGCAAAGAGAGCGAAGTAGTTTCGTAGTCTCAATTTGCAGCTGGCCATGGGTATACCCAGGCCCTCCTTGTCTTGAAGGAGGATGCTGGTAGTTCCTTGTCTAGCCAGTTCATCCGCAATACAGTTGCCCTCGATATCCCTATATCCTGGGACCCATATGAGGTTGATTGAAAACTGCTCAGCCATCTCCTGCAGAGACCAGCGGCTGTTGTTCACTGACTTCATGCACGATGTCAACGAAGCGAGGGACTTGATAGCCGCCTGGCTGTCCGAGTAGATACAAATGTTCTTATTTTGTACTCGTAAGTTTCTTATTGTTGTAAGAGCCTCATGGATTGCGATGACTTCTGGCTGGAAGACACTACAGTGATCCGGCAGTCGGGAAGTTGTTCTGACATTGAATTCCTCAATGTAGACGCCTCCACCTACAAGGTCGTCCAGCTTGGACCCATCCGTGAAAATCTTTATTGAGCCAGCTTGGCCTAATACGCCTAAATTCCACTCCTCCCTGGTTGGGATATGCGTTTTGAATTTGGTTATAAAGTGTTCCTGCGGAGTACAGTAGTCTGTACTCTCGGGAACCAGGGGGTTTCCCTTGAGAATCATGGCGTGACCGAAGTCAAGATCTTACCATTTTTTCGCCTTTCGCATGCGTAAAGCTGATAAAACGGCGGATTGTTTACCCACCTTGTCCAGAGGCAGAAGGTTTAATATAGCACCTAGTACTTCGTTTGGTGTGGAGCATAGCGCCCCACTTATAGTCAGTTCTGCAGTCCGCTGAATCTTACTCAGCTTTTTTAGGTTGGCCTTCTTGTCTAGTGTTGGCCACCAACTTGAGACTCCATATAGGAGGATCGGTCTGAGAATGGCGGTGTATAGCCAGTAGACTATGTTTGGAGACATACCCCATTTAAGTCCAATGGCTTTCCTACATGTATAAAGGGCGATCGTGGCTTTTTTCCTTCGATCTTCCGTATTCAGGTTCCAGTCCAGTTTGCTATCAAGGACTCACCCAAGGTATCTGGCTGACTCACTAAATGGTAGGGTGATACCATTGAGCTTGGTGAAGTGCATTAGCGCCGTCTTATTTGGATTGACTCCCAGTCCTAAGTTCCTTCAGTGCGTCGGTGCTGGTCTTGGGTGTGACATTGTTAAAAGCACCCTTAAATTGAGGATAGGAGAAAGAAGCAAACATTTAAAATTTTTTTTAATCGATTTGTACACGAACATAAACATAAACAAAACTTTTGCAATGCCAAAGAATACAAACAATACAATTCCTTTTTCGCACTTTGATTTCTTTTGATATACCGAAACACACGCAACGAAACGCGAACGAAATGAATTATCGAATTATTCGCTCACGGCCAATTTTTATACCCTGTACCGTATGGTACAAACGGCATATTGTGTTTGTGCAAGCCGAAAATGTATGTAACGTACAGAAGGAGAAGTCGGAGACCCCCCAAAGTTACCTAAAGTATGATCAGAGTGACTAGAGAAGTTGATATACCCATGTCCGTCTGTCCGTCTGTCCGTATGAACGCCTAGATCTCAGAGATGTTAAGAGCTAGAGCAACCAAACTTTCAGATAGGATCCCTTATTAATCCATAGGAGACAAGTTTATTTTATTTTTTTGATATCGGGACTACATTATATAGCTCCCATAGGGGTGTTTCAGAGGACCTCGAAAAAAAGCAAAAGTTTTAGATGGATAATTCGTTTGCTTATGAAGATATCATAACCAAATTTGGCAATCGGAAGTTGTTTAGAAACCCCCAGCAATGTACCAAATTTTATCAAAATCGGTTGACTATATCATATAGGTCCCATAGGATCGATCGGTCGAAAATTTGTTTTTTGTACGAAATTCGTTGTGTTCCGTTTGTTTGTAAAGATATTGTAACCAAATTTGGCATTAAGAAGTTTTTTGGAGTTCCCAAGCACTATACCAAATTTGATCAAAATCGGTTGACTATATCATATAGCTCCCATAGGACCAATCGGTCAAAAAATCGTGTTTTTTTTACAAAATTCGTTGTGTTTCGTTTATTTGTGAACATACCGTAACCACATTTGGCATTAAGAAGTTTTTTAGAGTTCCCAAGCACTGTACCAAATTTTATCAAAATCGGTTGACTATATCATATAGCTCCCATAGGATCGATCGGTCGAAAATTTGTTTTTTGTACAAAATTCGTTGTGTTTCGTTTGTTTGTGAAGATATTGTAACCACATTTAGCATTAAGAAGTTTTTTAGAGTTCCCAAGCACTGTACCAAATTTTATCAAAATCGGGATCTATATGATATCAAATTGATGTCAATTTAACTGTCTAAGCCAATTTACTAAAACAAATACACACAGTTTCCAAAATGTTCATTGCTCCGGCTTTGTTTTCTTTGCTTTCCATTTTTTTGCCGCAACAGCTACTCACGTACATGCATGTATGCTCATTTTGTACACTACTATACTCAGAGTACTCATAACATTTTGCCTGTGCTTATGTTAAAAAGACACCATACATAAATACTCACTGTTGGCATGTATACTATAGTAGTATACTTTTTTCTGTGGGTACTGTAAAAATGGGGTACTGTAAATTTTTGAGTACGGTATTTGTGAGTACCACATAGTACTATATAGTACTATGTGAGTAGAAGCAAAGAATATAGAACTACATAGAATGTTGGTACGGGCGGGCGGCAGCAAACGAAACGAAATGTTGGTTCTATTTTTAGAACACACACCGTTTGTAGGTACGGGCGGGCGGCACCAAACGATGCCAAATGCTATTTCTATTTTTAGAGCTCGCAGACTCCGTTATTTTGCAAAGTTGTTGTCCTTCCAAAATATACAACAGACTTATTTTGACACATATTTTGTGTTGGTGTTGATGGGTCAGTGGTATGCGTGCCTGCGTTATTTTGCAATTATTTTGAGTTCAATTACAGATTTAGGAATTGTTAAAATTTTTTTATTTTTTAAATTTTTTGATCGGTTTTGCGTTTTAAATTTTTGGTTTTATAGTCTTTATTATGGTTTTTGTTTAATTACGTAGAAATAAGTTTTATTATTACGGCCGCTTATTATTTAGACTCTCTCGTTTAACGCTCATGACACACCACTTTAGCGTCACTCTAGTCCCCAAAACAAAGAATTCTTCTAAAAACTTCACTGTTTAATAATCACAAATTTTTGTATTAATATTTAATACGATTTTCACTGTTTAATATTCGCAAATATTGTATTTATTTTCAATCAGTTCTTCACTGTTTAATCACCAAACATATATGTACTGATATTGCGCTAGACAAACTGAGTCCCGATTACCATTCTTTGAAAATCATACTACTGATTCATGTATTCATCTTTTACCTATTCATCGTTCGAAAATCATAAAAACATGGGTTTTCCAAATTATTGCCAGTGCAGGTAAGCTTTAAAGAATTTTTAAAATTGATCAATGTACCTGTTAAAAGTCAAGAACATTCATTGACTTCATCCACCCCCTTTTATTACTATTGACTTAACCAATCAAAACCAAAGATATTTAAAAATTTTATTACCTGCACTTGAACTTTTATATGTAGGTACCTGTTTTAAATTTTCTGTTTTTTTTTTCTTTTTTTTTGGTCGGTTTTTCCTATATTTGTACAGGTATAAACATAATAAAAAAAGAAAGCTGACGAAATTGTAATTTATGGTGGGGGAATTCCCAAAAAGTAAACATGTTGACTACATGCGAATCTACATATGTATGTACCAGAGAACTGCAAAAATCACTTTTTTATGATTTCATTCTGCACAAAAACTTGTACTCACAAGTAATCACTCAGCAGCACAGAGCGTTAAATAAAATCTACATCAGAGAACTTCAAGAATGAGTATAATCATGATTTCATCACTCACAAAAATTCTTATTCAAAAATAGTCACTCAGTAGCACTGTTCGTTGAATAAAATCAGCGTCGTGCTGCAAAGCCATTGTTCGGTTGAGTTTATTTGTCTCATCTAATGTGCTGTGTTAGCATTTATTCACTCAACACGCATTGTTCGCTTGTGTTTGAGTTTTAATTTTTTCCGTCACACAAGCAAACGATGCGCATTTTGTATGTATGTACATATGTATGTATTTGATTTTTGCTTATTAGCAAGTGCAGGTGCAGAGTACGAAAACAAACGAAGCGCAAAGTTCTTCGTTCACACACGTTAACTGGTCGTTCTATTCATTTTGTATGTATGTATGTATTTGATTTAGTTGTTTATTATTTTTTATTATTAGTAATATGTTGAAAATGAAATAATATAATTTTAATTTTGTTATAGTATAAAACTATTTTTCGTTAAATAAATAAGAAATAAAATATTGTTTTGTAAGGTTTTTTCACCTTTTTCCTTATTATTTTATATTATATAACAAAGATTTTGACTTAATGCTTAAAATGTAAATATTATAGTTGTAAAGCTGTAAAGGCTAAACTCTATGTTTTGTAATTAGTTATTAAATGAACATTTATAATATTAGGGTAAATAAATAAATAAATAATAAAATATTGTTTGATTACAGTAGTTTACAAATTTAAAAAAAATTTTGGATCCCTTGTCGTTATTATTTCTATATTTTTTCCCCCGATTTTGATGAACAACAACTCTTTTTCAGCTGCCTTGGCTTTTTTTGCTCCAAGTGCACTTTCTGTTATTTCTTGGAAGTAGCCACAGCAGAAAGAAAATTTTACCAAAATAAAATACACGCAGTGAGGCATCAGCAGTGCAGAGGCAGCGCTGCTGACTTCGCACATGCACAAAATCATACGAGTTGCTTTTTGAGTTTTATTCTTGTTCAAAATTATCATTGTTGAGCGTAATGAATGGTTTCAACATAAGCAAGAATAAACTCAGCGAGCAAAAAAACTTGGCACATTTGAGCGATTTTAAGTCAACAGTGAAAACATGTGCGTAGGCAAGTTTGATTGGTTGAGCGAAATGGCTCGTTTATTCGGGTGTTGATTGTGTACGAACGTTTTTGCAATCACCCGAAGCCATTCTCTGGTATGTATGTATCAGCAAAGCACGCAGCACGTGTATATGGATAAGCCCGCAAGAATTGTTGATGCGTGGTAGTGATGAGCGATACTGTGAATTTGCAGTCGCAGCGACAACTATTACTGTGACAAAAAAATATCAGTTAAAAACAAAAAAATTATAAAATTTATAGTTTATAAAAAATTAATATCTTACAGCTTTGGGTAATTCACACGTTGGATGCTTCCTCTGAATATGTTTTGATAAATTGATTGTTGAAGATCCTATTAACTGTTATAAAATACGCGCAAAGTATTTCCATACCAATTGCATCTTGCAATATTTGCAAGGCAAAATTATCATCTAAAACACTCAATAATTTCCAAATTTCACTTTTCTTTCTATCCATGTTATTATTCACTATTATTTACTAACAAAAATTTTAAGGGCACTTGTCTCTTCAACTACTAGACACTTACTTTGCATGTGACCCTTCTTCATATTGCAAAAAATGTCTCAAAGCTATTGTATTCATTAATACTAGCCACCTATTGTGTAACCGTTCATAAAATAATATACAAAATGCTTTGACATGTCAACCAGAACCGAAAAATAAAATTTGAAAAAACTATTGATTTTTTATTTTTAAAATGTCCAATATTTAATAAAATAATGTCATTACGGTTTTTTTGTCTTATTGTTTTATAAAAATTGGCCTCAAAGGTGAAGATATGGTTTCACGCTTTTATTAACTTTTAGAGGGGGTTGCTCTTAAAGATGGTACTTGGATCATTTGAATATTTTTAACAACATCAAATAAGCATTAAAAAAACAATTGAGCTTAAGCAATTAGCGGTTAATTTTTTATTTTAAACTCCTCGATTTTTTAATGTCGCCTACTTGTCCAAAAACTATTATTTGTTATCCGTGATTGGCGGTCGGTGTAATCAAGTGAACGCAAATTCAAATTTAAATAAAGTTTAGTGACTTAAACTAATGAAAAAAATATAGTGTATAAAGTTGGTCGCGTACGCAATCGTAGACCAAAAATCGTTGCACTAAACACTTTATTGATCGCTCGGTCCTATGGAGACTATATGAACAGCCAACCGATTTCGATCAAATTTGGAACACTTATTGGGAGGCCCAAAAAACTTCCGAATGACAAATTTCGTTTCGATATCTTTATAAACAAACGAATTATGTCCTGAAAACGTTTTTCTGACAGATCAATCCTATGTAGGCTATATGATATAATCAACCGATTTTGATAAAATTTGGCAAATTGCTTCGGTCGGTCCTATGGGAGCTATATAGTATAGTCAACTGATTTTGATCAATTTCGGTACAGTGCTTGGGAGCTTCGGAACGCTAAGTTTGGCGTATATTACATACTTTTTCGGCTTGCAAAAACTTTCAACACCCTTTCTACCACATGTACAAGGTATAAATTTGTTGCGTACTGAATGTCGCGTCCTAAATCAGTCTTTAGCTTGTAAAAAAATAACTAGTGTATATATTTTAACGTAATAAATTTTAATAGGAAGCTACAATATTCCACTTTAGTTATAAATTAAATGCTTTTCAATATTGTTTTATATTTCTCAGATTTTTGCATTTTTGTAGATGCAGTTGAAATCGACTTCTATTTTTGTCACGTACTAAATCGTAGGTTTATTGCCGATATATTGGAAACGGTAAGGTAACAGACCGTTCCTTTTACACTATATCAGTGGTCGGCACAAAATACACTCACAATTTTTTTTTTGCGTATGTATTGAAGTTTTCTCTGCCGCAGTGACGTATTGCGACGCTGACGTTGGTAAGCAACAGACACGAAGTTGATGGTGCGTAGCTTCGGCTATTGTTGGTCTGCTTTACTGCCACTACAGCAGAGAAAACAATATCTATATGATATAGTCAACCGATTTTGATCAAATTTGGTATAGTGCTTGGGAACTCCAAAAAACTTCTTAATGCCAAATTTGGTTACAATATCTTCACAAACAAACGAAACACAATGAATTTTGTACAAAAAACAAATTTTCGACCGATCGATCCTATGGGACCTATATGATATAGTCAACCGATTTTGATAAAATTTGGTACAGTGCTGGGGGTTTCTAAAAAACTTCCGATTGCCAAATTTGGTTATGATATCTTCATAAGCAAACGAATTATCCATCTAAAACTTTTGTTTTTTTTCGAGATCCTCTGAAACACCTCTATGGGAGCTATATAATGTAGTCCCGATATCAAAAAAATAAAATAATCTTGTCTCCTATGGATTAATAAGGGGTCTTATCTGAAAGTTTGGTTACTCTAGCTCATACCATCTCTGAGATCTAGGCGTTCATACGGACAGACGGACAGACGGACATGGGTATATCGACTTCTCTAGTCACTCTGATCATACTTTAGGTAACTTTGGGGGGTCTCCGACTTCACTTCTGTACGTTACATACATTTTCGGCTTGCACAAACACAATATACCCTTTGTACCATACGGTACAGGGTATAAAAACATACATACATACATATCTAAAAGAAAAATATTAAAATTACTAACTAAATAAAGTTATTAACAATTTTATAATAAAAGCCTTAAAACATTACAAACTGAACGGCATATTAATTTAAAATTGATATAAAATTGTCTTTGTTGGTGTTGCAAACTCAAATTTGTTTCCCGCGTTTTGCATCTTTCTTTTGGTTTCTCTGTAAAGCTTGAACCCGCTGCATCAGACATACATACATATATGTGCATGAAGAGAATTTGCACACAGTGTTGTTTTTGGGCTTCCGCTATTTTCCAATTCCGGCTGTTCCGCTTAGAGTTTTATAACCGACGCCACCCGCTACCCCCTTAAGCTAACGCTTGTCCACAAGCTAGCTTGCTGAGATCGTCTGCTGATTTGAGAGCAGCGGTTTCAATTCTCATCTACATACAGGTGTTGTTTTTGCTTGGTCACTTGGACCATTTCTCGTTTGTTCACATACCGCATATAGTGCGTGTGTGTGATTTGTAAGCATATAAACTCTCTTGTACTGCAACTGCGTTATTTGTCGAGGGCAGCTAGTAAACTTGTTAGTATCAATTTAATATTTTGGTAAGGGGTATAAATCATTTTTAACATGTCGGAATCAGAGAAACTACAAACAGTATCAAAGTCTTGCATAAAGTTAGCAACATGCTTGCAGAAATTTGATAGAATCAGTGCAGATATTTCTCGCATGAAGACTGCATTTCAATTAAAAACCATTTCCTTTAAGACTACAGAGTTACAATGTCGTTTGGAACTTCTTGAAGGGTATATTAAAAAAGCAATGGATCTTCAGTCAGAATTAGACTCGATTAATCCTAACAATGATAGCAGAGGATCTTTGGAAACGTTGTGTATAACAACAAAGGCATTATATTTAAATGCAGTAAAACCAAAAATAGAGGCTCATAACTCACATGATTGCTCCACGAGTTTTAGCCAACGGTCTCAGCTGCCAAAGATGCGTTTGCCCACATTTAGTGGAAAGCACGCAGAGTTTATGAATCTTATGTGTCTTTTCGAAAGTTTGGTTCACGACGATCCTTCGCTAACTAACGTTGACAAATTTAATCACTTGGTGTTTTGCTTGTCAGGTGAAGCGTTGGGAGTCGTTAAACCTTTTCAACTAACTGATTCCAACTACATAAAAGCCATTGCTAGTTGTAGGATCAAAAGCGTTTTTTTGACCGAGACAAATACCTCGGATGGGCCGTGCAAAACTTGGAACGTTTAAGCAAATAATAAGGCCAAAGTGCACAAGACAAAAAAGAGAGCGACACGACCGATCAGTTTAAATGACAATTGGCAAGTGATTTATTAAAATGAGGGTGGGTACATAGTGTAAGCTTATGATTAATAGAGTGCAAAAGATAATGAGAGTGAGAGAAATGTTAAGTGTATGTTACATGGCTATGCGCTGATATTTACAGTTACATGTTTTATGTTGCTATTGAGTGTTATTTTATGTATAAGCGAGGTGTGTCATGTAAATATGTGGAATTGACCGAACACTAGTCTAAAGTCTGTGTATGATAACAAATGTTTAATATTTTTTGACACAATATCACAGCTTTTTGACATTCCAAGCATGCCCAAACCTTCTGCTTCAAATTTGAGGTCTATAATTTACACTGTTTCCGCAATTTATGCGTCATTAACGTCTTTGGGTGATGATAAAGACATTGCCAATGCAATGATTATTCATATGGTTATGGCAAAAGTCGACCATATAACCAAATCTAGGTTTGAGGAACAATTAGACTACGATAAATTGCCGTCTTGGGAAGATTGCGCAAAACAATTAAATAGGCGTTACCAATACTTGGCGGCAGAAGAGTCAACTCGTGGCAAAAATAGCTTCTGTTGCATGTGTCAAGGGTAGCCAGAAAGTGACCTAGCACCTACTGTAAATCGTCAGACCATAGCATTTATTCGTGTCCTATTTTTGTGTCAATTTCTGTAATGCAACGTTTTGAGTTTGCAAAGACCCAGAAAATATGCATCAACTGTTTGACTGTAGGACATACAGTGCCCAATTGCAAGGCAGCAAAATGCCGTGTGTGCAAAAAACCACACCATTCTTTGCTGCACAGATACAGTGTAGCCGAGCAAGTTGAGGCTGTACCAACTCAAGCTACAGCCTCTGAAGTATACTTGGGTCATGTGTTAAGCACTGATCAAGTTTTTCTTGCCACGGCCATGGTAAATACTAGAGACAGATTCGGCCAATTTCATCCTGCACGAGTCCTGCTTGATGGCGGTTCTCAGATAAATCTCAAGACTGAGAATTTAGCACAACGTTTGCGCTTAAAACGTGAAAGAAGTGCCCTAAGCATTGTTACAGTTGGTGGCACGTCCACTCACAGTAAATACAAGGTGTCCACTTCCATTAAATCTTTAGTCAATGCACATGATTTTGCCGCTGATTGCTGGGTCCTTAAATCTATTTCTACTTGCCATCCTGGCAATGCTCTTCCAGCATCTGATTGGAAAATACCAAAAAATATAGAATTGACAGACCCACAGTTTTACAAGCCAGCAAAGGTAGATATTCTGTTGGGAGCAGAGTCTTTTTATGGACTGCTATGCGTTGGGCAAATTAAGTTAGGCTCCAATCTGCCCTTAATACAGAAAACCTTGTTGGGATGGATTGTCGCTGGTAAATATACTGGCCCAATACCTCGACAACAGTTATGTGTTAACGTTGCCGATCAAGTTAGTGAATACTGACTCGACTCCCTAGTTCAACGTTTTTGGGAATTGGATCAAAGCCCAAATGAGTCGAAGGCTGTTCGCCAGACAGCTGAGCAAAAGGCCTGTGAAACTTATTTCACAAAAACAGTACAACAACTGCCATGCGGTCGCTTCCAAGTCAAACTCCCTTTTAAAAATGATCCAAATGTACTTGGCCAATCCTTTCAAACTGCTGAAAGAAGATATATACAACTTTAGCGAAAATTTTCAAGGGACAAAGTCCTACATGAAATGTATCACGACTTTATGAGAGAGTACCGTGATCTTAGGCATATGACAGCCCTCAAATTTACTCCTCCAGGACTGCACTATTATATTCCACACCAATGTGTCCTGAGGCCTGAAAGTGCCTCAACCAAATTACGTGTTGTTTTCGACGCTTTTAGTAAAACGTCAACATCTTTCTCTTTAAATGAAACGTTATTGGTTGAGCCAACTATTCAGAGGGAGCTTTTTTCAACATTAGTTAATTTTCGGTTGAATAAATACGCCGTGACTGCTGACATCTCCAAGATGTACCGGCAAGTCAATGTATCAGATGAACATAGAAACTTTCAGCTCATTTTATGGCGAGAAAGTTCATCGCGTGAGCTACAAACATTTCAGTTGAACACTGTTACATATGGCACAGCGTCAGCGCCCTTTTTGGCGGTGCGCTGTTTGGTTGAATTTGCAAACATTTATGAGAAATCGCATCCAGTTGCATCGGATGTTATCAAAAATTGTTTTTATGTTGATGATATGCTGGCAGGAGCAGATACCTTGGAAAAACTGCAAGAAATCTAGTAAGAGATGTTTTAGACTCAGGAGGATTTCCATTAGCCAAGTGGGCGTCTAATCATAGTGGCTTGTTTCCGAAAAATTCTAATAAGAATGAGGTAGCCCTTAAAGTTGAAGAGTCAAATTCGATAGAGGCGCTTGGAATGCGCTGGGCCCCTCAAGATGACGTACGTATTTAGGTACCACCTTGACGTCGATTGCTTTGCTGAGTTGAAGCCAACCAAGCGCAATATTTTGTCGATTTCTTCTCGACTATTTGACCCTAGTAGTCCTACTCTGCCCAATCGTCACTAAAGCTAAAATCTTATTGCAAGAACTTTGGCGGTTGAAAATTGACTGGGATGAAGCAGTCCCCATGAGTCCTCGTTCCTCTTGGAATAAGTTTATAGAGACTCTGCGTGAGCTTCACAAAATAAAGATACTCCGATATGTTTGTTTAGAGGACTATCAGTCAGTCCAGATTCATGGCTTTTCAGATGCTTCAAGCCATGCATACGGTTGCTGCATATATGTGCGCACTTGCAGCAATGCACAAGTGGGTGTGACACTGCTCACAGCTAAGTCTAGAGTAGCTCCACTTAACGTCAAAACGATTCCTCGCCTGGAGTTATGTGCAGCACTCCTTTTAGCCAAACTTTGGCAACAAGTGTCGCGTACTTTGGCGAAATTTAATGTAGAAAGTATATTGTATAAAGTAGTATATTGGCTAAAGCGAGATCCATATACACTAGCTACGTTCGTGGCAAATAGAGTAGCTGAAATTCATGAAATTTCCAGTAGCGAAATATGGCGACATGTTCCAACAGATTGTAATCCAGCGGACTTGGTCTCACGGGGCACAGACATTGATGAAATTGTCAGCTCCTTATGGTTTAATGGACCTAAATTTCTTAAATTTGGTGCAGAGTGTTGGCCACAACTGCATCAATTTGAATTGTCTTCTGAGCTTCAAAGCTCTGAAGATAAAAAGAGTGTAGCTGTTCATACCGCAATTTGCTCAGAACCAAAATCAAATTGTATCCTGGAACGTATTAGTCGTCAATCATCCTTTCCGAAATTGATTCGTATTGTGGCGTATATTTTACGCTTTTGTTTCAAAAAAATTCATAGCACCTCGTTGTTAGTATCGGCATCAGAGCGAAAGGTGGCGTTTCAGTTCAGTGGTTCAAGGCTTGAATCAGCGTTTAAAAAGTAAGCTACATTTTCGTAGCAACTGCCGCCGCTGCTATTTCGGCTCTGTTAAATTTCAATATCTGCTGTAGCAGTCGCAGCCGAAAAGACAAAAACGAATAGAGCCGATCGTAGCTCGACGCTCGCAGCTGCGACAAAATTCAGAGCCATAGCAGCAGCGTACTTTTTGCACAAGCATCCAAGTAACATTTGCACTCGGGATTTTACAAACAAAATATTTCGACTGCGGCCGCTGCTGCCGAAGCTGCTGTCGAATAGACACGCATTTCAATTTGACTTCGGTACCCGAACGCAGCTGGGCGATTTCAGCATACACAAAAACTACCTGCATGCTCTGTCGGCAGCGGCCCGTATAGAGCCTCAGTAGAGCTGGAAAACTATCGATGTTGGCTGCCATCGATAGTTTCGATGGTTTTAGTCATCGATACTATCGATAGTACTATCGAAAAAAGTCAAATTTATTATTTATGTTACAGATCAAAATTTTTATTTAAAAAAAGTAGCTTATCTACTATATTAGGTTTAAGTGAACACCTGCGTTCACTAATGACTTGTTCGGCCTTGCTGAAAATCCTTTCTGATTCGCAAGACGATGCCGGCACACAAAAAAACTTCTTTGCAATGTTTTTGAGAGGTAACATTCCCTCTGAACTCATCTGAAAGAATTATTTGTTAAATATATTTAAAGCTTAATAATTATTTATATATATTTACCATCCAAAATATCAGTGGCTTGCATTGTTCTGCGGCTATGGGTGATTCCAGGTGCTGTCTTAGCAATATAATAGAATCTGCTCTGCTGAACTTCACCATCCCAGCACTTTTGCCTGACAGAAATGTGAACAGTTTCGGTTTATTATCTTCAGGTGGTGTTGAATTATCTTGGGTTGTTGTGGACATATTATTAAATATTTCTTCTTCCAATGCTTTCGCTGCTTGATCGGCATTGCCAGGCGAAAGGAAGCCCATCTTTTTAAACCTTGGGTCCAGTAATGTTGCAATCCTTGAAACTGTCCGCGTTTCATAATGGCTAAAACGTTCTTGCATACGGCATATTAAATAGGTGCTGGCGGATTTAGCTTCTGCAGTCTTGAGCTTAGCTCCAACGTCCCTCATTTGCTTGTTCAGCTCGCACACAAGAGGAATTATTAGTGAAACCGTAACGGTTTTGTTTGCAGATATTGAACGCGTTGCGTTTTCGAACGGAGATAGAATATTAGTCAGTTCCTCTAACAAAGTAATTTCTTCAGCCGAAAACGGCAAAGGTGCTTTCGGAATACTTAAGAGCACAGACGATATAGAAGAATTGGTTAGCAAAATGCGTTCTACCATAAAAAAGGCGCTGTTCCACCGTGTGGGCACTTCCTGTATTAGGCTATACTGTTGCCCATCGCCTTGTGCTTTTTTAAATTTTTCTGCTTTTGAAAAACGCAACAACCCGCTTACATTTTGTTAAAACAGGCTGAATAGCTTGTAATTTTAACGTGTCTGGGACCAATAAGTTTATAGTATGACAAAAACATGGCAAATGTTTCAGCTCAAGTATCTCGCATGCCTTTTTCATAGTACTATCGTTCTCAGTGACAACAGTAGCCACTTTGTTAACGATACCCCACTCGACTAGCACAGTATGTAGCCAATCGGCTGTAGAACTTGCCGAGTGACTTGTCGGTGTTTGTAGTTTAGCTGTTGACAAAACAGCGGATTTGAGTTCATAATTTTCGTTAATGAAATGGCATGTTACAGTCAGGTATCCTTCATTAGCTTTTGAGGTCCAGCAATCCGTAGTAATTCCAACGTGCTTAACTGCTTCCAACGTTATCAAAAGATTTGCTTTAAGCCCATTATACTCAACATCTAGTATATCGTTCCGAAGACGGGTCTTGCTCGGGATTTGGTAGCGCGGATCTAGAGCATTAACCAGGCTTCTAAATCCACGGTCGTTGACAATATTATATGGTTCATATAATTTTCTAAAACAGCTTTGTCAAGCAGATCTTTTCTTGTAGAGCCATTAGCATACAAATTAGATTTATCTAAAAACTTGCTCATGCACGGCGGTACGGGTTCTTTTTCATCTTTAACGCTTTCTGGGTGCGCTCGCTTCAAATGGTCTAAAAGATTCGAAGTGTTTCCAGCCGTTTTATATTGCTTTCCACACTTTTTACAAACTGCATGCTGTTTGTCTGCGCACTTGTTAAAATAATTCCACACAATAGAACATTCCCTCTTGCGTTTTGAGCTGTAAGCTGCCTCCTCTGTATTCTCCTTTTGCTTAGGTGTTACTTTAAAAAGTTAAATATAAAAAAGTTAACTCTATTATTCATGTTTGAAAAGGTTGAATTTTGAGCGGTATATACATTAACATAAACACGCGTGGGGTGCAATTTACTATATTTTCATAATGACATTAACTTTATAAATAGATACTTCTGAGATAATTATAACATTATAACATCAAGCACCAATTTTCTAGTGCTGTAAAACAAACTCTTGATACTTCAAAATTATTTTCTACTTTATAATAATAATTTTATACTTTAAGACTAAAAACAAGCATGGATTTTTGTCAACAAGCCTACTAATTATATTGAAAAACTGTTGCATTCTTTTAGTGCTAAGTTTTTGTACACTTTATTTTTTAAATCCTGATGATCCTAGTCAGGACATTAGAACAAAGTTATTAAATAATTGCATTGTCATCCGTCCTTGACACATGCATACATACATACATACAGGCAAAGCTAATAAAGGCATGTTAAAAAAAAAATTATACAAATTTAACTTTAACTTAAAATATTACTAACAAAACATACTTTTTAAACTTTTGATTGTAGTATTATTAAGTTAAGTATGAGCTATTAATACGTTAAACAAAAAACTGAAAAAAATAGAGATTAAACCTACAATAAAAACAAGAAGTAGCACAAAATGCAAAATACAAACACAAGACAGCTAACTGTAAATCAAATTCGAAACAAATGAACACCTGTGTCTATGCATGACATGATTGCATTCTTGATTTTTTATGCGAATTTGATTAGCAGTTAGCTTGTTTCTACTGTCTTCTGTTTGTACTTTGCCTTTTGTGCTACTTCTTGTTTTTAACATATTAAAAGCTGAAACCTCAATAATACTATACAAAAGAAATTTAAAGAGTATGTTTTGTTACTAATATTTTAAGTTCAAGTTTTTTCATTTTGCAAAGAGATAATTGACAAATTGTATATGTTTGAATTTGCGCGCGAATGTTTCGTTGGCTTAAATGCGTGGTTATGTTGCCGCGTCTTTCTTTAGCTGGCGCCATAATTTTTTGTCTCGTTCTCGCAGCGCATGTTGCGTGTGTTGCTTCTCTCTGTTTCACACTACTTTTGCTATCAGAAAATGTATGGCACTGAGCCGGCCGTATTACTCTACCTTATTTATTATAACATGGCTTAAATGCCTTTATACGTACTTTTCAAGAATTTATCCATAATTTAGGTACCAATCTTCAAATTTAGCCAAATCAACAAATTTTTAAGCAATGCAATACAAATAGTAATAACTATAAAACACTAAATTCGCACTCACAATTGTTCCCACTGTTTTTATTTTCTTAGCGAAGAGTAAAAATAAAAACCGTCGATAGTGGTGGACAAACCATCGATAGTACTGCAAAAAAAAAACATCGATACTATCGATAGTACATCGATTTTTTCACCAGCTCTAAGCCTCAGAGCAAAGAGTATGAAATTTTAATCAGCGAAGTCAACATTTGAGCAATGCTGTATACATTATTAGCAACATTTCTAGCAGCAGCTCTCAACTGCTCTACACATAATGAAAAGGCTGCCAATACTTCTACTTGCAGGTATCAACAATGCTCTGAGGCTCTATACGGGTGTGGCATGACTTAACGCCAGAAGTCCATTTGCTTAAGGGACGTAACGCCAGAAAAAAAATTCTGGCGTTATGACCGCTTAAAGTGTTCGAGTTAAACATTAAAATAAATGACTCGAAATGTCATTTCAACGAGCAACGAATTACCTTACACTCGCTAAAAAAAAATGAGCGCCAAATTTAAAATAATGAAATTTTATTAACACAAGTAAAAACAGGTTGTTGTTTGTTTTTTCTGCAGAATTAAATCAATTACACATTATAACTGGAGTTGGAGTTTTGGTGAGTTGGACAATCGATTAATATATGTTTTAATTTTAGTGGGTTTAAATTATAGAAAGGCATGTTGGAGGAGGTGAATTAGGTTTCATGTAGTGGGATTGAGTGAGTTTAGTGTAGAGTGTTTTAGTAGTAGTGTTTTAGTAGAGTTTTTTTGAGAATTCTGATAAAATTTGTGTAATATTCGTTTTTGATTTATTATTGATTTTATACCAGTTTGATTTTTTGAAGAAGCTTTGAGTTTTTCTTGGTGTTATATACATTTTTAGTATATTTTCGGGTATCGGATAGGTTCAGATTGGTTGAGACAATGAGCGGGAAATTTTTTGTCATGTTTGCTGCCATATCAGCAAATTCATTACCTGTTATGCCTATATGACCTAAAAGCCACTCTAGTTTAAATTTTGAGTGATATGTTGTAAGTAGGTTTCTAATAATGGAAGGGTAGTATGATGTGTTGTCTGATGTATTGTTGATTGCATCTAAGGATAAAAGTGAGTCTGAGCAGATTAAAAATTTACCGGGATGAGTTTTAAGGGGTTCTATGGCTTCAAAGATTGCGATGATTTCTGGATTTATATTTGGATTTGAAGTTTAGAAATGCCTTTTGGTACACTAGTGGAGAAGTTTTGGACTTATCATGAATTCTTCGTGCTATGTTGATTAGCACTGGTTAAATGCACATGGGGGAGTTATTTACTAAAGTTCTTTTGTGCGGTGTAATGAAGGTGCTTAAGTTTTGGTTAAGATTTATAATACGCTCTATTGCGGATGGGTGCACAGATTGTTTACTATTTTTGAATTTATGTGTTTTTAAAATTGTGTGAATTGGAGGGCACATCTCACAACGGAGTATAAAGAAGTGTTTAGTTTTTTTAAGGTAGAGTTGGCTGCGTACCCATATGTAGGTAAACCAAATTGTAGTTTGGAAATTAGCAGTGGTGGGCACCAGTGATGTGCCGCGTAGACTACACAGTGTAGACTACACAATTGTCGACGTGTCGACAATTGTGTGGCGACAATGCTTCATGTCGACACGTCGACAATGTCGACAATTTACTTTAAGAATTAAAGTCATATAAATTAAACTTAAAATTTTATTAAATGAAAAAAAAAACAAGAGCTGCATACCATAGTCTTATTTTGTACACTTTTTTGTCTAAATTATAATTTTATACTATTTATTCTATCTCAAATTCATCCACTTCAGCAACATCCTTAATTCTTAATGAATAGTACAAGTATAAAAGTTGTTTTGATCTTTGAAAAGTTAGGCAATTTCTTGCAGATGAATGGACATGATCCCAGCTCGAAAACACCAGTTCAAAACTGAATCGGGACTCATTGAAGCTTTTGCAGAAGTTAAAAGTTTGTCGTATGCATTATCCAACAATTTTGTTGATAACAATTTTCTTCCAGGAATATTGTTTTCATAAGCAGGTCTCAATTTTTTCACGAAATTTTTAAAATTGACAGAATCTACTACGCTCAGGGGAATATTACACACAAAGAAAAACTGTGCCAAGGACTCGTTAATTTCATCATCTTCTTTTTGTGTCAGTCGATCTATAAAGTGAGAAATAGAAGGGCTGCTTCTTTTAGCATTTAATCGTTTCCTGTTACTGGAACCTATTGTTGGTAATTGTTCACTGCTCGAAAATAAAGAAGTTAATGAGCTTGTTCCCGTGGACTCCAAAGATTTTGCCCTTATTAATTCAACGTTATTATTGATAGGTTGACTATTTTGTTGAGTATCAATCGGGTTATTTTCCATCTATGTATAAGACACCAGTCATTACATAGAGTTATGATTCATCAAAAACACTTAAAACTTACGCTGATGTCAAGTCGTTCAGCATCTAAATGCAAAAGATCACTTTCTTCATCCACGAAATATGTGATACTTCTGTCACTGTGATTACGTGCACCAAGATTTGATGAGCTCGCATTATCATTGTTGACAATCTTGCACACATTTCTTCAAAAACAGTAAGGAAACAATATTATGAAAGTTCACACATACACGCACAAAATATTTACCTATGTGCTCTAAGTCGGGCTTCGGCTGTGTATAGTAAATTGTTGTTGCAATTCTTGCAAAAGGCGGCATGTTTGTTATTTACTTTGACTAACACATAGCCGAGTTCATCAAAAGCATTATTTTTCAAATTCACATCACTAACCAGAATCACATAACTAACCAGATTCAGCTGATTTAAAATAACCGCATAAACGACACAATTGTCTACGTTGTCGACATTGTCGACGTGTTGTCGACATTGACGACGCGATTGTCGACGTCACACTGTCGACAATTAAAAACGACGCGTAGTGGAACAACACTGGTGGGCACGCCTTGGCTCTTTTTGCTCCGAGTGCTCTTTCCGTTATGTCTTGCAAGTGGCGCCAGCCAGACGCACGTGCAGAAAGCCGACAGTTTTAAAAAAACAAAATATACACAGTGTGTGAGTTTTATGGCCCTACTCGAGGATCGCTTGTGCGACCGTAACTGGACTTTTTTTCTTGATGTGGTTGTAGGGCTCTTTCCGTTATTTTTCGTGCTCACCGCTGGAAATTAGGATTGCCTTAACTACCGAAATTAAGGTGTGCGTGCTACACGAAAATTTGGTTCTGGAGAGACATTTTATAATATTTAATGTTTTAGTGAGGGATAGATTTAGTTGTCAATGTGTTCATTCCATTTATAATTATGTTTCAAGGTAATTCCAAATATTTTTAATATTTTTGTTTCATTTATATTTAATGTTCCTGTAGAGACGGTACAATTGCAATTGATAGTACAGCTCCTGAGTAGGAGCACCACTGATCAATTTCGTTAAATACGTGGTCCAAATTTATATTTAAGTATTTTTCCTTCGAAATTTTTATTATTAAATTGAAGTCATCTGCATAGGCGCAGAGACTGATTTCTTTATGCAAAGAGATAATGTTTATAAGTTTGTTGTAGGCAATAATGAAAAGCACCACTGATAATGGAGAACCTCGTGGTATTTCATTGTTAAGTGGCTGACTATTTGAAAAGTGATTTTCAATTCTTACTATAATTTCTCTTCATTTTTAATTAAACTTTTTGAATTTTAATGCAATTAATACTAATTTACAAATGTAAACAAACAGAGGAAAGAAGAAGAAAAGTCAACAAGTCAACTCATAAAGTCAACAGGGGGGATTCACGCTTTGGCCTGTTGACTTTTTCAACAAATTTTCAACTCCTCAAGTCAACACAAAGCGCGAATACCTGAAATGTATTGTTCCAAAAAATTGGTTGAAAATAAGACTAAAGATGGCGTACGTTAAAGTCGGGCGCGGACGACAAACGAATTATCCATCTAAAACTTTTTGGTTTTTTCTGAAACACCCTTATGGGAGCCAAATAATATAGCCCTGATATCAAAAAAATAAAAGAAACTTATCTCCCGTAGGATAATAAGGGATCTTATTTGAAAGTTAAGTTGCGCTAGCTCTTACCATATCTGAGATATAGGCGTTCATATAGAAAGACAGACAGACGGACATTGGTATATCGACTTCTCTAGTCCTGATCATACTTTTCATGCAACTATTGAGCTGTAATAATATATATAAATATATTTATATATGTATGCATATACAGAAGGAGGATGTTTTAAGCTGAATTTTTATTTTTTATTCCGCTGCGGGACACGGTACAACGCTTCCGAAAACGGGACACTAGTTATAATTATTTAGTTAATTAATGCAAAGTTTTCTCCACACGTTTTTTTCGACTGAAAAGAATATGTAATAAGTATAAGTGCCATTAATGTGGCAATAAATTTGTATAATATTTTTTAATTTTTGTGCCTGAGTACCTTACAGCGCTGCCTCAAGAAAGTAGATAAGCAGCTTGGCGATATTTCGGTTTCTGTAGGTTTTATCTGTAGATGTACGCAACGTGTGTCATCCACCATTGCTTGTACCATCATGTCGAGACAATGGCCACCACACTAAAGTACCTATAGGTACAAAGGGTATACTAGATTTGTGCAATGTATGTTACGGACAGAAGGAGGCGTGGCAGACCCCAAGTCCTTTATACCAAAATGCTAATCATAACCTCGGGTAGCGATTGAGCCATGTCCGTCTGCCCGTCTGTCTGTATGAACGCCTAGATTTCGGAGACTATAAGAGTTAGAGATACGAAACTTTACCAGCTGGTGCGCATATTTCCTCAGAAGATAAAGTTTGTTGAATCATGTCAATATCTTCCCCCGTTCCCCCGCAGTAGAGTTGCGCGGTTTTTAGCCACACCGTTTAAAATTTGTATCTCAAACTTAACAAAGCGATGCGTTGTGGTTACATGCATCTGTGTACACCAAAAGTTATTGCAAATTTCACCACACTGCCTATAAACTGCGTCAATATTTGACTCTTCGTAATTATGGTTACAAGTGACCTAGAATCACAATTTTTGGTAAGCTGATTCATGTGGCCCTAATGAACAAATCCACATCGATGCGGTCCCCCCACCCCTGCAATCGATTTACCGTGTTTTCTCCCACACCCCTAAACATACCAACTTGAAACTTACCCCATATACTTAAAATAGCTTCTTTGACGTAACATTCGAGTTTCATCAAAATCGATGAAAATTTAGGGAAATTATTGGTATATATATCGAATTTAAGGAAAAAAAAAAATTCCAATTGGAAAGTTCTTAGAAGGAATATGCAGGAAATGCATATTGTTCGGCACCGCCTCGACTGTACCACATTTTTTTTTCTGAATAGTGGCGTTTTACTCTAAATTTTACTATTTCCAAAGCAATTTCCGGGGGAGTCACAACCGTTGAAAAAATTGAAAATGGTAAAATGTAGTTCTCCATAAAAAGATTGATAGTTTTTTTTTTTTTTTTGAATCAAATGAATTACCTTCCCAGTAGGTAACTAATGTCTCAAGCTTATGACATGCATATGAGCTTGGTCAAAAGTTATGCCTCAAATGGTTAACTGTGCCCACATCCGGGCAAGGTCCCTTATATGTGGATCCCATTAAATGTTGGAATAGTTTTCATTCATTTATTTTACCACGTAATAATACTTAATAATGATATGTATGAACATTAATATCGGTTCAAACTGAATCTATATGTTATAATGATTGGATTTCACCCATATACTGAATAAAATGAGTTTGATTCTATTCTAAATACATTTTTTTAAGATTTATTTAATTTCTTTCTTTTATGTAGACTAAATTTTAATTTTAAAAAAAATAAGAATGCAACTTATTAAAAAATTGAGTAAAAACAACAATAACAAAACAAAAATACCCTTCTAGGGTATACAAATTATGAAATTAACATTCAGGTTTTAAGTTTTCATATTAATAGAGAATAAGTAAAAAATAAAATTATGTTCTATAACATGATATTAAATTCATTTTCTCCTGTGCAAAAAATCTCTTTTCAAAAAATAATTATTTTTAAGGTTTGGTCCATAAACTTTTTGCAGAATGGGCAAAGGAATTGTGTGGACGATTGCTTATGCGACGCCTTTAATTTTGTAAGACAGTCTTCGCATATTTTTGCGTGAGTGCACGGTAATAGAACCATATTTTTTGGATTTTTATAGCACACTTCGCACATCACCGTTTGTACGCCCACAGTCATTTGTTGGTCTCTTTCGTCTTCGGTATCCAACGACTCTTCCATCTTGACGGGATCGTATGGAATTAATTTATTGTTTTGCCATGACAATTTCATTAAAAAATCAGCTACAGTGATTTTTTTTGTTTTCAGCTGGAGTGTAAGTTGTCTTATTATATCTGATTTGTCCTTTGTCTTTTTACTTGGGCCTGGCATGACTTTAAGCTTGCCATTTACTATTTTCTTCAAATCCATATATTTCTGAAATTCGTCCTGTTTAATGACTTTAAGAAAGTCCCAAAAAGATCCGTTCTTTGGAATTAATTGAGATAAATACCCATTGTATCCTTCTACTGCGCTGGTTGTCCTAACTTATTCATTCCACAATGAAAATTCGCTTGGAGTTTCCTATTTACGATTGAGAGGAAATAAATTATTAATATTTACAAGGCAAAAAATTATTGTAAAAAAAAAACTGTGCTTCAATCATTTTTTGATAGCCACCTTTTATATAGATTTTTTTTTTATCTTATAGTTGAACCATTTCTTACCCTCTCCATCCTGTCTTTTAAAATATGTCAAAAACTGTTCAAAAGAATTCGTTCCGTCCATATTTTTGAAGCTGCTGTTTGCGTAGACCTCATTTTGGCAAATATCAAAGGCTTCATTGATTAAGTTCGGACTCAAAAGAGGCAGAGCCATAAATTTGTTAAAAACGCGTGATGCGCATTTATTTTGAATTAGTAATGTGAACAGATCTTTGAATTTTTGACTTTTTCGGCGAAGATCCTGACAGTAATGAAACCAACAACCTTTTATTATACATTCCGGAAATACATTCTTTAATGCATTACGCATTGCCTTCTCGTAGTCGGTAATAAATGATGCTGGTTTCATTTCGAAAATATTTGCATTTATGTACTTAAGTACATGTTCGTATGCCTCAGTGTATTTGTGTGACATTAGAACAAATGCAAAGGGAAAAATCTGTAAAAATTTCAGTAATACAATGATTAAATAGATTTTAGTTTAAAAGACATGAACACTTACGTGGTTCTCATATCCGTAAAAAATAATTAACAGTTGCTTGTACGAACTTGTTGGCATCCATTAAAAAATGTCGGGCTGTCAAAGGTTGTCTAGATATAATATTTGCTATTGGGAGCGATACAAACAACGTGTACGAGTACTTTGCCTCTTTAACTGTAGATTGATAGGATTGAGAGTTTCTGTCACTTTCGCACATCCCTAGCCTTGTCATAGCTTCTGTGCTTTTAAAAACGTTTATGAAATCTTCTGTGGTTTTGGGAGTTTTTGGCATAGAGGATGCCTTGATGTGTCGCAAGTTCCTCTGCATTTTGCAAAAATTAACATTTTCAGCAGCATACTTATTTTTAAGGCACTCATCACTAAAAGCCAACCGAACTTTATTTTTTTGCAAAGATGGCGTAGAAACGGAGTTTTTAATGTTTTCCTTCAGGTTGATCACTTTAATACGTTCATGCTGATTAGGATGAAAGTGCTCTCCAGATTTTAAATTTAATTTACAAGTACCTTTTTGCTCATCGTAACACAGTATTACTGAGCAATTGGTTTCATAGCATTCATATGTTTTTATTATTTCGCCGGTTTTATTTTTATACTGACATTTATATTTATATAAATGATCAGCAGCGCAAATTAGAGCGCTTCCTCTGCGTTGTCCTTCCATTAGGTAAAATTCAATGCTTGGGTTTTCCATTCTATATACACGAAAAAATAAGTTTACGAATGTTTTTGTTATGTTTTATATAATATGTATATGTAATTATATAAGTGATTCTGAAAGTAGCTCAAATTCTTTTGTATGGAATTGAAATCTGACTAGCTTAAAAAAGTGGTCGGCACGGCCACATCTTTTGGGCCGAACTCTACTCAAACGTACAACTGTAACCATACGCGTCACATTCATTTTGCGACAAAGAAATTTCAAGCACAAAAACCGACGGCTGATTTAAAACCAATTCAAGTATAAAAAATCATACAAATCATAAGCCTTTGACTAATAGCATTAATTGTACGTAACTTAAAACAATTAATACAAATATCCATATAAAAAAACATACATACATAAAAGTATATGCACCAATTTTTCTGCAATATTCTAGCATATTTGTACATAGTATGTACATGCATACATGTGTCTATATACTTACGCGGCGTTGTTTGTAAAAAGATGCCAATAAATACTTGCACCTCAATAAATCCTTCCAAGTTTAAAACTTATTTTTAGTAGTAAGTAAATACTTTCGCTGATTGTTTTTTATTCACAAAACTCACTCCAGGAACTATGTAATTTGTTTGCTGTTTTGATTGTGCCGCGTTTTCAACAAGCTAGCAGAAAAAAATTATTTAAGTAACGGAACTATTTGAAGCGTTGCACAACACAAATACATAAGTTACTTAACACAGGAAGTTCTTTTATCGATAAGTACGCGTGAGAATGTATCGATATTAATATAATTAAATAAAATCTTTGCGTTGCATAATCCCTAGGCAACAATAATAAAATAATAATTAACAAAACGCCACACAATTTGCACGTGTCTTAAACATTAGTTTGAATTTTCGCCTTTGGTAAATTATAAGTTTTTTAATGTTCCATTGATTAGTTATTATTACGATATTGGTGTCGATAAGCGACACGATTAAACAATAAAGGAATTAAATTTGCAAATATGGTCAAACCTCCAAGATGTGTATGATTTTTAATTTATAATTTATTTAATATTAAACGGAGTGCATAATATTACATCTTACTATGTTCTCTTTTTTTGTTTCGAGCACCAATAGATTTTACGGCGATACCTGACCTGTTGAAGTTCTGATATCGTTCCAGATATCGTTTCTGGCGTTAAGTCATGCCACCCTATACGGGCCGCTGCCGACAGAGCATGCAGGTAGTTTTTGTGTATGCTGAAATCGCCCAGCAGCGTTCGGGTACCGAAGTCAAATTGAAATGCGTGTCTATTCGACAGGCTCTGCAGCCGAGCTCGCAGCTTCGGCAACAGCGGCCGCAGTCGAAATATCTTGTTTGTAAAATCCCGAGTGCAAATGTTACTTGGATGCTTGTGCAAAAAGTACGCTGCTGCTATGGCTCTGAATTTAGTCGCAGCTGCGAGCTTCGAGCTACGATCGGCACTATTCGTTTTTGTCTTTTCGGCTGCGACTGCTACTTCAGATATTGAAAATGAACAGAGCCGAAGCAGCAGCTAAAATTGTGTGATATTTGCTACGTTGGTAGCAGCATTATAAACGCTTGTTCAAGCTACCACATATAGTCGCGAATTTGATTTGTTAAGTAGGTCACAAGTGCTTTCTCCATCTATGCAATCGCTTAATCCTTTCATACAAAATGTGGAAGAATCAGGGTTGAGATTTCGATTAACTCGTGTAGGTGGAAGGTTGTTGCATGGTTCCATTCCCTATGATGCAAAATTTCCATTGCTGCTGCCTAGAGATGCGCCATTCGTAGTTTTATTTATTCGCTATATGCATATAAGGCACTATCATGCAGGAGCAAAGGTCTTAATTGGGCTACTAAGACAACAAATTTGGATAGTAAATGCTAGAAAGGCATGCTCTGCAATTGTACGAAATTGCGTACACTGTTTTCATTATAAGTCAAAGTTGTTAGGGCAAATAATGGGAAACTTGCAAGCCGATCGCCTTCGGGAAGGACGGCCCTTTAGCGTATGCGGCGTAGATTTTTGTGGACCCTTTTTTTGTGAGCTATCGAATACGTGGAAGACCCCCTATAAAAACCTATGTCGCCGTTTTTGTTTGTTTTGCGTCAAAGGCTGTTCATCTTGAACTAGTTATAGACCTATCCACTGATGCCTTTCTCAATGTTTTTAAAAGGTTCTTTGGGAGACGCGGACTGCCGGAGAAGATGGTGAGCGACAACGCGACCAACTTTGTCGGAGCGAGCAACGCGCTGAAGGACCTACATGCAGCATTCCAGAAGCAGAAGGGCGACCTATTAGAATTTGCAGCCGAGCGAGGAGTAGAGTGGGCTTTCATTCCTCCCAGGGCGCCTCACTTCGGAGGACTGTGGGAAGCGGCAGTGAAGGCCGCCAAGCATCGATTGGTCAGAGGCGTAGGCAACGCCAATCTGACACCAGACGAGCTGGCGACTCATCTAGTCGACATAGAGGCACTGCTGAACTCACGACCTTTGGTGGCAATCAGCAGCGACCCGAGCGATGGAGAGGTCATCACCCCAGGGCACCTGCTAATAGGGTTAGGTTGGTTACGTTGCCGCAAGGATACGGTCCAGGAGGGCCATTGAAAGAGGGCGTGTCCGGATCTTTGAGACGGTGGCGGCAGTTGTCGGAGCTCAGACAGCAGTTCTGGCACAGGTGGTCCAAGGACTACCTGCTCAGTCTGCAGCAGCGAGCTCAGTGGGCCAAAGACGAGGCCAACTTAGTACCAGGCGATTTAGTAATGATCCACGAGGACAACGCACCCGCCCAGAAGTGGCGTACAGGGCGCGTAAAACGAGCTATACCCGGAGAGGATGGTAAGGTCCGCGTGGCGGATCTAAAAACAGCGACAGGCGAAATTAGAAGGCCAATTTTTAAGCTGGTGCGCCTACCCAAATGTGGTTAAAGATGAGCAAGTCTTTAACGGAGCCGGAATGTTGAAGCTTAGAAAATTACATTTGTAGACATTTTTTGAAGTTTAGATATAGTTATGATTTAAGAGAATTTTACAGTGAAGTTGTTAGTTAGTTTAAGTTAAGAGAAACTTTATGAATTTGTTATATATTCTAATTGCTCTCTCTATGTTTAAACTTTGACTCTTCGGGCTTTCCCGATGGCTTGAGTACAAGCTTAGAGGGTCACTTAGATCTAATTATGATTTAAAAATGTCAATCTCGTTTATGTACCGAAACACTAAACACCTTCCATACCGCTCAACGTATAAATACATATAATCATATTTTCCTATACAAAGTTAAATACAGCGTCTTTATTTCTTTTTATTAATTTTTATAATCGCTAAAACTCTAGTGATTTTTCATATAGAAAAGGCGACTGTAGAACTATTTACTAAAAAAGGCAAACCCTTTCGCATGGCTGATGACACGGCATTCAAAATTTTAACAAAACCATTGTAAGAAGCATCAAACATAATATTGAATGAGCACAATGTTGTTGAAAAAATTGCCGAATACGCTTTAAATTTAAAAAAACAAATTGCAAGGGAACTTAGTGGAAAATTATTATCTTTAAAAATTGATTGAGCAACAAGGTTGTCTGTAAGCGTATTGGGCGTTGATGTGCAATATTAGTAAGTAATAGAGATAGTAAGCACAGGTCCTTTTATTTTAATTTCCCAAATAAATCAACATATCATTCACCTTTGCCACACTACGACTCCCGAATTGTTCCTTGGTGACTGCAGAGACCAGAAAAATAAAATTGAATTTTCAATTAATAATAATATTTTTTAGTGCCGAGGAACTTCAATTTTTATTTGTTTCTTTTTTTAACTTCTCTTAAATTTTATGTATTTTGACTTTCTACTTTTAAATCTACTATTAAACATTGCTAAAAAAATTACATTAAAATCAAATCTAGTCAAGGAGATATTGCGCTCTAAAGATGAAAAAGTAAACTGGATCATTTAAAATGATACTCACTGTACATGCAAACATACACGTGGCAAGCTTCACCTGCAAATAAAAAAATTTTCTTCAACAACCATCCTAGACAAAGACAGTCGCAACGCAATTGAAAATTATGCTTACAGTAAGCCTACATGCATACACAAAGCAAAAACAACTTGTTGCTAGTGCCTTACTCTACAGTTTGGTTCATTTTTTATGCATGTGAAGACTCTAGCCGTTTTGCGTTCCCCCTTGGTGTCCTTAGTCTACAAGATTTATTGAAAGCATGATTACATGCTCTTGTTAATTTGGCGGTTTGGGTATTATTGAACTCCACCGAATTGGGTCCTTTTGGAGGATCCGGAGTTCTACCTATAATCTGTGCAAAGAGCCCCCAATTTGCAGACCGGGGTTTCTAAACATCTCCATAGAGTGGGGTTAGGGATATCATCGTCTCGATGTACCGATGATCCGAGAAGGAGTGGTCGTTGAGGACCCTCCAGTTTCGGACCCTTCGGTATGCCAAGGTAGTGTCTAGGGCTTCTTTCCTATTCTTAATGATAAAGGTAGGGTCACTGCCTCTATTGCATATCAGCATATTTGTGAATAAAATGTAGTCGAAAAGTAAATCACCACGCTCATTTATATCATTGCTTCCCCACTGAGTGTGATGTGCATTTGCGTCGCACCCCATAATCAGGTCAATGTTATTTGCCTCACTGTCCTTTATGAGGCCCTTTGCCCCTAGCGGTGGGGGATCAATCTGCTCATAAGCCATGTAGCAGGAGCTCACCCTAAGAGTACCGGATGCCAGCTCCAGACTTGCAGCGGTGTTGTCATCATCGCTTATTTGAGAGCAAAAATATGTGCAGGTGCTTTTTTGCTAGAATGCAGGTACGAGCTTTACCTGATTGTTGAACTACTATTAGCTAGTAATCTTTTGTCCTCAACCCAGAGATCTGGCCTTTGCTTAGCCACGGTTCCTGTATGAGTACGACATCGTCTTCGCCTTGGCTGAGGCGAAGCAGTAGTGCAGCCGAAGCTGCCATGGAGTGCCGTCTGTGCCTTCGAGGATAGATTCGTCGTCTCTATGGCCTAGTTTAGAGAGCTCTCTTGCAAGCTCCGACGACTCTGAGACACACCCCTCCAGTATATCCTCCTCCTTGCTCATTTCTGCAGGGATGAGCGGTTCTGGATCCTCAAGCTGTGGATCGGGTGCGGTTTGCTTACCGCCCGTGGTGTCTATACGGTACACCCGAATCACAGCCTTCTTGTGGCCGTACCTTTCGGTACCGTCCACCTTGGCCAAGTCTTTCGACGACTCCTTGTTCAGGATGAGCATCACTTGCCGTGATGGCCCAACCGCATCTTCGACCTTGGCAATCCGCCAATCATCGGTGTTCAGGTTTGGATTGAAGATCTTTTCGAGATCCTCCTGGAAGCCCGGCAGGATATTTTTGGCCCATTCGACCAGTTTCTTACCATCCGGTCATTCTTCCGGAGTGGTAAGTTTTTTCTGGAGAATCTCTCCAGGCCATCGCCTGTCTTGGTATGACGGCTTATTTGGTGGTGGCATCATCAAGTTCATTTTTGGACCCACGAGAGGTTGTGAAGGGGTGAGTCACCCGTGGCATAGCCCGGGTACCGCGGGAAGCCATTTATTAAAACTGGAGGTCGGCAGGTATCCAGAGTCCGCAAAGTAAAGACTGAGACCTCCCTCAACCATGCATCCATCCGCCTTTGCTTGTCCACCTTGGATTGGGGTAATTTTATAGAGTTTTCCACTCTCGCCCGAACTACCATTTGTCAGCACCCATAGCAGATACTTGACCATACAATTGGCGTGCTTCCAGCCGCCCTCACGTGGAGAGTGTAATCGCACTCCCAGAAGTGTGTCACAATTACGGAGCGTTCCCATGTCTTGGGTTACACGTGAGTCCCCTTGTGACATATAGTAGTATAGTAATATACTATATAATAATATAAGTAATATATTCCATAATTGTGAAAATTTTAATATTTTTTTTCAACTTACACAGTCATGACAAACGAATTGAAAGATTTTTGTGACTTTGTTGGTTCCACATTCAGCAAATTACTCAATCACTGCAAAACAAGGTGGTTAGGTCTCTTATCCGCAATTGAACGCATTTTGAAAATTTTTGAAGGTTTAAAATAATATTTTCTGTCCCAAGAGAACCCCCCTAAAATCATAAAAAATTTCTTTATGAGCGATTTTTCTGAAGGATTTTTGTACTTTGCCCTCTCTTATATGTCAATTTTCCATGACAAACTGTTAGCGTTAGAAAAAGAATCTAACAGCATTTTGGAAACTTTGGAGGTGATTGATGCTGTTCTCAAGTCTTTGCGCAATAGATACGAACACAAATATTTTCTTTAAAAGTTAAAAGTATTCTCTGGAAAACCCGAAGTGAAGGCCAAGATGCTAAATGTGATCATTTTGAAAAACAAGCTTTCAATATTTATGATCAAGCACTCGCATACTTGGAGAAATGGACCCATTCACTTGAAATTGAAATGTCATCTTTCGAGAAAACTGTTTTGTATTTAACGACAAAAAATGTCATCATCGATGACTCTCCTTTTCGATCAAATTATGAATTTGAATGAGTTTTTGAGTTCTAAAAAAGAGGATTTTGGATTTTTTTTATCAGTCAAGCAACGATAAAATCTGTTCGTTCTTCGCTGCAAATAAAAATGTTGCATTGTATAGTGAAATATTAAAAATTGCCAAATTTTTCTTGGCCATTCAAATGCAACAGTTGAGCGAATTTTTTCGCTCATAGAATCTCAATAGACTGATGAGCGGAATCGATTGTCCGTGCCGACCGTGACTGACATAATTACGGTCCAGTTTAATTTCAAAGACTTCCAATGCATAGAGTTTAAGAGGTATTTACAACGTACAAAAAATCAATATTTGTTGAAATAAATTGGAGATTCAGACAAATATGTCACACACTAGTCACTAAGTTATTATCCATTATAAATTGTTAATTGCTATAAGTAAAAGACGTAAGTTTAAGACGTTTTTCATCGTTGAAAACTGGAGATTAATTGAATAAAAAATTGTGCAATGAAAACGTTCAAATACTTTTATCTCACTCATATTCTATCCTCACTCCTGCAGGTAAAGTATAATATCGTGGTTCGAGAATCAACGAGTAAGTGACACCTTTCTAAGAAAATTATTTATTTTACTATTTTTTGATTTAAAAATTTTTTTTTCAAGTTTTTGAAGGGTTGAGTGGTGGGGGTGGGGGGTTTGTCGGTTGTGGTATGTCCGCTTTTTTCACTCGGACCATCTGGTAACCCTAGTTTTAACATATTATTAATTTTAAAAATGTAAATTTTATATGCCAAAGTTGAGGACCCATCGGGGTCAGTGCTTTAAATAATTAATTTTGTAACTAATGTTTATAATAGTAATTAAATAATACTGCTTAAAATGAATTAACATCTTTAAAAAAAAAAAAGAGTTCGTATGGATTTGAATGATGTTGGGCCACGAACATTCACCAGCAATAACCGTAACTAGAAGCATTCAGCATGTATAGAACGCACATCCGGATAACCAGGAACCCGATCGCCTTGCTTCCGACGTTGAAATGTTTTCGATGAAGTGTTCTACGTCTAATAACATTACATCTCCGAATATAGCAACGTTTGTACAAACGGATCGCTTTGACAAATCGCAAAGAAACTGATCAATGTTGTCGCTGGAGATGTTTCAGCTCGTTAAGCAATATTCGACGTTGTGAAATATATGAATTGACCATTCTCCAGATGCACCGCCAAATGTACAACAGTGGGATGACGTTCATCCCTTATTTGTGTTAGAGATAAATACAGAAACCTTAGCCAACTACATTTTACCAATTTTTTGTTTGTCCTAAATCGTATCTTTTAAAGAAACAACATAAATTACCTTGAATGTTGGATTAAACCAATGCTCTTGGATAATATCTGCACCAAATGGAGTCATTTGAAAACACCCATTGTACTTTTAAGTGTTCACTAAAAAATGTTACGATTCTGACGTTTTACCACTAAGCAACGAATCCAACGGCTCAGGTGGAGGAGTCAAAAATGGCATTTTTACTTTGCCATTAAGGCAACACAAAACCAGGCGTTTTTCCAGCAAACTTCAATGCACAACCATACCCACAAACAATGTTCATAAGACCAATGAGAACGGAAGGATGCGATGTGCAATCAATTGTGCAATCGAATAGAAATGCTGCTCAATTTAGATCAACACTTGACGTATTTCTTATTGCAAGTCGAGGATTTTCTCGTTGTTGGTCTATGCGATTAGCTCGACGATTTCTCATTGTCAACCGAACCGTTTCACGGGATGCAAAGTGTATTACAAAGTCGGGCCATAACAAAACGGCGCTCTTCTCGTGCGATTCCTCGTTCTGCTTCAGTTGGTTGACTTTGCTGAGAAAGATTCGATCTTCTTCGTGGTGGTATTTTCAATAATAATAACACTCGCACTAAACAGACAAATCGTCGGTTAACCTTCAATCTTTTTCTTAAAAAAATCACAAAATATACCAAAATGCTTATCATAACCTCGGGTAGCGATTGAGCCATGTCCGTCCGTCCGTCCGTATGAACGCCTAGATCTCGGAGACTATTAAAGCTAGAGATACGAAACTTTACCAGCTGGTGCGCATATTTCCTCAGAAGATGAAGTTTGTTGAATCATGCCAATATCTTCCCCCGTTCCCCCGCAGTAGATTTTCGCTTGTTTTAGCCACACCGATTAATATTTTCATCTGAAATTTAACAGAGCGATGCGTTGTGGTTACATGCATCTGTGTGCATCATAAACAAAATCGGACAAATGCAGCAAAAGTTATAGTCCAAAATGTACAAATTTCACTAGCCTTTCCTATAAACTGCGTCAATATTTGACTCCTCGTAATTATGGTAACAAGTGACCTAGAATCACAATTTTAGGTAAGCTGATTCATGTGGCTCTAATGAACAAATCCACATCCAAATTTTATCGATGCGGTCCCCCCACCCCCCGAAATCGATTTACCGTGTGTTCTCCCACACCCCTCAACATACACTGATAAAAAAAATAAAATCTTAAATCAAGATTTTTGCATTCTTGTTTTTAATTCTAAAAATGAGACCAAAAAATCATAAAAGAAGGCCAAAAAATCTCGAATTAAGAATAAAAGTTCTTGAATTAAGAAACAAAACCCAAAATTCTAAAATCATGACGAAAATTCTCAAATTTAGACAAAGAGTTCTTAAAACAAGATTAAATTAAGATAAAAAAAAATCTTAAATTTAGATTTTTGTGGTAATAAAATTTCAATATAAAAACAAGCAAAAATATTCTTAAAATAAGAAGAAAAGTCTTAAATCATAAACAAACATTCTTAAATTAAGATTTAAAATTCTTAAATTACGATTTTCGCATACTTAGATTACAAGAAAAAAATAAAACAGTTGCTTCAGCTGAGGCGCCAGTGTGCATTATGAAAACGCACTATGTGTACGTGTTCGTTTTGAGTGACATCTCGCTTGCGGCGTTTGACGCGTGCCAAAAATTAGGCGATAGCCATTGTTGTTGATCAATTTTCAGTATACCACCGACAAGTGCCGACACGTTTTTGTTAACAAGGTGTTGTGTATATATGAATATAAATAAAATGCGGGATCAAAGCAAAGAAAGTTTCAATGAGGAAGGAAGGGAATTTATAAATCTTATTTCAAGTTTTTAACAATCTTATTGTAAGATTGGTCGAAATCCGCCATTAAGATTTTGGTCACGATTTTGGATTTTTCCCCGGATTATTTTAAGAATAAAGATTCTTATTTCAAGATTTTTTTAGGCTTAAAATAATCATAATTAACTCTAAAATCAAGATTTTTCAGGCTTAACTGCAAAAATCTTAAATCAAGAACGGCATTCTTAAACTGACAACAAAAAAAGCTTACGCTACTTTCGTGACCATTTAGTCACGATTTTATGACCAAAAATCTTAAAATCAGACCGTTTTTTTATCAGTGTACCAACCTGAAACTTACCCCATATACTTAAAATAACTTCTTTGACGTAACATTCGGTTTCATCAAAACCGGTAAAAATTTAGGGAACTTATAGGAATAAATATCGAGTTTAACCAAAAAAAAAATTCCAATTGGAAAGTTCTTATAAAGAATATGCAGAAAAAAATTTTTTCGGGACAAAAGGTACAGGGGATTCCACTGTCGGGCACCGCCTCGACTGTACCACATTTTTTTTCTCTATATTTTTTTTGAAGTAAAACTTTTTAGGCGGCGTTATGCATTTTTGGATTTGTTGGGCATTTTTCTATGGGAGTAACTTTGAAATTTTGTTAACCCAAAAAACGTTAGCTGCTTTTGATGTTCTCATTCGCATTGCGACGTGCTCATGAGTCATGACTTCGTTTCTTGTTGAGAGAGCAAACTTTTTAGGCGGCATTGTGACTTTTCGTAGGGAGTAAATTTGAAATTTTGTAAAGTTAGCTAAAGCACGCAGCACATGTGTATGTGTGCAAACGAAAGAATTGTTTTTGTATGCATTGCGTGAATACAACACAGCGACATACATGCATGCATACATACAAGTGCCAGTGCTAGCCATTAGCTTGTGTGCCAGCTGTGCGGCATTGCGACTTTTCGTAGGGAGTAAATTTGAAATTTTGTAAAGTTAGCTAAAGCACGCAGCACATGTGTATGTGTGCAAACGAAAGAATTGTTTTTGTATGCATTGCGTGAATACAACACAGCGACATACATGCATGCATACATACAAGTGCCAGTGTTTGCCATTAGCTTGTGTGCCAGCTTGTATTTTTGCTTGCTTCTCTCTCTCTCACTTTTTGTTACTCTCACAGCAATGCCGTGGCCTTGGTGTTGTTTGGTGGTTGGCTACAAAATAAGATCGCGCTGCGCAAAGAACGATGTTGAAGTTGGTGCGGGGGAGGTGAGAGTTGCACGAACAACAAAGCCAAGCAGCATTGCACGACAGTTACATTGTCTAATTCTTTTTCTTTTTTTGAAGTAAAACTTTTTAGGCGGCATTGTGCATTTTTGGGCATTGTTGGGCACACTGAATGTGAATTTCTATGGGAGTAACTTTGAAATTTTGTTAGACGAAAAAAACGTTAGCTGCTTTTGATATTCTCTTTCGCATTGCGACGCTGACGTTCGGCGCTTGTTGAGAGAGCGAGCCGCGGTCATGGAATAGAGAGGGGAGTAAAGCGGCCGCGGCTGGTCAGCTAAAGCACGCAGCACATGTGTATGTGTGTAAACGAAAGAATTGTTTTTGTATGCATTGCGTGAATACAACACATCGCCATACATACATACAAGCCAGTGTTTGCCATTAGCTTGTGTGCCAGCTCAAGGTATACTTATTTAAGGTAGAGTAATGCTGCCGGCGTCGTCACCAATTTTACTGAGAGCAAGAAAAATAGAGAGAGAACGCAAACACATTAAAATAATATGCGTGAAAACAACTCTACTCACGCGCAGTCGCAACGAAACTAAAAATTGGTAACTTTCGTTGAGAGCCTTCGGCGGGAGTATGCTACCTTAAATAAGTATACCTTGGTGCCAGCTCGTATTTTTGCTTGCTTCTCTCTCTCTCTCACTTTTTGTTACTCTCACGGCAATGCCGTGGCCTTGGTGCGTTTGTTTTGATTTTCTCTTTCGAATTGATGAATTGACGCTGACGTTGTGTTGGTGGTCATGACTTCGGCTCTTGTTGAGAACGCGAGCCGTGGTCATGGTATAGAGAGCAGAGAGAAGCGGCCGCTGCTGGTCAGCTAAAGCAAGTACGCCATGGAATATTTGGAATATTAAAATTTTCATCGAAAAATCAGTCAATCAAACCTCGGTAATTTTTTTGGTGTTTGGTGAATTCTAGCCATTGGTTTTCATTAGCAACGAAAATTAGTGCTTTGCAATTTGCATATAGCATACGAAACATAGCATTGTATTTTCCATAGCGTACTTTTTGAGTCAAAATTTTGTATTACAATGCTTCTTCACATATTAATCTACTACTGGCATGGACATTTTTGAAGTTTTAAGTACAGCTCCTATCAGATTTCGCTGATCTAGAGTTGTTAAAATCTTTGGCAATGCAGGTTTTTTTATGAATTTGCAAACAACTGTAAACTCTACTCCAGTCTCCGTACTAACATACCCTTGACATTTGATTGAACAAATTTAAAGGTAGCACCAAATAACACCAAAGGAATTGAAGATTGACCCCCAGGAGACCAATAGATCCTTAAAAAATATGAGGCATCGCTTGAAAGCCGTTATAAAACCCAAAGGCAAGGCATTAAAGTAAAGAAACAAAAAACAACAATAAACAAACAATAACTTGTAATTTTGTAACGTAATTTAGACAATTTATCTTTGTTACCTTTTGTCGGGAGCAGCAGCTTCCCAATAAAAGCAGGTCAAACATATTATAACATAACATAACATAAACAAACAAAAGCTCTTAAATTGTGCAACTAATTACTCTTAACTAGCATTATGCATAACTGTTTATCTCATTGGCTACTGCAATATAATAGTTATCAATTTAATTACATTTATTAATGTATTATAATATGTACGATTCTTGGCAGCGCTGCGGCCCTTGCATTGCCGTCAGCGTTCCAAGATCAAATTAGTTTTTGCTAAACATACGGTTGTTAGGTTCTGTGCCGTCGCTGTAACCTAACTTACACGATTGCGTGGCAACAACAATCCAATAAAATGTATAACGTTTATAAATACGTTCGTTTCATTTCGTTTATATAAAAACAATTAACTAAAAAATATTAGTTAATCCAACACCTTTAATATACAACTGTAAAAATGCTACATCAGAAAAAATAAAATATGCATAGAAATTATAATTTGACGTGTTCTATCTTTTTGCTATACATTTAACAAAAATTGACATCACATACACATATCAGATATCTCTCTGGAACGAGAATTCCTTCACTTTCATTATTATTATAATACATAATTGATTGTTAAGACACAGTTGAACTCCAAAGTAATGTTAAGACGGCTAAACTAAAGAAAAAAAAAAACAGCGTAGAGTTTTACTTCTAACGCGTGCTTGTACTGCACGTGAATTTTTTTACATTTTGATTCCTGTATTTTCAGTGTGGTTAGATATCTTTCTTGATTACTTCTTTTAATGTGAATTTTTCCGATATTTTAATAGTTATTTTGCTGTTCGAGGCGAAGACGAATCGCAACCAATCATAGATCATCAAAATCTGTCCAGCCGTTTTTGAGTCATGAATGGTGTAAAGGCCTATTTGCACGAACTTATACCTTTGTTACAGGGTATAACAAAGTTTTGATAGTTAAGGGTTCTACGCAGCACGAAATATTTCGCACGAAATGACAAAACTTCATATAAAAAAAGATGGCGTACGTTAAAGTCGGGCGCGGACGACTTTGGGATACCCTGTACCACTGCTTGCAATAAAATCCGGTAAATTGCTTACGAACACCAAAAGACATTTGATTGCCAAATAAGATTATGATACCTTCATAAACAACCAAAAACAGACGAATTTTTAATCAAAAACTTTTTTTCGACCGATCGGCCCTATGGGAGCTATATGATATAGTCAACCGATTTTGATAAAATTTGGTACAGTGTTGAAGATCTCTAAAAAACTTCTGAATGCCAAATTTGGTTACAATATCTTCACAAACAAACGAAACACAACGAATTTTGTACAAAAAACAAATTTTCGACCGATCGATCCTATGGGAGCTATATGATATAGTCAACCGATTTTGATCAAATTTGGCACAGTGCTTGGGAACTCTAAAAACTTCTTAATTCCAAATTTGGTTACAATATCTTCACAAACAAACAAAACACAACGAATTTTGTGCAAAAAACAAATTTTCGACCGATCGATCCTATGGGACCTATATGATATAGTTAACCGATTTTGATAAAATTTGGTACAGTGCTGGGGGTTTCTAAAAAACTTCCGATTGCCAAATTTGGTTATGATATCTTCATAAGCAAACGAATTATCCATCGAAAACTTTTGCTTTTTTTCGAGGTCCTCTGAAACACCCCTATGGGAGCTATATAATGTAGTCCCGATATCAAAAAAATAAAATAAACTTGTCTCCTATGGATTAATAAGGGATCTTATCTGAAAGTTTGGTTACTCTAGCTCTTATCATCTCTGAGATCTAGGCGTTCATACGGACAGACGGACAGACGGTCAGACGGACAGACGGACATGGGTATATCGACTTCTCTAGTCACTCTGATCATACTTTAGGTAACTTTGGGGGGTCTCCGACTTCTCCTTCTGTACGTTACATACATTTTCGGCTTGCACAAACACAATATACCCTTTGTACCATACGGTACAGGGTATAAAAATATCCCAAATGGGATATCCCATATAACGGTCAGAAGGAGGCGTGGCACACAATGTATATAAATTAATAAATATAAGTTTATTTATTTTATAAAATATAATTTTATAACTGCACTATGTGCATTTTGTTTAGGCAGCACTATGTGCTTAGAAGTGTATCCAATTACAGACTGAAGCTTAACTCTCGCTTATCTTATAGTGAGACCTTAAACTAAGCTGTTGACGCGTCTGGCTCTGAGCTTTGCTTAAGAGAAATATTCTCTTTAATTCATATGAAAGCTTAATGTTAATGCACAGACGGACAAATTATCATTTATTGTGGCAATTACTTGAAAGGAAGGTCTCAACTCCTCCCTCCGAATTTCCAATCGTCACCGATTGGTTAAAAAAATAGCATGTCATTAAGAATTTAACTTTTTTTTCATTTCAAATAATAATTTTGAATCTACTATTTTCTTTCCTATAAAGGTAATTTTATATCCGATATATGAAATTTTGAAATAATATCGCAGGCAACAGCTTAAGATGAGGCTTTCGGCTTCCGAAAAACTAAAATAGTTAATTTTACATTATTCTTAAGAACTCTTTTAAAGTGTGATATTTTTATGTTTCACAATTTGTTTTGACTTTACAACTTTTAATGTCTTAATTTACTACTTAGATGATTTTCATTTTGCAAAATGTTTTTTCCGTTCAATCCATAATATTTTTCATTAAATTTAAATTTCTCTTCTTTTCTTTTCTCAATTAAATTTTTAAGATCTCTATTTTTATACCCTGTATCGTATGGTACAAAGGGTATATTGTGTTTGTGCAAGCCGAAAATGTATGTAACGTACAGAAGGAGAAGTCGGAGACCCCTCAAAGTTACCTAAAGTATGATCAGAGTGACTAGAGAAGTCGATATACCCATGTCCGTCTGACCGTCTGTCCGTCTGTCCGTATGAACGCCTAGATCTCAGAGATGATAAGAGCTAGAGTAACCAAACTTTCAGATAAGATCCCTTATTAATCCATAGGAGACAAGTTTATTTTATTTTTTTGATATCGGGACTACATTATATAGCTCCCATAGGGGTGTTTCAGAGGACCTCGAAAAAAAGCAAAAGTTTTCGATGGATAATTCGTTTGCTTATGAAGATACCATAACCAAATTTGGCAATCGGAAGTTTTTTAGAAACCCCCAGCACTGTACCAAATTTTATCAAAATCGGTTGACTATATCATATAGGTCCCATAGGATCGATCGGTCGAAAATTTGTTTTTTGCACAAAATTCGTTGTGTTTTGTTTGTTTGTGAAGATATTGTAACCAAATTTGGAATTAAGAAGTTTTTAGAGTTCCCAAGCACTGTGCCGAATTTAATCAAAATCGGTTGACTATATCATATAGCTCCCATAGGATCGATCGGTCGAAAATTTGTTTTTTGTACAAAATTCGTTGTGTTTCGTTTGTTTGTGAAGATATTGTAACCAAATTTGGCATTAAAAAGTTTTTTAGAGTTCCCAAGCACTGTACCAAATTTGATCAAAATCGGTTGACTATATCATATAGCTCCCATAGGATCGATCGGTCGAAAAATTCGCTTTTTGTACAAAATTGGTTGTGTTTCGTTTGTTTGTGAATATATTGTAACCAAATTTGGCATTCAGAAGTTTTTTAGTGATCTTCAACACTGTACCAAATTTTATCAAAATCGGTTGACTATATCATATAGCTCCCATAGGGCCGATCGGTCGAAAAAAGGTTTTTGATTAAAAATTCGTCTGTTTTTGGTTGTTTATGAAGGTATCATAATCTAATTTGGCAATCAATTGTCTTTTGGTGTTCTTAAGCAATTTACCGGATTTGATTGCAAGCAGTGGTACAGGGTATCCCAAAGTCGTCCGCGCCCGACTTTAACGTACGCCATCTTTTTTTTTTTCTTAAGATTGAAATTAATAATAAAGGAACTATATTTAAAAAGATTTACTCTTTGAAAGTGAATATTGAATCTTACAATTATTAAATTAGGCAAATAACTTTACTTAGTTTCTTATACGGTCTTTATGAACAATTTTTCCGCTTTCTGTAGTGATGGTAGAATGCTTATTTTCTTTCACTACTTCTTCTTTGTATCTTTTTGAAAGCTTAGTTCCTAGTCTCTTGTTTTGTTTTACAAAAACATTTTTTCCTATCTCATAGCCCATCGGTTCTTGTCTCTGTTTGTTATGATACTGTAGATCTTTTCCTTGCTTTTCAACTGTTTTAAACATCTCATGATTTCCGCAAGTGTAGAGTGGAACCTCTCAATTTGGCCATTAACATCACTTTTATAGGGGGGAGCGGTAAACATCTTAATATTGAATTCGCTTTCTATCATAAATTTAATAGGTTGTGAATTGAATGTTTTTTCATTATCACACATTATAGTTTTTGGTACGCCGAAATAAAATATAATTTCTCTTAGAGGATTTTTAATGCTATCTATACTTTTCCCTTCTATTTTCTTTATAACAGCTAACTTTGTGAATTTATCAATTGAAGTGAGAAGTTTATGTTTATTAGTAGAAAATATGTCAATATGGACAGTGTGTCCTGGGTATTCAGGTAGAGGAGTGTGTCCTAGTTTCGCATTATTAGGGTGGCGATCATATTTGTTTTCTTTGCACACCTTACATGTTTTCGTAATTTTCCTAATTTTCTTAGACATGCTGGGAAAGTAATAATTTTCTAATATTTGCAATCTATTTTCCTTTTCGTTTCTGTGTGCGCGATTATGCATCTCAATAATAATTCTATCTTGGTCTTCTGTACTGATAATGTCTTCTACTAAATGTTGTGTAAATCGAGTTTTGTAATTAGCGAAATGTATTGGATAGATTGCTTGAATATTCAGCATAAAGTCTTCTGTTGTTTTTATGCCATTAATTAAAGAGGGGCTGAGACATTTTTTTAAATTTGATATCAGTAAGCTTTCCGAGTATGAGTTTTCTACTATTATTAAATGAATGAAATATTGTTTCAAACTTATATGAGGTTTCGGAACCCTCTAACATAAATATTTGGTTTTTAAAAACGTTAATAGGTTACCCTACGGAAGGAATTAAATTTCCTGAAGAACTGTCACTGCTGTGAACGGTGGATGTCAATGAGTTTATGGTTGACTTTGGTGGTCTAGAGAGAAAATCTGCTACTACATTTGTATTGCCTGGTTTGTAGATCAATTCGTGATTATATTCTTCTAGCTGAGCTTTCCATCGTTTCATCTTTGCGTTTGTATTCTTATTGCTTAGAGCAAAAGTTAGTGGTTGATGATCGGTGAAAATTCGAATATTACTTGCTCCGTAGAGGAAACACCTTAAGGAACGTAAAGCCCAAATTATTGCAAGCACTTCTCTTTCGTTTGTTGCAAAGTTTTCCTCTGCTCTGCTTAAAGTTCTTGAAAGGAAACAGATTGGTCCACTGTCTTGAGAGAGTACAGCTCCTAAAGCATAATTGGAAGCATCTGTAGTGAGCTCAAATGCTTTGTCGAAATCAGGGAAATGAAGAATAACGTCATTGGACACCAAACAACCTTTTAAATTTGCAAATGCTTCTTTCTGTTGAGCTGTCAGATTTATTTGAGTTTTTTTTTAAAAACTTCTTGGGAATCCGTCCCATCTCACCTCTAAGTTGGTCAGTAAGAGGTTTTGCTATTTCCGCATACGCTTTGATAAATCTGCGATAGTATCCAGTAATTCCTAGGAAGGAACGCAAGTCATGGATAGTTTTTGGACGCTGGAAATTCATTATAGCTTCAACCTTTTTCGGGGTAGTACGAATACCATTTTTGTCCACCATTATGCCGAGAAACTCGATTTCCTCTTTGATAAATTCTCATTTATCGAATTAAACCTTAAGATTCGCCCTTTCAAGGGTATCAAAAATAATTTTTAAATCACGAAAATGCTCATCTTTAGTTTTACTGAAAACAATTATATCTTCCATATAAACGTAGCATCGAACACCTATATGGCCTCTCAGCACATCGACTATCATACGTTGGAAGATAGCAGGGGCGTTTCTCAACCCAAATGGCAAACGAGTAAACTCGAACTTTCCATTATTAATGGAGAACGCTGTCTTCTCAATGTCTGCTTCGTTAAGGGGTATTTGGTGAAAACCACTTTTAAGGTCAATTGTTGAAAAATATTTATTTGAACCCAAGTTTGATAGAATTGTATTGATATCTGGAATCGGATATTTATCGGGAATGGTATCTTCGTTTAATTTAGAGTAGTCAATTACTACACGATGTTTTTGCACCCCCGATGCGTCCTCTTTTTTGGGTACAGCCCACACAGAAGCATTGCAAGCAGATTTTGATGGGCGAATAATTTCATCTTCCAACAACTCTGCCATTTGTTTGTCTATTTCATTTTTTAAAGCCATAGGATATGGATACGTCTTGGCATAGATTGGTCTATCACTTTTAATTCTTATTTCAGCCTTAACATTTGTGACAAACGTAAGTTTTTTATTTGGCTCGGCGAATAATGTTGGACAAGATGCAATAAGTTTTGTTAATGCTTGGCTATCAACGGAACTAAGATGATTTAGTCGTAATAGTGCATGTGCAATTGGATTTATCTTCAGCTGTTGAATAGAGTATTTGTATTTATCAAGTATTGTAAAATAACCTTTTTTCATGAAAATGTTAACATTTAATTTAATGAACGTATCATTTCCTGTAATCGCATCAAATGTCATTAGGCTTGGCAGAATATAAAATATTAAATTCCCAACTTCTTTATTAGAAATAGGTATATTTGAATGATGAGTAATTATCACTACTCCACCCACTGAATTTACTGGAAAATGTTTATTTGGTATGGGATTTTGAATATGCTTTAAAATGATATAATTTTTATTTGATCCCGTATCCAACAAGAACTTTAGCTCATCACCATTCTTCAATTTAAAAGCAAAGTATGGCAATGATGAAGCTTCTAATCTAAAAAATTAACATTATCGGAAATAGGGTCAATTTCGTCGATTCCTTCCGGATATTCGTCAACATACTCAACTATTTCATTATTATATTGATCTGGTTGCGACTGGATTAGGGCTTCAGTATTATAAGTTCTTTGATACTTGCTTGGAAGTTGAGCACTCCGTGAAGGTGGACGTTTATTTGAATTATTGAAACTTTGGAAAGGCCTATAATTTGTTTGATGCATAGGTTGGGATTGTTGAGGAGACCAAAATTTTTAATTTGATAAATGGTGGTCTATTTTGATAATTAACCTGCTTTGTTTGGATGGTTCTATCGATGTCCATTGGTTTAGGTGGAAGTGGTGGTCTGAAGTTTGGTTGAGGTGGAGGAGGTTGTCTGAAATATGGTTGAGATGGATAATATGTTGGACTATGTTTGGTTTGGAAGAACTGGTTTTGTTGCGGAAATTGTCTTTGCGAAAAATTTGCAAGTTCCGGATAAAATGGTTGAGGTTGGGAACGCTGTGGATGTTGCTGCTTATGATGGTAATAAATATCTTTATGCGAAGTATTAGGTTTATTTGTTGTAGCTCGGATTACAGTATGGGCATGGTTTGATCTGAAGTTCATATTACTTAATTTTAAACACATATGGAGTGCTTCTGGCAAATTACTTGGCTCTTTTACACTTAGAAGACTAGGCAGAGAACCATTTAATCCCCTAATAAAAGTGTCTAAAGCCTTATCCCTATAGGTTGCTGTCATTGTAGACAGTGCTTCTTCCCCAAATTCAAGACAATCAATTTTGTCCAAAATGAGAGATAGGTATTGATAAACTTGTTGGTAAAACTCTTCGACAGTATTTCCACGATGTGCAAGTGTCGACATTTGATACTCTAGAGCAGTGGTCGGCAAAATATACATATGCATTTTTTTTTGCGCTTGTATTGAACATTTTCTGCCGCTGTGACGTATTTCGACGCTGACGTCGCAAAGCAACAGACACGAAGTTGACTTCGGCTCTTGCTTAGAGAGCATGCTTGCTCTCTCAACGCTAAAGCGCTCTAGCATTAGTTTGCCGTCGCTTTTGTGCTGTGTGGCAAAAAACACAAAATCACTTGATGTTTAGTTGTCTGCATGAGTAGATCGCTGCGCAAACTATTGAATTTAACTAGGGAAAAATGTTCAAAGAGGAGTGGGAGAATTTTTTTTTCATTAAAAATATGGATGGCGACGCGCAATGCGTCATTTGCCATGATGTTGTTGGTAAAGGGTCATTGTATTCATTGCATCAGCTAAAAATATTAGAAAAAATTTTGCTTGCAGCTCTAAAATTTTTTCTAAACGTTCAGCTCCTTCTAATTTCTTAAACATATCATGCATATCTCCTGCCACTGCAGGAGAGAAAACAATATCAGAGCAACAAGAGCCGAAGCCACACACCATCAACTTCGTGTCTGTTGCTTACCAACGTCAGCGTCGCAATACGTCACTGCGGCAGAGAAAATTTCAGTACAAAAAGCACGCACACATGCATGCGTTTTGTGTATAACACATGACGTGTGTCGACGTCGCTAATCCCTATGCTCGCGTGCATAGGCCGTGCCGACCACTGCTCTAGAGTAGCAATGTCTCTCTTGTCTGAACATTTCTTAATCTTACTCCAATTTAATGGAGTACGATAAGACTCAAGTGCTACATCAGCGTCGCCTACGATTTTATGTCTAATTGTGTGTAATATAGCGAAGTATGAGCCTAAGGCCTTTAGCTGCCAGTGCTTAGTTTTAGTTAAGTTAGTTTTATAAGCTAACTTAATCTTTATTAAATAAATAAATAAATAGCAAAGTATTTAGGTGTATTTTGATTCTGACCATACATCAAAAGTATCCTGTCAACTGATTTTCTCCACGAGCCAAATTCCCCTGGTTTACCTGAAAATTCCCTCAGGCATTTAACCATATCTGGTATCCTCTCTGCAGATTCAAAGTTTTGTCTGAAGTCAATTGATGGCTCCAAATCATCTTCCAAAGTAGGCTTTAATATTGATGAGACTGTTTCTGCAATCATATTTACAAGCTCCTTTCTTTGATTGGTGGTAAAAGTATAGGGTGATGACATGGATGAACTGGACGCATTTGCGCTTAAATTTAATTTAGACATTGACGCAATTACTTGTTCTTCCTGATTCATTTTTGCTAGTTTTACTTACTCTATTTTAATTGAAATTCAAAGTAGCTGTAACTTAATGTTTAATCTATTCTTAATAAAAATTTAAATGCTGCTCCGGTTCTAGATTGCGTTGAGTTTAGGCTTCTCTCAATGTCGTGTTGTCGTGATGTCGTCGTTGCCTTCTTTTTTAAAGATGAATTTTTTTATTCGCCTGATTTGTTGACGTTTCCAGATAAATTTTTATTTGTAAATTTAGTGGATTTTGGACAGCTATGCTCATTCTATTATCGTCTTTTAATAATTGGCTTTATTTTTTTAAGGTTATTTAATTTGTTTAAATTTTTATTTTATTTTTTTTTATAATATTTAGTATTATCGGTACTTATTTATATTTTTCTGTATTTTTAATTGATATGAACGAATATTTTTAATTGCTTCAATTTATTTCGTTTGATTAAGTAGGCAAGCGTTTGAATACTTTCGGTACGTACTATTTAGATCCATCAGCTTATTTTTTTATACCCTGTACCGTATGGTACAAAGGGTATATTGTGTTTGTGCAAGCCGAAAATGTATGTAACGTACAGAAGGAGAAGTCGGAGACCCCCCAAAGTTACCTAAAGTATGATCAGAGTGACTAGAGAAGTCGATATACCCATGTCCGTCTGTCCGTATGAACGCCTATATCTCAGAGATGGTAAGAGCTAGAGCAACCAAACTTTCAGATAAGATCCCTTATTAATCCATAGGAGACAAGTTTATTTTATTTTTTTGATATCGGGACTACATTATATAGCTCCCATAGGGGTGTTTCAGAGAACCTCGAAAAAAGTAAAAGTTTTCGATCGATAATTCGTTTGTTTGTGAAGATATCATAACCAAATTTGGCAATCGGCAGTTTTTCAAAAACCCCCAGCACTGAACCAAATTTTATCAAAATCGGTTGACTATATCATATAGGTCCCATAGGATCGATCGGTCGAAAATTAGTTTTTTGCACAAAATTCGTTGTGTTTCGTTTGTTTGTGAAGATATTGTAACCAAATTTGGCATTAAGAACTTTTTTAGAGTTCCCAAGCACTGTACCAAATTTGATCAAAATCGGTTGACTAAATCATCGGTCGAAAAAAACGCTTTTTGTACAAAATTGGTTGTGTTTCGTTTGTTTGTGAAGACATTGTAACCAAATTTGGCATTCAGAAGTTTTTTAGAGATCTTCAACGCTGTACCAAATTTTATAAAAATCGGTTGACTATATCATATAGCTCCCATAGGGCCGATCGGTCGATAAAAGTTTTTGATTAAAAATTCGTCTGTTTTTGGTTGTTTATGAAGGTATCATAATCTAATTTTACCGGATTTGATTGCAAGCAGTGGTACAGGGTATCCCAAAGTCGTCCGCGCCCGACTTTAACGTACGCCATCTTTATACCCTGTACCGTATGGTACAAAGGGTATATTAAGTTTGTGCAAGCCGAAAATGTATGTAACATACAGAAGGAAACGTCGGAGACCCCCTAAAGTTACCTAAAGTATGATCAGAGTGACTAGAGAAGTCGATATACCCATGTCCGTCTGTCCGTATGAACGCCTAGATCTCAGAGATGGTAAGAGCTAGAGCAACCAAACTTTCAGATTAGATCCCTTATTATTCCATAGGAGACAAGTTTATTTTATTTTTTTGATATCGGGGTTACATTATATAGCTCCCATAGGGGTGTTTCAGAGGACCTCGAAAAAAACCAAAAGTTTTAGATGGATAATTCGTTTGTTTATGAAGATATCATAACCAAATTTGGCAATCGGTAGTTTTTTAGAGTTCCCAAACACTATACCAAATTTGATCAAAATCGGTTGACTATATCATATAGCTCCCATAGGACCAATCTGTCAAAAAATCGTGTTTTGTACAAAATTCGTTGTGTTTCGTTTATTTGTAAAGATATTGTAACCAAATTTGGCATTCAGAAGTTTTTTGGAGATGTTCAACACTGTACCAAATTTGATCAAAATCGGTTGACTATATTATATAGCTCCCATAGGGTCAATCGGTCAAAAAAACGATTTTTGTACAAAATTTGTTGTGTTTCGTTTGTTTGTGAAGATATTGTAACCAAATTTGGCATTCAGAAGTTTTTTAGAGATTTTCAACACTGTACCAAATTTTATCAAAATCGGTTGACTATATCATATAGCTTCCATAGGGCCAATCGGTCAAAAAAACGTTTTTTGCACAAAATTCGTTGTGTTTAAACAAACCAAACACATGAAGATATTGTAACCAAATTTGGCATTCCGAAGTTTTTTAGAGATTTTCAACACTGTACCAAATTTGATCAAAATCGGTTGACTATATCATATAGGTCCCATAGGATCGATCGGTCGAAAATTTGTTTTTTGTACAAAATTCGTTGTGTTTCGTTTGTTTGGGAAGATATTGTAACCAAATTTGGCATTAAGAAGTTTTTTAGGGTTCCCAAACACTATACCAAATTTGATCAAAATCGGTTGACTATATCATATAGCTCCCATTGGAACGATCGGTCAAAAAAACATTTTTGGTTAAAAATTCGTCTGTTTTTGGTTGTTTATGAAGGTATCGTAATCTAATTTGGCAATCGAATGTCTTTTGGTGTTCTTTTTCATTAGCAATTCGTGACATATATCAATAAATTCGTTTCGAATTGTTTTGCTGAAATAAGACTCTTTTTTTGGCAACGACTAATAATATTTTTTTTTTATCAAAATTTCACTCGATAACGTAGAACAACACGAAAATTCCCTTCGTTTGACTTTACTCTCCCATCAGCTTCCTTATCTTCCACAGAAAACAATATCGCGTACAATAGGTTTCAGTCTTTCATAATTTTCTCTATTGACGTTTTCTTTTTGCTGGTCAAGGTGCGGATCATTTGGTTTACATTTTGCAAGCTCAATATCCTGTAGGTATTCGACACCCAAAATGGATTTTTTATGGTAATCATTGTTTTAAAAAACGCTAAAAATTTAGACTGCGTTTTTTTATAGGAAGTTTTTGTTTTCTTTCACGCGGTTTTACACTGCTGCGTATTAGCCTTTAACAACCACGCATAGTGGAACAACATTGATTACAATGCAGAAAAATGTTGTTTTATTAACCCGTCCGGGTCAATTTGGACCCCCTAAGACGAAATCCTGGATCCGCCACTGGTATACAGTATACATTACCGAACTGGTTTCTTTCTACTATATACTAATCATGCAATGCGGTATACAGTATACCAAACTGGTCCTTTCAACTATATACCGAACTGTATACCGCTCATGCGAAGGCGTATACGGTATACTGAACTGTATATAACATGCCCATGTTAAAATATACAGTGAAAACCTGGTGGATTGGCGGCGGACCAGTACTATATACCAAATGACTTGTCATTTCCCTAGTTCCGTACTAGTACGCCGTACTGCAGGGATATAACTGTAACAAGACAATACAAAAAGACGAGTTGGCAGGGCCGACCACGTGTGCGGCTAAAAGTTAAATTCAATTTCTTCATGGAGAATACCACTATTGTGACAAATTATAATTGTTTAATTATCGAACATTAACTAAAGAGTAAAAAAATAAAATATAAAAACTCTTATCAGCTTATTAGCGAATAACTAAGTGCACAAAAAAGAATACAAAAACAACAAACACACACCGTAGTGCTGGGCGTCAGCCCTAAAACAACAACAATGGTTAAACCGCCAGACATTCACAGTTTTGCAACAACATCAATTTTTAGTAAATATGCAAACTTAGACAATCCAAAATACATTGTGATCAACAGAAAAGATAACAAATCTTTCGAAAATGTGTCACATTTTCTAATAAAAAAAACAATAGACACATTCGAAGGAGAAATCGAATCTTGCAAAAAACTCGCGCCGGCGTTTTACTAGTTAAAACCAAAAACCACATACAGGCGACAAAATTACTCAAAATGAAAAATATGGCAGATATGGAAGTGACAGTCACAGAACACAAGACCCTTAACCTTTCAAAAGGAGTAATATACACCAATGAATTACGTAATACTGGAGAAAAAGAAATACTAAACGAATTAAAATCACAAAACAACCGAAGTGAGAAAAATATTAAAAAAAAAAAGAACAATCCTTGGTAGAAACCGGACTCATTATCATTACCAGAGGTGAGCACGCCTTGGCTCTTTTTGCTCCGAGTGCTCTTTCCGCTATTTCTTGCAAGTGGCGACAGCCAGACGCACAAGCAAAAAGCCGACAATTTTACAAAAACAAAATACACTCGAGGATGCTTGTCCGACCCTAACGGGTCTTTTTATTAATGCTCGCTGACTAAAATTTCGCGCAACTACACTGGGCACAGAAACATAATTAATTTGGTAACTAAATGACCGAGTGATTTTTTTGGGTAATTAAAATTGTCATATAAACTCATATGAATTTTCTGTGTCTTTGAATGTGTTTCAAAATTTCGTTCAGAGTACACACACAGAGTCCTCAACAACCAGCCACACGAGCCTTCATTACAATAACTCTCAATCTTCACTCAAATCCTACCACGTTTTCTCAAAAGGCATTCCGACGACATCAACACACACAATCAACAAAAAAACCCAACCTTTTAAAAACTAAAACCTCAAATAAAGATGGCGTAATTAAAGTCGTGCGCGGACGACTTTGGGATACCCTGAACCACTGTACCAATTTTATAAAAAAAAGATGGCGTACATTAAAGTCGGGCGCTGACGACTTTGGGATACCCTGTACCACCACATTACAATCAAGTCCGATATATTGCTTACAAACGAAACACAACGAATTTTGTTCAAAATATGGGAGCTATATGATATAGTCACCCGATTTTGATAAAATTTAGTACATTGTTGAAGATCTCTAAAAAACATCCGAATGCCAAATTTGGTTACAATATCTTCACAAACAAAACAAACACAACAAAATTTTTACAAAAAGCGTTTTTTTGACCGATTGGTCCTATGGGAGCTATATGATATAGTCAACAGATTTTGATAAAATTTAGTACAGTGTGGAAGATCTCTAAAAAACTTCTGAATTGGTTACAACATCTTCACAATTCAACCGATTTTGATCAAATTTGGTACATTGTTGAAGATCTCTAAAAAACTTCCGAATGCCAAATTTGGTTACAATATCTTCACAAACAAACGAAACACAGCGAATTTTGTGCAAAAAACGTTTTTTTGACCGATTGGCCCTATGGGAGCTATATGATATAGTCAACCGATTTTGATAAAATTTGGTACAGTGATTGAAAACTCTAAAAAACTTTTGAGTACCAAATTTGGTTACGATATCTTCATAAACAAACGAATTATTTAACTTAAAACTTTTGGGGTTTTTCGATGTCCTCTGAAACACCCCTTTGGGAGCTATATAATATATCCCCGATATCCAAAATTGTAGTGTGATTCGGACGCACAAGAGTGTATTCAGGGACGGTGCACCTCTAGCTGTGCTCTGGCTCAGCTCGCCGGACTGGGGGGGTTTTTCCTAAATACTACCTCCTGATACACACTAAACATAAATTATTAGGTGCACATGGACAAAAACAAATATAAAAACTAAATGCATACAAAAGGGTACAAAGAATCAAAATAAGGGAAACATTTAACGGACTATGCTACTATAGTTATTTGGGAACTCCGATGGAAATGACCCAACCTAAGTCTACCGATAAACGGCTTGGCCGTCTATTTCGACCCTTAAACAGCCTATTGGGTTTTCATACTCCTATCAGACTAATCATGTCCTACTCCGAGTGAACACAAAAGACTAAGCAATTCATATTTACGACGTTCGCCGATGGTGTACCTATTTAGGGAATTTCAAGTAACAACATTACTAAGTTGGTTTGCGCGTAAGAGACGGTAACATTAAAATAGGAAACTTACGCGCAAGAGAAATTTAATCAATGCTCAAATTAATTTGCATTATGCCCTTTCTTAGGCCATTCGCATATTTGCTCTTAAATAAACAAAATCAGTCACAGCTGATTAACTCTAATGTTATCGGTGCTCATTTTATATTCGTTATATATATATGGTTACTTGCTGTTTTTGGTTTTCTTTATAATTTGTTTAGAAGCATATGCTCGTAAACAGACACAGCATGTTATATTGTTGTTGCAGTTGGCGAAGTCGCGCAGCCGCTCTGAGCACGATTGCCGTTGTTGTGGGCATAGGGGGCGCAGCTCTCAGAACTGTGCCTTCGTTGTGGGAGTTGTGGTTGTGGTGGGTGCGCAGCCGCTGTGATCACAGCTCACAAAGCTGCTGCTGCAGTTGTTGTTGTTGTTGTAACGGCTATCTCGGTGCACCACGTATGTTGAAAGTTTTCTTGCGGCAGGAGCAGCCATCTAAGATGCTCAGGCCTACGTAACTCTAACCTTTATCAACCAGGTTACGTGGGCCTGTGCTGCAGGAATCCCGCACTCCCGACACCTGTGACTGTGCCTCCTGCACAGGCGGTGCCTTTTTCTGCCCCGCGTGTGGGGAATGTAGTCACCTCAGGTGCTCGGGACTGCGGAATTCCCGCCTATACCAGGCGGACTTCGTCGGACCATGTTGCCACAGATCGGCTCACGTCACGCCCCCCCGCCTAAACGGCAATATGCCACAACCGTCTCAGCCCTCACCTGACCATCTTACGCAAGCCCAAACTCCAACCACCATTTCCTCGGCCAAAATCTTGCAACTAAATTGCAACGGCCTTAGTAGGAAAATAGTCGAGATCACCGACTATATGACCCGAAAGGACATCTCTATAGCAGCCGTGCAAGAGACAAAACTTTCAAGCCGAAACTCCTTAACCCACTCGGCCAATTATAACCTCGTTCGTCTGGACCGCGAACGCAATAAAGGTGGCGGGCTTGCATTCATTCTCCATAAATCCGTCTCCTATAAACACCTGGTAATAAACAGTAACGATGCCCATCTCGAGGTCCAAGGCATCACTGTTCAGGTATGGGACGAGGATCTAGACATCATAAATGTCTACATCCCCCCAGTGGCAGCATGCCAAGCTGGATATTGTCCCAACATTGACTTCCTGCTGGTCGGTGACCGCCGTATAATTCTCGGCGACTTTAATGCCCATCATGACAGTTGGTTCTCTGAAATCGGAAACGACGCCAGGGGCACTGTCATTGATGAGCAGGTAAGCAACTCCGATTTCAGCACAATGAATGAGGACCACCCCACCAGGATTACGGCGAATTGTCGAAGCTCCCCTGACCTGACAATCGCCAGTCCTGACCTAATCACGTCCACCAGCTGGCACGCAGACGTTGCCCTAAACTCGGATCACGTCCCAATCACTGTGAGGGTTGATGGGAGTGAGGCGTTCATTACCCCTGAACGTCGCACTTACATCAACTTTCGCAAAGCTGACTGGGACCGGTTTGAGCAGATGGCCAACGCGTCTTTCTGTTCTCTCTCCCCACCACGAAACGTTTTCGAAGGCGAAGGAAACATTTGTAAGATCCTTACCAGTGTGGCATAAAACCTGTATTCCCGCTGGTAGGATTCCCAAAATTCTCCCAAACTTTCCACCAGAAGCCTCCCGCCTGGCGGAAGAACGGGATGACCTACGGAAACGCAATGCTGCAGACCCCCGCATAAAGGTGCTAGGTGACAGTATCACGGAGATGGTATCCAACTATCGCCTTGATAAATGGATCCAGCAGCTAGGGGATCTATCAGCAGGCTCGGATAAACTATGGCAGACCATCAAAAGTCTGACCAGCCCGCGGAGGAGCGACCAAGTGCAAATCACCTTTGGTGACTCCACCCCAGCAACTCCTTCACACTGTGCCGCCTCCTTCTGCAGGCAATTTGTGGAACACCCACCAACCCCCGACAGCCATTTCCGCAGCACAAATCGCCACCTTCGTGCGCTACCTAACGTCGGACCGCTCTCTTTCATACCAGAGCAAGTAGCGCAAGCCATCAAAGAGGCCAAAAACTCCACGGCCATTGGTCCCGATGGTATTGCCACAGTGATGCTCAAACGTATCGGACTAGCCGGCGTTGAGTATCTAACAAAAACCTTTAGTGCCTGTCTAGCTGACCTCCAGATTCCTGACATCTGGAAGACTGGCAAAATAGTCCCGGTTCCAAAACCCGGCAAATAACCTAGGCTCATCCTACCGCCCTATCACCCTCCTATCACCAGTGATTAAAATCCTTGAATCACTGCTCCTTCCAGCATGGCTTTTGTGCTGGCAGGAGCACAACAACAGTGCTATGTGAGCTTTCAGCCCATATCGCTGAAAGTCTCAACAGCAAACGGCCCCATAAGCGTTCTATCCTGGTTGCCCTTGATCTATCAAAGGCCTTTGACACTGTCAACCACGGCCAACTTCTCCAGGATATTCTTCAATCAACCCTCTCTCCTAACATTAAACGTTGGCTTGCAATCTATATGGCCGGAAGGCAATCTTTTGTTGAGTTTCGTGGGACCTCATCAAAATTTAGGAAATGTAAGCAAGGTGTCCCTCAAGGTGGAGTCCTATCTCCGATCCTCTTCAACTACTACCTCTCCAAGATGCCAACCCCTCCCGAAGGGATCAAACTAGTTTCGTATGCCGATGACTGTTCTATAGTAGCCTCTCACCGCGACATACCAGTAATTGAAGAGCGCATCAACCAATATCTCCCAACGTTATCAAACTTTTTCGCTGACCGAAACCTCAGCCACTCAGAATCAAAATCCTCAGCCACTCTGTTCACCACCTGGACAAAAGAGGTCTCCCTCGACCTCAATATCCTCTCAAACGGCCGTACTATCCCCACTGAGAGATATCCCAAAATTCTTGGTGTCGTCTTCGACAACCCCTTCCAGTTTGCCAAGCACTCGGAAGGTGTCGCCAAAAAAGTCCGTGGTAGAAACAGAATCCTTGAAGCCTTAGCCGGTAGTACCTGGGGCAAAGATAACGACATCATATCCACTACCTATAAAGCAATAGGACGCCCACTTCTTGATTACGCGGCGCAAGTCTGGACTCTTGCCATTAGTGAGACGCAATGGAGGAACCTCAAGACGGTGCAAAATGCAGCCCTCAGGGTAGCAACTGATTGCCATGCTATCGCGCATGGCGATCATCTCCACCAAGAAGTGGGCATCCTTCCTGTGCGCGACCATTGCCGTATGCTGACCAGACAATTCCTCGTAAATTCATCCATTCGCACCCACCCCAATCATAACACCTTCCTCAAACCACTGTCAGAGAGACCTAGACCTATCCGACTAGACATCCGCAGTGAGCTACCTGCCGTTTCTGAAGGAGCTCAACTTCCACTTTCAATAAAGGACAGACTTCAAATTATCCACACGGAGTCAGTGGGTAATTTCATCACAAACTCTAGACCGAACCCAGTCTTAGGCACTAAGCCTCCCCCTATAGATCCGTCCGAAAAATCTCTACCAAGGCAGCAAAGAACTGCCTTGTCCCAACTCCGCTCAGGATACTCTAAGCTACTAAACAGCTACCTGGCGAGAGTTAACCCAGAGGTAATTGATGTCTGCCCACACTGCGGCAGAAGCCCGCACAATACCATACACATTTTCATGTGTCCTGCGAGACGCACTGGGCTCACGCCTTCATCCCTCTGGACAAATCCAACCGAGGCAGCCCGCTTCCTCGAGCTGGACAGGGTTATCCTCTAATGTTCTATTATCTCTCTAACATTTCTCCTATTCTTTCCTTTCATAAAACCTGACAATCCACATACGTGGTGCACCGAGATAGCCGTTACAACAACAACAACAACTGCAGCAGCAGCTTTGTGAGCTGTGATCACAGCGGCTGCGCACCCACCACAACCACAACTCCCACAACGAAGGCACAGTTCTGAGAGCTGCGCCCCCTACGCCCACAACAACGGCAATCGTGCTCAGAGCGGCTGCGCGACTTCGCCAACTGCAACAACAATATAACATGCTGTGTCTGTTTACGAGCATATGCTTCTAAACAAATTATAAAGAAAACCAAAAACAGCAAGTAACCATATATATATAACGAATATAAAATGAGCTGCCGCAAGAGGCGCAAGGGATGGGGGTCGCGGCTCTAGTGAAGCGCTTCCCACACACCCCGCAAGATGGAAAATTCTGTGGCAGGGCAGCAACCTGTTCATCGGAGGTTGCCGCAGGTCGGCGAGGGATATACGGACAGTTTGGGCAGAGGTAGTTGGTGCGTCCAGCTGCGTGTTGCAGGCCCGCGCAGGGGAGGTGGACCCTGTGTCGGCATGAGATGCACGGCACAGAGTTCATATCCCCTGTGGTATCCTGTGAGCACACCGGACACACCTTCACCCGGGGACCGGGGTTAAGCCAGGGAGGAGAAAAATAGGAAAGAAATAAATAAAAGGCCACATACTTGGGCATCCGAGATAGTCGAGGGTTGGCAGCCCTTGGGCAGGCCGTAGAGACCTGCGTCGACTCCGGTACTTAGAACCGGCTGCCGTGGGAGTCGTGCAGTTGTTGTTGTTGCTGCTGGTAGTTATTGCTGACGTGGTGGGTGCGCAGCCGCTGTCGCTTAACTGGTTGGTGCGGTGATTGCAGCTCTCAAAGCTGCGGCTGCAGTTGTTGTTGTTGCTGCTGGTAGTTATTGCTGCCGTCACTGAGGCAATCGTCGTTGTATGCGCAGCTCTTGCCGCTGCTATTATAGTATAGTTGTTAGTAGTTGTTGTTGGTAGCTTGGTGCAGTTGCTGCCACTGCGTGGGAGCACTGCCCTTAGCGACGATTTAGACGGGCACCTAGTTCGTGCTACACGGAACTGGCCTAGAAACAAAAATTCCTTAAGTTTTGGGACAATTTTACCAGCGGTGTATTACCTCTAATTACGGCAACCACCACACTGAATAAATTTAAGGAAGTTTTCATAAACCGCACTTTCACACAAATATCTTTCTTCGCACATATATATAATTATAAAGATAAGATTATGAAATAAATACATATATGTGCGCGAAATCAAATAACAAAACTACAAAATACTAACTAAATAATACTGCACTTGTGCACTGCCAAACTAACACTGACCTTCGATACCATTAAGCATGACTATCTAAGCTAAGCTTTCAAGTCGTATGAAATACCCATATGCGCATGAAGAGTGCGCCTCAGGTGATAACCCTTTTATCTCGGTCTTTCACTGGTCTAACTCTAATCAGCTGCTCGCGCCAAAATTGCTAACAGCATTATCGAGTGATTAAGAGCGGTCGTTGACCCCCCCTAAAGAGCGCACTTAGTAACAACGCGAGCTTTTACTGTTGTTTAAACTCTCTAAAGCTCAACTTTTATGCCTATTTCAAAAGTATTAAGACGTAACGACTTTTGAATTTTGTTTAAGGTCTCTATGGCCACTACAAAATATAAAATAAACTTGCATCATCTGACATAATAACGAATCTAATATGAAAATTTGGTTGCTCTAGCTCTCACCATCTCTGAGATCTAGGCGTTCATACAGACAGACGGACAGACAGACAGACGGACATGGGTATATCGACTTCTCTAGTCACTCCGATCATACTGTGGGTAACTTTGGGGGGTCTCCGATGTATGTTACATACATTTTCGGCTTGCACAAACTTAATATACCCTTTGTACCATACGGTACAGGGTATAAAAATTGTATTGGCTAAGTTGAAACAGTGTGCTGCACAATGCACATAAATGGCCAAAGGAAAATCAGATTGTACATATGCTTGAGCTCCATGAAACTCGCCGCTCATTGCTGGAGCTCCATCATACCCTTGGCCGTACAAGTACGAGCAATCTAGACCTGTGTCTAAGAGATATGTCTTGATAGTGTTGGCTAGACCTTGCCCAGAAACGTCTTTCACTTCCATAAATCCCAAAAAGTCCTCACGAAGATTTGATGTGGAAGGGTCTACATATCGGACACAAATCGAGAACTGATCGATACCAGCAGCGTCAGTGGTACCATCTGCCAAAACTGCGAATCCTTTAGCGTTGTTGACGTTTTGAACACGTTTTGACACACCCCGATTATTTCATTCTGGGTTGTTTTGCTAATATGTGTTGCATTTTTTGCTGAAGAAATAAGGCTGTTTCTTAGATCATCATCGATTTCAGCACGATAGCGTAAAATAGCCCGAAAATTTCCATCGTTCTCGTACTTTTCATCATTACTTTCTTCATTGGTTAAGCGAAGTAAAGGTCCATTGTCTCTGTGGCCTCTAAGAGCGATTCCTTGTCGTCCACACAAGACAACGATGGGTTTCAATTTTTCACGGCAGCTTTTCACAACATCTTCTTTTTGGTTATCAAGCAAAACGTCAATTCCTTTCAAGACTCCTTTCAATGCCTGCCACTTCTTCTTGATGGTAATCATTTTCTGCGTGAGTCGAAAAAGCTTCCCTTGCGTTCTTCCAGTTACGAAATTGTTTGGTAACTAGTTGACCCAATTTATTGTGTGACATCCCACCAGTTGAAACTCCAAATGAAATACAGTACTTGCAATAAGCACCATCATCTTCAGCGGAATAAGCTATGTATGAGTAATCGATCAACCATTCAACTCAAATTCCTATTACTAGATTTAGGAAAATTAAATGTTGTTTGCGGTGTCCAGACATTGTCAATAATTTCTAGCATCTCAGCTGGCATCAGTTTATTTTGTTTTTCAAATAACGGAGACTGACGGTTGCGATATCACGGTTGCAAATCTTCTTATTCTGCGAATTGCTTAGAGCAGCGTCGATGTGAATGGACTCAGAACATTGAAGGTCAGCATCATCCTGGGTTGGCGAAGACGATTCTTGTGGCGACCTTTTGTCAGTGAATTCGGCAGAAAACTTGTCAGATTCAATGTCGTCCGTATTCTGCAAGTAACATTTATTGAACTCATTATACTTGTGGTTAACTTGTCATTGTTTCTTGCAGAACGAAAACATTTGTAATGAATGTGCGCTTATATTAATTTTTAAACTAATGGATTCTAAGTGTTTTATTTTATACTCATATTTCAATCAAACATAGGCAGATCGTAACATGCATTTAAATCCTCTCGAGGAATTGAAGATCGACATTAAATATTCGTATTCTGCAATATTTCTCGTGGAAAAATGCAAATTTCTTATAAAAAGTAATTTTTTATAAAAAATAGTTGCCTATTAAAAGTAGTTTCATATAAAAATAAAAACTTAAAAAAATTGATGATTTTTTATAAAATTGGAAAATTTTTTATAAAAAATTCAAATTTTATAAAAAAAGTACTAGGCTCAAATATTTTTTTATAAAAAATTCAATTTTTTTTTTAAAACTGTTTCTCATTTTTATAAGAAAAAATTTTTTTATACAGTTTTTATAAGATCACTTTATAAAAAAAATTATTTTTATAAGGTCAACTTTATAAAAAACGGAATTCTTATAAAAAATTTCTAATTTTTATAAAAATTTCCCCTTTTTTTATAAAAATCAAAATCACTAGGGTTTACTTAGTTTACTAAATCCAAAATTTCGAAAAGTTGAGAAACTTAAACACATTCATTTGGCAATAGTAGAAGAAAGATGGAACAAATACAAACAGAGTTGTAAGGTTAGGTTGAACATCCATTTTTTTCTTGATATATTTAATTCAGGTCGTACATAACTTTAAAACCGTGATGGGCAGTCACTCAATTTACATAACTCGCAAGGCTATTGCACCAAAATCTGCCGCAGCGCAGTCGGCTCATGCACGGTCCAAGTGTAGGAAATCTCTCGCTCGTTTTTGCTTAATTGCGGTTCTTGCTCTCTCGTGCGCTTTTGCTTACTGCGCTGTTTACTCACACAAACAAGTATTTGTTTGTATGGGTTTTGCCCATCACTGCTCTAAAATTACCTTTGAGGCAACTAAACTTATAGACAGCAATTAGAGAAATGAAATTAAAAATTACCAATCTTCGTTGTTTATTTTGACTGATATCGACTGGTGAAAAATAATCGAGTAACGTCCTCTTCATCTTGTCAGGTGAGAAATCATCAACATCGAGATGATACATGGATCTTTCTAGATTTTATAATCTAGGGTCATGAATTATTCTCTGCGTGATACAATTTACAATTTCAATTTCTCGTGTCGCACTCCAGAGCATGAACGAATAACACAAAACAAGCACAGAGTTGTCAAAAACGACCAACACAACAATACACTTCAGGCACGTTATCAGCACGCAGTCGACATCTGCAGGTCTGCATTTGCAGTAGGCGGTAAATTTGAATTGAAATTATTCGTTTTTATCTATCTATCTATCTATCTATATATATATATTACACAAGGCCGTTTTTTGTGTCATCAAAGGCTCCTAGACGGATCGCGCGATTTCAACAAATGAGGTCTCAATCGAAAGCTATTTACACCTAGATGTGCAATGCGGTGTTATTTTTTCGATTAAATCTACATTTTGGTGGATATCGCTAAAATAAAATTTCAATCATTGCTATAAAAAGTGCGAAAAGGAAAGCCGATTGAAATTACTATGCGTGGGTGTGAAAAGGTGCGCATATTTTTATTTGCAGTGAGCGTTATAAAGGCAAGCGTGTATGTGTAAGAAGAAAAGTTTGCTCTCTTTGGTTTCTCTTTGATCTTGTTTTGCAATTGTGCATTGAAGACAATAGGTGTAAACGGCACGGCTAATCTGTGTCTTTTTTTTTTTGTCAAACTTTCTCTTACAGGTTTGCCACATATGCGCGCTGCATTTTAGTTTCTGAAGCAAAATCAAAAATTCTTATTAGAAACTGACATCTGGCTACCCTACGACTGCAGATGTAAATTAAGCGATTGACACGTTCGGCCAAGCGTTGCAGTTTTATTATATATGTATTATTTTCTGCAAAGCTATTTGTATATTATGCAATGAATTATCGGGCGATTTTCGCCGCCGGGCTCACTAGTTTAAATAATTTCACAATAATTAGAAATATATATGAACTCATATAAAGTTAATTCCTGAGATTAACATATAAATTCCATAGACTAGATTTACAGTGAAAAATTGTTTTTCAATCGAAAACCCCCCCAGATTGAAATTCTAAATCCGCCGCTGGCTGCAAATAATTATTTAAATTAAAAATTTTGACTTAAAAATGCCAAGACTAAGCGTAAAGTGTGTTTTGAATGCAGCTATTGCTAAACTGGCTTTGGATGAAATAGATTTTATTGAAGGTTCGTCTGCTAAAACAAATTCATCGTATATGAACTAAATTTTGTTTAATACAGTGACTATGGGGTTGCGGGACGACGCACAAATTGATGAAGTTTTAGATAATTATGTAGAGGACATGAATGCAATAATACTCTCGCGTCGGGGCGACCACTTTTACATCCCTTAGTCAATTGACTGGCGCTAGAACGTGCTTAGTTCCTTCGACGACAAGCGATTTGTTCAAATGCTGAGGGTAACTCCCCATCAGTTGCAGCATATATTAAGCCTAGTACATCTATTTTTACTCGTTTATTTGCGTAAACTTCAACAACAAGTAATCATGTCTAATTCACTTAATTTCGCACAAAAAAGGCACAACCTTTTTTTACTTGCGTTAATGCAATTTGATTATTTTATATTTGGCGCTTACTTTTCCAACGAGTATACGGTAACTCGTTGCTTTTCATATCACGAAATGGCTAAAAAATTACAAATGCGAGCAATGCTGAAAAGGCAGCGAATTACCATATCGTGCAACACTTTCTCAAAAACTCAACAGGAAAAAGTAGACTAGGGTCTGGGTTGAGGAAAAGTTGAGTTGAAACGCAGGGTTGATTTACAGCATGTATTTGTTTTTGTAAAAGTCCTAAACTTTGCATCTCCTCAACTCAACACAAAGCGTGAATACCCTAATTAAATATTGCAAAAATTATGAAATTGTGCGACGTACAACGAGCAGCAGCAGCTACAACGACAATATCAAATGAAAAGATGGCGTACGTTAGTGTCGGGCGCGGACGACTTTGGGATACCCTGTACCACTGCTTGCAATAAAATCTGGTAAATTGCTGAAGAACACCAAAAGACATTTGATTGTCAAATTAGATTACGATACCTTCATAAACAACCAAAAACAGACGAATTTTGAGCCAAAAATGTTTTTTTTTACCGATTGGTCCTATGCGAGCTATATGATATAGTCAACCGATTTTGATAAAATTTGGTACAGTGCAGAGAACTGCAGCAGTGGCAGTGTATTATGCGACCACCACATATTTCCGAGTGCTGTTCACACTCTAGTGTGCTGAGGCACCATACATAAATACTGCAGTGTGCACTGCACTCTTGCCTTTTCCCACTCTTAGCACCAATGGTGCCAAACTCGGGTGCAAATGGTTCGCTTTACACTCTAACATACAGCACAATAAAAAAACGAGAGAGTGTGAGAGACACCATCAGCAACTTACGAGAGTGCAGTGGTACCATAATATTAGGGGTGTGTTTTGGCCTGAGCTGGGCAAAAAAAGAACGGACGAAAAATGAGAGTGTGTTAGTGAGCTATGCACTGCGCAAATGAATTGGTTGCAAAATGTTGTTGCAATAATTTTTCGTACACATAGTTAATATTATTTGCCTTTATTATTTTTGTATTGTTGTAAATGTTGTAGGCCTCATTTTTCGGCCGCTCTCTTTTTACCCAGCTCTCATTCTGACACGCAATAAACATTTTGCTCTCACCTCTCGCTCTCTCACTGCTCGAAAAGAGTGTCATTGTCACTCTTGAAATTTAAAAGTGTGTCTGCAGTGTATGAGTGTAAACAAGACTACAATATTAACAATATAGTGTATGGTGCACTATTACTGCTCACACTCTTATGGTTAAAAGTGCGTGTGGTGCCACACCATAAGCCTAAGAGTGCAGCTGACACTGCCATTACTTTTGATGAGAGTATGATTATTGCCACAAAACAGGCACTATTGCAGATCTCTGGTACAGTGTTAAAGATCTCTAAAAAACTTACGATTGCCAAATTTGGTTACACCCCTATGGGAGCTATATGATATAACCCCGATATCAAAAAAAATAAAATAAACTTGTCTCCCCTGACGTAATAGCGCATCTAATCTGAAAATTTGGTTGCTCTAGCTCTTACCATCTCTGAGATCTAGGCGTTCATACAGACAGACGGACATACGGACATGGGTATATCGACTTCTCTAGTCACCCTGATCATACTTTAGGTAACTTTGGGGGGTCTCCGACGTCTCCTTCTGTATGTTACATACATTTTCGGCTTGCACAAACTTAATATACCCTTTGTACCATACGGTACAGGGTATAAAAACAAAGGCCAGAGAAATAAAGTTGACTGTCGATATTAGCAGAGCGTTAATGCGCACACTCATACACACTGTGAGCCAGTGTGCATGCATTAGCTTGTGTGATTCGCGCAAAAACAGAATTAGGTGTATAGTTAAAGAGAGAGAGTTCGTTGGTGTCTGAGCTGCCCCATATAGTATGGTGTGCGTTTGCACCACTGCCAAGGATGAGCTCACATTTCCTCGTTTCGCTGTCCATTGTAATGTAATGTCTTGTAATTTGTGGGGCTAGGCATAAGCCTATATGCACTGCGACCAGTTTGGTCTATTTTGCACCCCTTTTCCTTTAGACATTTAGTATGTCGAGGAAGCGAACCAGCTCTTTCGGAGAGACCTTTTGAAGGTCTTCATCTTCTAGTAGGTATGCACCTAAAATTTTGTGTCTCCTGTGGCCTAGTGCCTCACAGCTTGTGATCAGGTGTCCATAGACTCTTCCTCATCACAGCAGAATCTGCTTGTATTAGTATCGGATATACCTATTCTGTGTAGGTGTTTTTTGCAGGCGAAGTGGCCTGTAAGTGCTCCAGAGAGTGTCTTTAGACTTTTCCTGTTTAGAGTGAGATTGCTGTTTGCTCTTTTGGCGTCGAATTTCAAGAATTTTTATACCCTGTACCGTATGGTACAAAGGGTATATTAAGTTTGTGCAAGCCGAAAATGTATGTAACATACAGAAGGAGACGTCGGAGACCCCCCAAAGTTACCTAAAGTATGATCAGGGTGACTAGAGAAGCCGATATACCCATGTCCGTCTGTCCGTCTGTCTGTATGAACGCCTAGATCTCAGAGATGGTAAAACCTAGAGCAACCAAATTTTCAGATTAGATGCGCTATTATGTCAGGGGAGACAAGTTTTTTTTTTTTTTTTTTGATATCGGGGTTATATTATATAGCTCCCATAGGGGTGTCTCAGAGGACCTCGAACAAAACCAAAAGTTTTAGATGGATAATTCGTTTGTTTATGAAGATATCGTAACCAAATTTGGCACTCAATCGTTTTTTAGAGTACCCAAGCATTGCAGCAAATTTGATCAAAATCGGTTGACTATACCATATACCTCCCATAGGAACGATCGTTCCAAAAAACCTTTTTTCTACAAAATTCGTTGTGTTTCGTTTGTTTGTAAAGATATTGTAACCAAATTTGGCATTCGGAAGTTTTTTAGGGATCTTCAACACTGTACCAAATTTTATCAAAATCGGTTGACTATATCATATAGCTCCCATAGGACCAATCGGTCAAAAAATCGTTTTTTGTACAAAATTCGTTGTGTTTGGTTTGTTTGTGAATATATTATAACCAAATTTGGCATTCAGAAGTTTTTTAGAGTACCATTGCAGCAAATTTGATCAAAATCGGTTGACTATACCATATACCTCCCATAGGAACGATCGGTCAAAAAAACATTTTTGGTTAAAAATTCGTCTGTTTTTGGTTGTTTATGAAGGTATCGTAATCTAATTTGGCAATCGAATGTCTTTTGGTGTTCTTAAGCAATTTACTGGATTTTATTGCATGCAGTGGTACAGGGTATCCCAAAGTCGTCCGCGCCCGACTTTAACGTACGCCATCTTTTGGAATGGTTAAGGCCGTTAATGCCGTTCCAGTATTCTGATATTTTTTGTTGAGTCCATTTTTTGGTCTCTTGTTTTAAGTTATTTTTGTTGAAGCCAAAGAAGGGAGTTGGGCCTATGAATGTCTTTTCCGCCCCCTTTTTGGCGTAAAGGTCCGCCTTTTCGTTTCCTTCGTGTCCTTCATGTCCGGGCACCCAAATCAAGGAGACTTGTTTGTGGGTGGCCAGTTGATTGTGTGTGTTATTGCACTCTATTAGGACTTTTGAAGTGAAGGTGTAGCTTTTTAGTGCTTCGAGGACTGATTGACTGTCTGAGAGTATTTTGATCTTAACTCTCTTGAGTCCTCTTTTTGATAGTATTTCCACTGTTTCCATTATAGCGGATAGCTCCGCATGGAAAATTGTAGTGTCGATACTTAGAGTAATTGATTTGTGTGCTCTAGGGCCCACTATTCCTGATCCTACACCGTGAAGCGTTTTGGAGTCATCATGTAACCACACTGGGTTAGCATTCCATTCCTCTCTAGATGGGAACATGACTTTGTATCTCTTGGTGAATTCGAGTACTGGATCTGTGTGGTCGTTTGCCTGGGTCATATATGTGGCATTTCTGACCCTGTTAAGGATTTGTAGGTGACCAGTTAGGTTTCCTGGTTTGAATTTTTCTTTCAAGTGGATTGTGAGTGCTTGCATTGCAGCCTCTTCCTGTATTGCTAGGTGTAGCGGTGGTAAATTTAGCAGTGCTTCCATTCCAGCAGTTGGGGTAGTTCTCATGGCCCCTGTGATGCTTATGCATGCTAGCCTCTGTAATTTGCTCAGTTTTAGTGTAGCTGTGGTTTGCTTGGTTTTCTCCCACGATACCAATAGTATGATGGGTCTAATCATTTGGGTGTAGATCCAGAAAGTCATTTTGGGGCTCAGACCCCAGGATTTACCCAAAAGTTGTTTAGTTGTCCAGAGGATTTTCTTGGCCTTTGTTATTACAGAATCAAGGTGTGCGCCCCAGGTGAGTTTTTTATCCAGGATGATTCCTAGATATTTTACCTCTTCCTTTAAGGGTACCTCTTTCTCATTTATTGTTAGTAAAGGGATATGAAACCCCCTTTTTCTCGTAAATGGGACAATAGTAGTTTTTGTAGGATTGATTGACAATCCCTTTTTCTTACAACTCCCATGTTGTATCTAAGGCATCTTGCATTAAGTCCCTAATGGTCCTTTCATGGCTGCCTGTGATAATTACAGATATGCCATCTGCATATCCGATGGTTTTGTACCTTTTGTTGTTGAGGGTCTGTATTAGGTTATCAGCTATTAAGGACCATAGCAGTGGTGAGAGTACCCCCCCTGCGGACATCCTTTTACGGCTTTAACGCTAAGTTCAGCTTGCCCTAAAGATGCTTTGATCTGTCTTTGGTTCAGCATATTGCATACCCATTTTACTATTGCTGGATCTGCTTCTCTGCTGGAGAGTGCCAGTTCTATTGCTTTAAAGTTCGCGTTATCGAAAGCCCCTCAATGTACATAAATGCACACAGGGCAACTTCTTTTAGGCTTAGCGCCTTTTCTATAACTTGAACCATAGTGTGAAGTGCTGTGACTGTTGACTTGCCTTTTTGATAGGCAAATTGCAACTTTTTGGTTTTTATCATGAAAGACATTAAACTGATCGAACTGATGGTGCCAATGTTAGACTAGATCTGAATATTTAATCCATAATACGTATTAATTATGCAGTCCCTTTAGTGATTAGGGCTGGGAATATACCATCAGGTCCTGGTGATTTAAAGGGTTTGAACGAGTTTATGGCCCATTCTACCCTTTTGAAGTTGACTATCTTGCTAATAGTAGAATTTATTGCCCTGTGGTTGTTGTTGGTTAATGCCCCTTGAACGTTGTCATTGAGCCGACAATCAGGGAAATGAGTTTTAAGAAGAAGCTCTAGTGTGTCGGTGAAAGAGTTTGTGAAAGTACCGTCTGGTGCCTTTAGTGTGCCAATAGGATTAGTTGTCCCCTTTGACAGTGATTTTTGGATCCTAGCAGTATTCGGGACATCATTTAGTTCTTCACAGAAGTTTTTCCATGAATTCCTTTTTGATCTCCTTAATACTTTGTTATATATAGTTAGGGATTTCTTATATTCTTCCCATGTATTGTTTTTCTTTGCGTCATTGAATTTGACGCAACTTAGCAAGTCCTTTGTTCATCTTTCTTGAGGATTTTATTTTGAGTGGACTACATTCGTGGTATGAGGATATTATGGAGTCAGTCAAGGTTACAACTGATGCATCCAGTTCCTCTGCCGATTTTAGGTAGAGCATGCTACTGTTTAGTCTAGATTCTAGACATTCTGAGTATTTCTCCCAGTTGGTTGCTTTAGGGCTTCTATAGAGCATTACGCTCTTGCTTAACCCCCTTGTTTCAAAGAGTACATGTTTATGATCAGACATTGAGTCCTCGGAGACTCTCCATTTAGTGATCATATCAATTGAGTTATTAGTTATGAGTGTCAAGTCAAGAACCTCTTGCCTTATGGCATTTTCGAAGGTTGGTTTATTACCCCTGTTTGCTATAGCTAAGTTGGTTTGTAGTAAGAATTCTAAGAGTGACTCGCCTCTTAAGTTTGTATCTTCTCTATATGCTTTCCATTTGAAACTGCCTCAACTAGTACTGCTGCCGTGTCGCCATTCATAAATTTAGTGAATGGCAGAAATTTAATATTGGTATCAATGACAAGTGCAGCCCTTGGTTTGACTGCACCTACGTTATAGATTACCTGTGTGTTTTGTATTTTGAGGCCTGCTACTCTGCCTCTATATACCCAGGGCTCTTGGACTAGCCCTAAGTTGATGCTGCCACCGGCAAACCTTCTGCAGAGTTCGGCTGTTGCAGCCTTAGCATGAAGATTTGCCTGCATCCAGGTTTTGGTTTCGTGGTCAGGGGTAGGAGGAGTACTTTCGTCCTCTTCTTCCAACTCTACTGCATCCATTTTGTCCGTCAGTGCGTCTGCATTGACGGGCGCAGATTTTAGCCGGAGAGTCACTTGGCCAAAACGAAAGTTGACCTTTTCTCCTGACTCAACCAGGCTGGCTGCTGATTTCTGGTCCACAGCCAGGACCAGAGTGACATTAGAGCCTCTTTCGGCTCTTTTCAGTGTACGCCACGTGTCGACGTAGAGGCCATTGTTCTGCCCCTGTACTAAATTCAGAATCCTAGAGGTTTCTAGGGTCAGAGAGTTTGGGAAGTACCCCACTGCAATCCTTGACGAGGAATTTTGGATTCTTCTGTGGCCCACAGTGAGGCTCCTTCCCATGGTGGAGCGTTCGTGATGGTCGCTTTTAGCCATTCCGTCGAAGCGCCATCCTTGCAGTGCAGAACTAGATATCCTGCTTTGTATGTAGCGCCCAAGAAGGCAGGTTTTGTTGCCTGTTCTTTTTCTGCTACTATTTTATCCAGGATGAGCTGCTGGATGGAGTTCATTTGCTCCGTTGTCAGGGGCGTATTTGGATAGTCCCTTGCTAGTACTGCCATTTTGATGTCAGACACCACATCTTTATAGGAGGCAGTGGGCTGCCTCTTCTTGGCTGTGGTGCTGGCTTCTGTTGGCATTTTCACCGCATTAGTCGGTCTTGATGCGGGTGTTTCTGCTGTTGCTGCGGTCTTGGAGGTGGATAGTCGATCCCCTCTAACTCGCTTATTATTGGTGGCCTCTGGAGGTGTTTGTTCCGTTGACCTTTGACGTTTAGGGCCAGGTTTGGATTGTTCACCCTTTTTGGCGGGCATCGGGAGCAAAGCTTTGGCGTATGCCTCTTCTCTGCTGAGCTCTTATCTGTTGCTGGTGCAACGCCTATCGGGCTTTGAGGGGCAGCTTCTAGGCTCGCGCCACTTGAAGGCTGCTCTACCTCCATTTGCTGAGGTGTTGTGACCTCTTGTTGTGAGCTGTCATGGCTGCTCTCGCCAGTTTCGTGGTTTTTATTGTTAATTGTGTTCATTTTTGGACCCACAAGTAAAGGGGAATGACGGTCCACTACGCCAGTGCCCCGGTAGCGCAGTAAGGCTCTTATTGAAATGGGGCCTTGCCTGGGCGCCCCAAGTTCGCATATTAACGACTAGATACCCTCTAGCCATTCATCCCTCGGCATACGCTGTTCCACCTTGTATTGGGGTTTGTGTAGAGTTTTCTCTCTTAGCCCAACTATATTGGCCACACTCTCAGCAAAGACATGACCTTACTGAGAAGTGTGTTACCGGTAGTTACCACGTGGAGGTTATAGTCGCACTTCCATTAGCCTAACAGTTACGGCACAGAGGTACAAGTACCACTGCGTGATTCCCCCTACATAGGCTAATGGCTAACTACCTCGCTGTCCATTACCAGCTCTCTTATCAGTTGCGGTGGTAATGGCCCCGGATCGTCATGGGCAAGGTAAAAGGAGACAAGCCGATATATACTCTTGCCTATCTCCCAACTAGTTGTCGTCACGTCTTCATTGCTGTGAATCAAGAAAATATTGAGGATCGAATTAGCCATTATACACGCACTGGTTTTACCTGTGCAGTTAGCAGAGTACAATTTGTAGTTTGGTGTCCTCAAGCCGAATATACGACTCGGAGCAGGATCGTTGGCTGTGGCTAGCTGCTCTACTGCGTCTGCGTCAGTCTTGTAGGTCTTGATAAGTAGTTTTCCAAAACCATAATTTACTAAGCCGTCGCATTTCGGTAGCGGCTCTATTGAGTCATCGCATAGCAGCAGGAGCACTTGCATCGTTGCCTTTTGCTTAATCACCTCAATGTCGGCATTGTCATTACGTCATCATTATTAAATTAAGATTTGTACGGGTGGGCAATGAGTCTTCACTTTCTTGGCAGTTGTTTTTGTCTCTTCTACAGATCTCTGCCTTTGGATGCAGTAGTCACTTGCACCTGCTTAGACGCTGCAACCTGCAGTTGTTCGAGGGAGAAGTCTGGAATTACGGCATTTGCCCATTCGATGGCTGCCACCAGGTCCTTCGTTTTCTCCTGCTCCGTTGGCGGTTCAGTGCGCACTCGTTTTAAGAGTCTGCAGGCGATGCGTTTTTCAGCATGACCCACCTTAACTGGATCATTTATTTTAATAATAGGCCATTACGAGCACGAGTATTGCCCACGGCACCGGCTTGGCCGTTTGTCTACTTTTGACTTTGACTTTTGAATGTCATTGTGGAGGCGGAACTGGATGCTCATGTTCCTATAATTTCCGGCTACATTGAGGAGGAGATGGTTTCGTTAAAAAATTTTCTTTTTGTTTGGCTGTCGTTCGTTTTTGGTCCCACGAGTGTGGGAGAGAGGATGTTTGCCTGTGCATAGCTCCCAGTACGCAGGTAAGGCTAATTATTATGGAGGGCACCAGGTATCCGTAAGCTCACGTCAACGACTGAACCTCGGGACGGGTCGCATCCAGTCCCTTTGTTACTCACCACCATGATAAAAATGCAATTTAATATGCTGTAGTGCCGAACCTGATATTTCGCAACTCATTCCAAGCTGCGGCGAACAACCGCAAACACTCCTCTTAGCGTTTTGCGCCGTTTCACCAGGATCACGAGGATCTAGACCGCATTAACGTCCACATCCCATCCGTGGCAGCTTCTTAAGCTGGACATCGTCCCAACATTGATTTCCTGCTGGTCGGTGACCGCCGTATTATTCTCGGCGACTTTAATGCTCATGACATAACATGCATCATGGCAGTTGGTTTTGTGAACTCGGAAACGACGCACGGGCCACTGTCATTGATAAGCAGGTAAGTAACTCCGACTTCAGGAGTTCATCATCTGTGAACGCCGCACCTTCATCAACTTTCTCAAAGCTGACTGCGACCGAGAACATAGTTAATACGTCATTCTCCCTATAACCCCCACCGCGAAATGTTTTCGAAGGCAAAAAAACCAAGATCCTCACCAGTGCACAATGGGCCCGCGTGGCCAGATTTTGGCCAAAAGCCCTCCAGACGAAATTAAACATTTGGGCACAATGACAATTTAGTATGATTTTACACATATTAATGTATCCTGTGCAAAAAGGAAATATTACATTTTAATTACTGGTTCTTAAGTAATTAGCCATCAAAGTTGGCACTTTGTGTTTTTTTAACTTTCGCGATAATTTATAGAAAAAAAAACTTGCATTTACCATGATACATGCAGCTACGAAATCTCCATTCACTTTGTTATTCATAAATGTTTCTTCAGAGAAAAAATAAAATTGAGCTTAAAAACTTTTTGGTTTTAAATATATTCGAGTAGTTATAAAGATTTTGTAGGTATTTCATAATTTGGCTACTTTGCTTTAAGGGTACCTCCGACTACCACTCGATATTTGATCGAAAAAAATTTTATAAATTTCTTCACATGTTTTACAACAAAATGTAATTCCTCCCGATTTTCTGAAATTTACTTTTGTATCTAAAAGTTAAATATTAAAAATTGACCTCCAGGAAATTGTACTATTTTTTTAATTTCTTAGCTGCCTAAAAGTATGCATTAATTTTTTTCATTTCAAAAGTTGAACTTAAATGTAAGAAAAATGTTCAATTTGAAAATTTTATAGCAAACTTACAAAGGCGCAAATCAAGAATTATAAAATTGATCAATTTTGAAGAAAAAACGTAAAAATGTAAATATTGATCGAATGTCTTTTGGTGTTCTTAAGCAATTTACTGGATTTTATTGCATGCAGTGGTACAGGGTATCCCAAAGTCGTCCGCGCCCGACTTTAACGTACGCCATCTTTTGGAATGGTTAAGGCCGTTAATGCCGTTCCAGTATTCTGATATTTTTTGTTGAGTCCATTTTTTGGTCTCTTGTTTTAAGTTATTTTTGTTGAAGCCAAAGAAGGGAGTTGGGCCTATGAATGTCTTTTCCGCCCCCTTTTTGGCGTAAAGGTCCGCCTTTTCGTTTCCTTCGTGTCCTTCATGTCCGGGCACCCAAATCAAGGAGACTTGTTTGTGGGTGGCCAGTTGATTGTGTGTGTTATTGCACTCTATTAGGACTTTTGAAGTGAAGGTGTAGCTTTTTAGTGCTTCGAGGACTGATTGACTGTCTGAGAGTATTTTGATCTTAACTCTCTTGAGTCCTCTTTTTGATAGTATTTCCACTGTTTCCATTATAGCGGATAGCTCCGCATGGAAAATTGTAGTGTCGATACTTAGAGTAATTGATTTGTGTGCTCTAGGGCCCACTATTCCTGATCCTACACCGTGAAGCGTTTTGGAGTCATCATGTAACCACACTGGGTTAGCATTCCATTCCTCTCTAGATGGGAACATGACTTTGTATCTCTTGGTGAATTCGAGTACTGGATCTGTGTGGTCGTTTGCCTGGGTCATATATGTGGCATTTCTGACCCTGTTAAGGATTTGTAGGTGACCAGTTAGGTTTCCTGGTTTGAATTTTTCTTTCAAGTGGATTGTGAGTGCTTGCATTGCAGCCTCTTCCTGTATTGCTAGGTGTAGCGGTGGTAAATTTAGCAGTGCTTCCATTCCAGCAGTTGGGGTAGTTCTCATGGCCCCTGTGATGCTTATGCATGCTAGCCTCTGTAATTTGCTCAGTTTTAGTGTAGCTGTGGTTTGCTTGGTTTTCTCCCACGATACCAATAGTATGATGGGTCTAATCATTTGGGTGTAGATCCAGAAAGTCATTTTGGGGCTCAGACCCCAGGATTTACCCAAAAGTTGTTTAGTTGTCCAGAGGATTTTCTTGGCCTTTGTTATTACAGAATCAAGGTGTGCGCCCCAGGTGAGTTTTTTATCCAGGATGATTCCTAGATATTTTACCTCTTCCTTTAAGGGTACCTCTTTCTCATTTATTGTTAGTAAAGGGATATGAAACCCCCTTTTTCTCGTAAATGGGACAATAGTAGTTTTTGTAGGATTGATTGACAATCCCTTTTTCTTACAACTCCCATGTTGTATCTAAGGCATCTTGCATTAAGTCCCTAATGGTCCTTTCATGGCTGCCTGTGATAATTACAGATATGCCATCTGCATATCCGATGGTTTTGTACCTTTTGTTGTTGAGGGTCTGTATTAGGTTATCAGCTATTAAGGACCATAGCAGTGGTGAGAGTACCCCCCCTGCGGACATCCTTTTACGGCTTTAACGCTAAGTTCAGCTTGCCCTAAAGATGCTTTGATCTGTCTTTGGTTCAGCATATTGCATACCCATTTTACTATTGCTGGATCTGCTTCTCTGCTGGAGAGTGCCAGTTCTATTGCTTTAAAGTTCGCGTTATCGAAAGCCCCTCAATGTACATAAATGCACACAGGGCAACTTCTTTTAGGCTTAGCGCCTTTTCTATAACTTGAACCATAGTGTGAAGTGCTGTGACTGTTGACTTGCCTTTTTGATAGGCAAATTGCAACTTTTTGGTTTTTATCATGAAAGACATTAAACTGATCGAACTGATGGTGCCAATGTTAGACTAGATCTGAATATTTAATCCATAATACGTATTAATTATGCAGTCCCTTTAGTGATTAGGGCTGGGAATATACCATCAGGTCCTGGTGATTTAAAGGGTTTGAACGAGTTTATGGCCCATTCTACCCTTTTGAAGTTGACTATCTTGCTAATAGTAGAATTTATTGCCCTGTGGTTGTTGTTGGTTAATGCCCCTTGAACGTTGTCATTGAGCCGACAATCAGGGAAATGAGTTTTAAGAAGAAGCTCTAGTGTGTCGGTGAAAGAGTTTGTGAAAGTACCGTCTGGTGCCTTTAGTGTGCCAATAGGATTAGTTGTCCCCTTTGACAGTGATTTTTGGATCCTAGCAGTATTCGGGACATCATTTAGTTCTTCACAGAAGTTTTTCCATGAATTCCTTTTTGATCTCCTTAATACTTTGTTATATATAGTTAGGGATTTCTTATATTCTTCCCATGTATTGTTTTTCTTTGCGTCATTGAATTTGACGCAACTTAGCAAGTCCTTTGTTCATCTTTCTTGAGGATTTTATTTTGAGTGGACTACATTCGTGGTATGAGGATATTATGGAGTCAGTCAAGGTTACAACTGATGCATCCAGTTCCTCTGCCGATTTTAGGTAGAGCATGCTACTGTTTAGTCTAGATTCTAGACATTCTGAGTATTTCTCCCAGTTGGTTGCTTTAGGGCTTCTATAGAGCATTACGCTCTTGCTTAACCCCCTTGTTTCAAAGAGTACATGTTTATGATCAGACATTGAGTCCTCGGAGACTCTCCATTTAGTGATCATATCAATTGAGTTATTAGTTATGAGTGTCAAGTCAAGAACCTCTTGCCTTATGGCATTTTCGAAGGTTGGTTTATTACCCCTGTTTGCTATAGCTAAGTTGGTTTGTAGTAAGAATTCTAAGAGTGACTCGCCTCTTAAGTTTGTATCTTCTCTATATGCTTTCCATTTGAAACTGCCTCAACTAGTACTGCTGCCGTGTCGCCATTCATAAATTTAGTGAATGGCAGAAATTTAATATTGGTATCAATGACAAGTGCAGCCCTTGGTTTGACTGCACCTACGTTATAGATTACCTGTGTGTTTTGTATTTTGAGGCCTGCTACTCTGCCTCTATATACCCAGGGCTCTTGGACTAGCCCTAAGTTGATGCTGCCACCGGCAAACCTTCTGCAGAGTTCGGCTGTTGCAGCCTTAGCATGAAGATTTGCCTGCATCCAGGTTTTGGTTTCGTGGTCAGGGGTAGGAGGAGTACTTTCGTCCTCTTCTTCCAACTCTACTGCATCCATTTTGTCCGTCAGTGCGTCTGCATTGACGGGCGCAGATTTTAGCCGGAGAGTCACTTGGCCAAAACGAAAGTTGACCTTTTCTCCTGACTCAACCAGGCTGGCTGCTGATTTCTGGTCCACAGCCAGGACCAGAGTGACATTAGAGCCTCTTTCGGCTCTTTTCAGTGTACGCCACGTGTCGACGTAGAGGCCATTGTTCTGCCCCTGTACTAAATTCAGAATCCTAGAGGTTTCTAGGGTCAGAGAGTTTGGGAAGTACCCCACTGCAATCCTTGACGAGGAATTTTGGATTCTTCTGTGGCCCACAGTGAGGCTCCTTCCCATGGTGGAGCGTTCGTGATGGTCGCTTTTAGCCATTCCGTCGAAGCGCCATCCTTGCAGTGCAGAACTAGATATCCTGCTTTGTATGTAGCGCCCAAGAAGGCAGGTTTTGTTGCCTGTTCTTTTTCTGCTACTATTTTATCCAGGATGAGCTGCTGGATGGAGTTCATTTGCTCCGTTGTCAGGGGCGTATTTGGATAGTCCCTTGCTAGTACTGCCATTTTGATGTCAGACACCACATCTTTATAGGAGGCAGTGGGCTGCCTCTTCTTGGCTGTGGTGCTGGCTTCTGTTGGCATTTTCACCGCATTAGTCGGTCTTGATGCGGGTGTTTCTGCTGTTGCTGCGGTCTTGGAGGTGGATAGTCGATCCCCTCTAACTCGCTTATTATTGGTGGCCTCTGGAGGTGTTTGTTCCGTTGACCTTTGACGTTTAGGGCCAGGTTTGGATTGTTCACCCTTTTTGGCGGGCATCGGGAGCAAAGCTTTGGCGTATGCCTCTTCTCTGCTGAGCTCTTATCTGTTGCTGGTGCAACGCCTATCGGGCTTTGAGGGGCAGCTTCTAGGCTCGCGCCACTTGAAGGCTGCTCTACCTCCATTTGCTGAGGTGTTGTGACCTCTTGTTGTGAGCTGTCATGGCTGCTCTCGCCAGTTTCGTGGTTTTTATTGTTAATTGTGTTCATTTTTGGACCCACAAGTAAAGGGGAATGACGGTCCACTACGCCAGTGCCCCGGTAGCGCAGTAAGGCTCTTATTGAAATGGGGCCTTGCCTGGGCGCCCCAAGTTCGCATATTAACGACTAGATACCCTCTAGCCATTCATCCCTCGGCATACGCTGTTCCACCTTGTATTGGGGTTTGTGTAGAGTTTTCTCTCTTAGCCCAACTATATTGGCCACACTCTCAGCAAAGACATGACCTTACTGAGAAGTGTGTTACCGGTAGTTACCACGTGGAGGTTATAGTCGCACTTCCATTAGCCTAACAGTTACGGCACAGAGGTACAAGTACCACTGCGTGATTCCCCCTACATAGGCTAATGGCTAACTACCTCGCTGTCCATTACCAGCTCTCTTATCAGTTGCGGTGGTAATGGCCCCGGATCGTCATGGGCAAGGTAAAAGGAGACAAGCCGATATATACTCTTGCCTATCTCCCAACTAGTTGTCGTCACGTCTTCATTGCTGTGAATCAAGAAAATATTGAGGATCGAATTAGCCATTATACACGCACTGGTTTTACCTGTGCAGTTAGCAGAGTACAATTTGTAGTTTGGTGTCCTCAAGCCGAATATACGACTCGGAGCAGGATCGTTGGCTGTGGCTAGCTGCTCTACTGCGTCTGCGTCAGTCTTGTAGGTCTTGATAAGTAGTTTTCCAAAACCATAATTTACTAAGCCGTCGCATTTCGGTAGCGGCTCTATTGAGTCATCGCATAGCAGCAGGAGCACTTGCATCGTTGCCTTTTGCTTAATCACCTCAATGTCGGCATTGTCATTACGTCATCATTATTAAATTAAGATTTGTACGGGTGGGCAATGAGTCTTCACTTTCTTGGCAGTTGTTTTTGTCTCTTCTACAGATCTCTGCCTTTGGATGCAGTAGTCACTTGCACCTGCTTAGACGCTGCAACCTGCAGTTGTTCGAGGGAGAAGTCTGGAATTACGGCATTTGCCCATTCGATGGCTGCCACCAGGTCCTTCGTTTTCTCCTGCTCCGTTGGCGGTTCAGTGCGCACTCGTTTTAAGAGTCTGCAGGCGATGCGTTTTTCAGCATGACCCACCTTAACTGGATCATTTATTTTAATAATAGGCCATTACGAGCACGAGTATTGCCCACGGCACCGGCTTGGCCGTTTGTCTACTTTTGACTTTGACTTTTGAATGTCATTGTGGAGGCGGAACTGGATGCTCATGTTCCTATAATTTCCGGCTACATTGAGGAGGAGATGGTTTCGTTAAAAAATTTTCTTTTTGTTTGGCTGTCGTTCGTTTTTGGTCCCACGAGTGTGGGAGAGAGGATGTTTGCCTGTGCATAGCTCCCAGTACGCAGGTAAGGCTAATTATTATGGAGGGCACCAGGTATCCGTAAGCTCACGTCAACGACTGAACCTCGGGACGGGTCGCATCCAGTCCCTTTGTTACTCACCACCATGATAAAAATGCAATTTAATATGCTGTAGTGCCGAACCTGATATTTCGCAACTCATTCCAAGCTGCGGCGAACAACCGCAAACACTCCTCTTAGCGTTTTGCGCCGTTTCACCAGGATCACGAGGATCTAGACCGCATTAACGTCCACATCCCACCCGTGGCAGCTTCTTAAGCTGGACATCGTCCCAACATTGATTTCCTGCTGGTCGGTGACCGCCGTATTATTCTCGGCGACTTTAATGCTCATGACATAACATGCATCATGGCAGTTGGTTTTGTGAACTCGGAAACGACGCACGGGCCACTGTCATTGATAAGCAGGTAAGTAACTCCGACTTCAGGAGTTCATCATCTGTGAACGCCGCACCTTCATCAACTTTCTCAAAGCTGACTGCGACCGAGAACATAGTTAATACGTCATTCTCCCTATAACCCCCACCGCGAAATGTTTTCGAAGGCAAAAAAACCAAGATCCTCACCAGTGCACAATGGGCCCGCGTGGCCAGATTTTGGCCAAAAGCCCTCCAGACGAAATTAAACATTTGGGCACAATGACAATTTAGTATGATTTTACACATATTAATGTATCCTGTGCAAAAAGGAAATATTACATTTTAATTACTGGTTCTTAAGTAATTAGCCATCAAAGTTGGCACTTTGTGTTTTTTTAACTTTCGCGATAATTTATAGAAAAAAAAACTTGCATTTACCATGATACATGCAGCTACGAAATCTCCATTCACTTTGTTATTTATAAATGTTTCTTCAGAGAAAAAATAAAATTGAGCTTAAAAACTTTTTGGTTTTAAATATATTCGAGTAGTTATAAAGATTTTGTAGGTATTTCATAATTTGGCTACTTTGCTTTAAGGGTACCTCCGACTACCACTCGATATTTGATCGAAAAAAATTTTATAAATTTCTTCACATGTTTTACAACAAAATGTAATTCCTCCCGATTTTCTGAAATTTACTTTTGTATCTAAAAGTTAAATATTAAAAATTGACCTCCAGGAAATTGTACTATTTTTTTAATTTCTTAGCTGCCTAAAAGTATGCATTAATTTTTTTCATTTCAAAAGTTGAACTTAAATGTAAGAAAAATGTTCAATTTGAAAATTTTATAGCAAACTTACAAAGGCGCAAATCAAGAATTATAAAATTGATCAATTTTGAAGAAAAAACGTAAAAATGTAAATATTGATTTTTGAAATTTTTGTTTTCGGAAATTAAAAGAGCATGCAAAAAAAAAAATTATAACAGTTAAAAAATATATGGATTATTAATGTCGTCTTTTAAATAAATAAAATAAATAATCAAAAATAGCTCAATCCTTTATGAACACGCGTGTAAAATTTCATCACTCTAAAAAAATTATTATGGAAATGCCAGGGTTTTGGCCAAAATATGAGAATCTGGGCCCATAGTGCAGTGTGGCGAAGCGCTGTATCCCCGCTAGGAGGATACCCAGCATTTACGCCTGGCGGAGAGCCAATGCCAAGTTAAGCTGCTTGGTGACAACATCACGGGTACGGTTCCTAACTATCGCCATGACAAATGGATCCAACAGCTAGGGAATCTGTCGACTGGTTCAGCTAATTTATGGCAGACCATTAAGAGTGTGACTATCCCGTGGCGACCAAGTGCAAATCTAGTTTCCACTTCAACCAGGATCATAGGGTCATTACCCAAAAGACACTGCATTAAACACTCGCCTGTGGCTCCTTTATAATGTGGCACATATGGTTAATCCGCATCCACAGAGTCTTGACCTTAATCCCATTGAGCACTTGTGGAACAACTTGGAGGAAAGACTCAGAGGACGAGAAATTCGTAGCAAACCGGACTTAAAGGCCGTACTACAGTAGGAGTCGCGAAAAATTGATCAAACTTATTTGGAAAATTAAGTGGAGTCAATGCCAATGAGACTTAACGAAGTCATAAAAATTAAGGGATATGCTACAAAATATTAATACAATTTTTAATGCCATTAAGGATCATGTCAGATGTACTAAGACTTGTGGTGCTGAATTAATGTCATTTTTTATTTTTTTTTTTAGAACTTAAGGTAACTTGAATTCTTATTTTTGTTAATTGTTTAATAATATATATTAAAGAAAACCTCATTAGTTTTTGTAAAATTTAAATAATATGGAAGAAATGCACATTTTAGTGTAAAATCGTTTGCTGTACTATCACTTTTGTGGCACACTGTATATACGATTGCCCTGTTGTCGGCGTGTATATAAGGAATAAACGGGGTATGTACTTATATATACAAGTATGGCGAGGACAGATTCTAGGCCCCTACGTTGCCCAGGGTCTCAGCGAATTACAAATTACTTGTAAGTCGGCCCTGGTGCAGACTGAGTTATACCCCTGCCCCAGAACTTCCTTACATATGGAGTTCGAGGAAGGACCGCTGAGGCATAACTAGGTAAGTATATTAACACCTTTTAATACATATGTGGTGGATTAAAGCCCCGTTAGGCTGTAAACGAACATAAAGACAAGACAGAAAAGACGAAAAGTAAAACGCCTTAAGAACGGTTCGTTGCGGTAACCGCGTGTAAAAGTACAGTCGCGCGCAACAAATGTATGCATATGTGTATATGCAGCGGCGTGTTTTCGATTTGCGCGCGTAACGAATCGCAAGTAACGGCCGAACACAGAGAGACAGTGGGCCAGCGACAGTGCATACGGGACGAAAACTAAAAGTTAAAACCATGTTTTAGCGGAAGAAAAAAAAAAGTGAGCAGTTTATAAAGTAACATAAAAGTCCAAAGTAAATAAAATTAAATAAAAGCAAGTGAAATTGAATAAACATCAAATAAGATTAAATAAAAATTAAACTAAAGCGAATTAATTATATTAAATTAAATTAAATAAAATCAAGTGAAGTTAAATAAAATTAATTTATTAAAATTAAACTAAATAAAGTTGAATAAAATTAAATTAAATTAAATAAAGTCAAATTAAATAAAAATTATGTTAAAGTGGGAAAAAAATGTGAGACAAATTCATTTAAAATAACCAAGGAGAAAAAAAACAGTGGGAAAGACATTAAAGTAAACGATGGTGAAGTGAAAAGGAAAATTAAGAACGTGGAACAAAATTTAGAAAAAAAGATAATAAAAGGTGACAGTGCGCAGTGACTTATATCACACTTTTTTTTGGCATAAATTCGAAAAATGAAGTTAGAGACTTGAAATTTGGTACAGTTCATTGTAGTGATATTTATAAAAAATAAGATAAGTTCCAGATCAATCGGGCCACGCCCACCTCTAACGCCCATATAAGGTTAAATTATTTCTGACTCTATTGAGTTAAAAATTATCATACAATCATATATATATACATATTTATGATTTGTATATATTCTATATATATATATATATATATATATTTGTCGTGCCCCTTTACGCCCATAAATCATAAAAGTGGAATTATAGATCTGCAAGTCATAATGATTTATTGTTTTGGCAAAAATGTAAAGTTTTTATATATTTTCACAAATTTTGTCGTAAACGATTATTCAAATATTCAATTATAAATTAAAATCGTATTTATTCTTTTTTTTTTGTTGATCTTCTGAAAAAAAATTGATTAACCCAAAATGTTAAATAAATTTGGTGACACTACTCACGACACATATGTATATAAACTTTTTTTTATTATTATTTATTTATTCTCAAAAATTTGACACATAAATGGTGAGATTTAATATACATACATAAAATAAAGAGATCAGGCTACTACCCTTGCCTACTTAGATATTATTCGTATTTTTAAGGAGTTATGTTAAAAAAATGAGGTACAGTCGAGGCGGTGCCCGACAGTGGAATACCCTGTACCTTTTGTGTCAAAAAAATGTTTCCTGCATATTCCATCTAAGAACTTCCCAATTGGAATTTATTTTTTTTTGGTAATGTTACAACAAAGAACTTATTTAATGTATAAGGGGTAAGTTTCAAGTTGGTATGTTGAGGTGTGTGGGAGAAAACACGGTAAATGGATTGCGGGGGGTGGGTGGACCGCATCGATAAAATTTGGATGTGGATTTGTTCATTAGAGCCACATGAATGAGCTTACCAAAAATTGTGATTCTAGGTCACTTGTAGCCATAATTGCGTAGAGTCAAATATTGACGGGGAGGTGAAATTTGCACATTTTTGACTATAACTTCTGTTGTATTTGTCCGATTTTGTTCATTTTTTACACATAGATGCATGTAATTACAACGCATCGCTCTGTTAAATTTCAGATGAAAATATTAAATGGTGTGGCTAAAAACCGCGAAACTCTACTGCGGGGGAACGGGGGAAGATATTGACACAATCTTCATCTTCTTAGGAAATATGCGCACCAGCTGGTAAAGTTTCGTGTCTCTAGCTCTTATAGTCTCCGAGATCTAGGCGTTCATACGGACGGACGGACGGACATGGGTCAATCGCTACCCGAGGTTATGATAAGCATTTTGGTACAAAGGACTTGGGGTCTGCCACGCCTCCTTCTGTCCGTTACATACATTGCACAAATCTAGTATACCCTTTGTACCTATAGGTACAGGGTATAAAAAAAAATTTATAAATTATTTTAGTGGGCAAAAATTAGCAAATACCCATGAAAATTAATAACTAAAACCTAACTTACTAACTAACTTAGAAACTAACTTAATTTTAGGGGGTTCCTTCAAAATTCAATTTTACATAAACAAAGATGGCGTACGTAAATTAGGGCGCGGACGACTTTGGGATACCCTGTACCACCATATTGCAATTAAATCCGATATATTGCTTAAGAACTCCAAAAGATATTTTATTTGCCAAGTACGATGATATAAGCAAACAAAAATAAACAGTGGAATTTTGCACAAAACACTTTTTTTTTACTGATTGGTCCTATGGGGGCTGTATAATATAGTCAATCGATTTTGATCAAATTTGATACAATGATTGAGAACTCTAAAATACTTCCAGGTGCGAAATTTGGTTACGATATCTTTACAAACAAAGGTTTTTTTGAACGATCGGTCCTATGGGAGCTATATGATATAGTCAACCGATTTTGATCGAATTTGGTACAGTGTTGAAGATCACTAAAAAACTTCCGATTGCCAAGTTTGGTTACTTATATCTTCATAAACAAACGAATTATTTATCTAAAACTATTAGGGTTTTTCGAGGTCCTCTGAAACACCCCTACGGAAGCTGTATAATATATCCCCGATATCCAAAATATAAAATAAACTTGCATCCCCTGACATAATAACGCATCTAATCTGAAAATTTGGTTGCTCTAGCTCTTATCATCTCTGAGATCTAGGTGTTCATACAGACAGACCGGCGGACATGGGTATATCGACTTCTCTAGTCAACCCGATCATACTTTGGGTAACTTTGGAGAGTGTCCGACGTCTCCTTCTGTATGTTACATATATTTTCGGCTTGCACAAACTTAATATACCTTTTGTACCATACGGTGCAGGGTATAAAAAGTGAATTCGCCATAAGCTTTTACCCCTGCCAAATACATTAATTGTCGAAACCATTGGTATTTACTTGATAATTCAAATAATTAGCAAAAGTTTAAAGGCGACCTCAGACTACTTACTAGAGTAACAGGGAACCTAATACTAGGAGGCGACTTTAACTGTCGTCATAGAAACTGGGGCCGTTGTAGGGCAAATTCTTGGTGAACCATATTGCACGAGTTTTTAGCCTCAAATAACGTTGATAATTCTTATCCACTTTTGAGTGCCAAATTTGGTTACGATATCTTCATAAACAAACGAATTATTTATCTAAAACTTTTCGGGTTTTTCGAGGTCCTCTAAGACACCCCTATGGGAGCTATATAATATATCCCCGATATCAAAAATATAAAATAAACTTGCATCCCCTGACATAATAACGCATCTAATCTGAAAATTTGGTTGCTCTAGCTCTTACCATCTCTGACGGACAGACAGACAGACAGACGGACATGGGTATATCGACTTCTCTAGTCACCCCGATCATACCTTGGGTAACTTTGGGGGGTCGACCGATCGATCCTATGGGAGCTATATGATATAGTCAACCGATTTTGATCAAATTTGGTATAGTGCTTGGGAACTCTAAAACACTTCTTTGTGCCAAATTTGGTTACAATATCTTCACAAACAAACGAAACACAACGAATTTTGTACAAAAAACAAATTTTCGACCGATCGATCCTATGGGACCTATATGATATAGTCAACCGATTTTGATAAAATTTAGTACAGTGCTGGGGGTTTCTAAAAAACTTCCGATTGCCAAATTTGGTTATGATATCTTCATAAGCAAACGAATTATCCATCTAAAACTTTTGCTTTTTTTCGAGGTCCTCTGAAACACCCCTATGGGAGCTATATAATGTACTCCCGATATCAAAAAAATAAAATAAACTTGTCTCCTTTGGATTAATAAGGGATCTTATCTGAAAGTTTGGTTGCTCTAGCTCTTACCATCTCTGAGATCTAGGCGTTCATACGGACAGACGGACATGGGTATATCGACTTCTCTAGTCACCCTGATCATACTTTGGGTAACTTTGGGGGGTCTCCGACGTCTCCTTCTGTATGTTACATACATTTTCGGCTTGCACAAACTTAATATACCTTTTGTTCCATACGGTACTGGGTATAAAAATAAAATCAAAGATGGCGTACGTTAAAGTCGGGCGCGGACGACTTTGGGATACCCTGTACCACTGCTTGCAATCAAATCCGGTAAATTGCTTAAGAACACCAAAAGACATTTGATTGCCAAATTAGTTTATGATACCTTCATAAACAACCAAAAACAGACGAATTTTTAATCAAAAACTTTTTTTCGACCTATCGGCCCTATGGGAGCTATGAGATATAGTCAACCGATTTTGATAAAATTTGGTACAGTGTTGAAGATCTCCAAAAAACTTCTGAATGCCAAATTTGGTTACAATATCTGCACAAACAAACGAAACACAACGAATTTTGGGCAAAAAACGTTTTTTTGACCGATTGGCCCTATGGGAGCTATATAATATAGTCAACTGATTTTGATCAAATTTGGTATAGTGCTTGGGAACTCTAAAAAACTTCTTAATGCCAAATGTGGTTACGGTATGTTCACAAATAAACGAAACACAACGAATTTTGTAAAAAACACGATTTTTTGACCGATTGGTCCTATGGGAGCTATATGATATAGTCAACCGATTTTGATCAAATTTGGTATAGTGCTTGGGAACTCTAAAAAACTTCTTAATGCCAAATTTGGTTACAATATCTTCACAAACAAACGAAACACAACGAATTTTGTACAAAAAACAAATTTTCGACCGATCGATCCTATGGGACCTATATGGTATAGTCAACCGATTTTGATAAAATTTGGTACAGTGCTGGGGGTTTCTAAAAAACTTCCGATTGCCAAATTTGGTTATGATATCTTCATAAGCAAACGAATTATCCATCTAAAACTTTTGCTTTTTTTCGAGGTCCTCTGAACCACCCCTATGGGAGCTATATAATGTAGTCCCGATATCAAAAAAATAAAATAAACTTGTCTCCTATGGATTAATAAGGGATCTTATCTGAAAGTTTGGTTGCTCTAGCTCTTACCATCTCTGAGATCTAGGCGTTCATACGGACAGACGGACAGACGGACATGGGTATATCGACTCCTCTAGTCACTCTGATCATACTTTAGGTAACTTTGGGGGGTCTCCGACTTCTCCTTCTGTACGTTACATACATTTTCGGCTTGCACAAACTTAATATACCTTTTGTTCCATACGGTACTGGGTATAAAAATACAATCAAAGATGGCGTACGTTAAAGTCGGGCGCGGACGACTTTGGGATACCCTGTACCACTGCTTGCAATCAAATCCGGTAAATTGCTTAAGAACACCAAAAGTCATTTGATTGCCAAATTAGTTTATGATACCTTCATAAACAACCAAAAACAGACGAATTTTTAATCAAAAACTTTTATTCGACCTATCGGCCCTATGGGAGCTATGAGATATAGTCAACCGATTTTGATAAAATTTGGTACAGTGTTGAAGATCTCCAAAAAACTTCTGAATGCCAAATTTGGTTACAATATCTGCACAAACAAACGAAACACAACGAATTTTGTGCAAAAAACGTTTTTTTGACCGATTGGCCCTATGGGAGCTATATAATATAGTCAACTGATTTTGATCAAATTTGGTATAGTGCTTGGGAACTCTAAAAAACTTCTTAATGCCAAATGTGGTTACGGTATGTTCACAAATAAACGAAACACAACGAATTTTGTAAAAAACACGATTTTTTGACCGATTGGTCCTATGGGAGCTATATGATATAGTCAACCGATTTTGATCAAATTTGATATAGTGCTTGGGAACTCTAAAAAACTTCTTAATGCCAAATTTGGTTACAATATCTTCACAAACAAACGAAACACAACGAATTTTGTACAAAAAACAAATTTTCGACCGATCGATCCTATGGGACCTATATGGTATAGTCAACCGATTTTGATAAAATTTGGTACAGTGCTGGGGGTTTCTAAAAAACTTCCGATTGCCAAATTTGGTTATGATATCTTCATAAGCAAACGAATTATCCATCTAAAACTTTTGCTTTTTTTCGAGGTCCTCTGAACCACCCCTATGGGAGCTATATAATGTAGTCCCGATATCAAAAAAATAAAATAAACTTGTCTCCTATGGATTAATAAGGGATCTTATCTGAAAGTTTGGTTGCTCTAGCTCTTACCATCTCTGAGATCTAGGCGTTCATACGGACAGACGGACAGACGGACATGGGTATATCGACTCCTCTAGTCACTCTGATCATACTTTAGGTAACTTTGGGGGTCTCCGACTTCTCCTTCTGTACGTTACATACATTTTCGGCTTGCACAAACACAATATACCCTTTGTACCATACGGTACAGGGTATAAAAATGCTGAGAACAACCAACCCTTTGCACTCACCAGCACTCAATTAGACTATTAAACTAAAATCAAAAAAATTAAAATTAATAAAATTATTAAGATTATTAACTTTTTTTTGTTAGGGGAGGTGGAGCAAATGCGCTTACGCATCCACTAACGGCGTCCCGAAAGTGGAAGCTCGACTTGCACGAGCTAAATCTCCACCACTTCTTTTGGACCTGCTCTACCCCGTAACAGCGGTAAACAATACTTCAAGGTAGGGTCCCTACGTGTCGTTTCTCGACAGTTTTTTACCAGCGTCCAGGCCTCTTTTTAAAGCCCGCATGTAGGCTTTCGGCATTCGACTTGCGCTGGTATGTAAAGCCCGTGACATGGAGTCCCCCTGCCTGTTATGGCCTATTGAGCTGAGTTATTGCTTCCAGCGTCAAGATGTTAGTCTAAGTCTATCTTTTTCGACTTCAGCACCCTTTCAACGTAGCATCTTTCAGTTTTCTTCGCTTTCTAGCATCTTTACAGTTCGTCTCGCAATGCTCGACAATGTTGACACGTGAAGAAAGTGTGTTCTACATTATCAACTTTAGAATCATCGTATAATCATCGTGGCCCGTTAGCATTTGCGTTGGTAGTAGTTCACCTCGCCTTGTTTTCGTTTCAACCACTCATTTATCTGCGGGATGAGTCGCGAACATCTGCTTGTAACGCATCCGCTCCGATTTCGCACCCATACAGCAGAATGGAGTGGCAGACATTCATTAGGAGCTTTCGTTTGGTATGTAGGGGACCGTGTACATTAGCCATTAGTCTACTTGAACACGCTGCTACCTTGGAGGCCTTCTCCACAGCATATCGCATTTGTTCTCCAAAGGTCAGTTTGGAGTCCAGTTTTAACCCTAGATACTTCACCGTTCTCTGTGTGGTTACTGTTATGTCAAATATCCGCATCTTGACTTGCAGGGGCATATGTCGCCTACTAATAAGCAATAGCTCGGTTTTTTCTGCCGCCAATTGGAGTCCTTATGTAGTCAACCAATGCTGGGTTCGAATCATTACTTGCGTGAGTTTACGTTGCGCTTCGGTCGTGTTTCTTGCGGTGATAACGGCAGCCACGTCGTCTGCGAAGCCTACCAGAAAAGTGTCGTCCGGCATCTCAATTCGCAATATATTGTCGTAAGTTATGTTCCAGAGGTCCGGGCCAAGAATTGAACCTTGTGCTGCACCGGCTGTTATTTCCATCATTTTTGTTTCGCTATTTGTTTCATACAGTAGTGTTCGATCTCGTAGGTAGCTTCGAATAATTTTGCTCAGGTAATCGGGAACTCGAAACGTGTTTTCCATCGATTTCTAGATGTTTTAAAAGCCAGCCCTGTTGAACGCATTTTTAACGTCAAGAGTCATTAGCAAGACCACCGGTCTGGAGTAGTTTTTCCACAGCTCAGGGAAGTGTCCTTCACTAATACACGCGTTGTACATGCTTAGTATAAATTGTGATCTTTTCAGCACAATAGTTTTAAGGACTTCAGCTGGAACACCGTCTGGGCCAGGGGCTTTTTATACCTGTACCGTATGGTACAAAGGGTATATTGTGTTTGTGCAAGCCGAAAATGTATGTAACGTACAGAAGGAGAAGTCGGAGACCCCCCAAAGTTACCTAAAGTATGATCAGGGTGACTAGAGAAGTCGATATACCCATGTCCGTCTGTCCGTCTGACCGTCTGTCCGTCTGTCCGTATGAACGCCTAGATCTCAGAGATGGTAAGAGCTAGAGCAACCAAACTTTCAGATAAGATCCCCTATTAATCCATAGGAGACAAGTTTATTTTATTTTTTTGATATCGGGACTACATTATATAGCTCCCATAGGGGTGGTTCAGAGGACCTCGAAAAAAA
>OX465089.1:51415736-51508208 GCA_949987675.1 Chymomyza fuscimana
CTCCGACTTCTCCTTCTGTACGTTACATACATTTTCGGCTTGCACAAACACAATATACCCTTTGTACCATACGGTACAGGGTATAAAGATGGCGTACGTTAAAGTCGGGCGCGGACGACTTTGGGATACCCTGTACCACCACATTGCAATCAAGTCCGATATATTGCTTACAAACTCCAAAAGATATTTCTTTGCGAAATAAACGAAACTCAACGAATTTTGTACAAAAAACGTTTTTTTTGGTCCTATGGGAGCTATATGATATAGTCAACCGATTTTAATCAAATTTGGTACAGTGCTTGGGAACTCTAAAAAACTTCTTAATGCCAAATTTGGTTACAATATCTTCACAAACAAACGAAACACAACGAATTTTGTACAAAAAACCAATTTTCGACCGATCGATCCTATGGGAGCTATATGATATAGTCAACCGATTTTGATCAAATTTGGTACAGTGCTTGGGAACTCTTTAAAAACTGATAAATGCCAAATTTGGTTATAATATCTTTACAAACAAACGAAACGCAACGAATTTTGTACAAAAAAGGATTTTTTGACCGATTGGTCCTATGGGAGCTATATGATATAGTCAACCGATTTTGATCAAATTTGGTACAGTGCTTGGGAACTCTTAAAAACATATAAATGCCAAATTTGGTTATAATATCTTCACAAACAAACGAAACGCAACGAATTTTGTACAAAAAAACGATTTTTTTGACCGATTGGTCCTATAGGAGCTATATGATATAGTCAACCGATTTTGATCAAATTTGGTACAGTGCTTGGAAACTCTAAAAAACTCCTTAACGCCAAATTTGGTTACAATATCTTCACAAACAAACGAAACACAACGAATTTTGTACATAAAACAAATTTTCGACCGATTGGTCCTATGGGAGCTATATGATATAGTCAACCGATTTTGATAAAATTTGGTACAGTGCTGGGGGTTTCTAAAAAACTTCCGATTGCCAAATTTGGTTATGATATCTTCATAAGCAAACGAGTTATCCATCTAAAACTTTTGCTTTTTTTCGAGGTCCTCTGAAACACCCCTATGGGAGCTATATAATGTAGTCCCGATATCAAAAAAATAAAATAAACTTGTCTCCTATGGATAAATAGCGGATCTTATCTGAAAGTTTGGTTGCTCTAGCTCTTACCATCTCTGAGATCTAGGCGTTTCATATTGACAGACGGACAGACGGACAGACGGTCAGACGGACAGACGGACAGACGGACATGGGTATATCGACTTCTCTAGTCACTCTGATCATACTTTAGGTAACTTTGGGGGGTCTCCGACTTCTCCTTCTGTACGTTACATACATTTTCGGCTTGCACAAACACAATATACCCTTTGTACCATACGGTACAGGGTATAATTAGTTGTGTTTCGTTTGTTTATAAAAATATTGTAACTGAATTTGGCAAAGAATTTTTTTTAGTGTTCGTAAGTAATATATCGGACTTGATTACAATGTGGTGGTACAGGGTATCCCAAAGTCGTCCGCGCCCGACTTTAACGTACGCCATCTTTTGTTCTTAAGGCTGTTCGCGGCTATTCTGAGTTCCTCTTCAGTAAAGAGAACTACCTCGGTGGGCCTAAGGGTTGACTCTTCTATTCGCACGGCGTGTGAGGGGAACAATTCCTTCACAATGGTTTCCATCGTTTCCGCATCTATGTTAGTTGTTGCTTTTTTAGCGCCAAGTTTTTTCATCACAAGTTTATATCCTAGTCCCCATGGATCTGTGTTTACGTCCGTGCAGAGTTGTAGCCACTTCTGTTTCTTGCTACTTGAAATGGCGAACCGTAACTCTTTCTTGGCTCTCTTATACGCTTCATGTTCTGTATCTGCAGGGCCTCGTCGATGTGCTCTGGTGTATTGGCGTCTGCTTCAGGATTGTCTTTTGCACGCGATATCACTGCTCCACCAATATACAGATTCTCTGTGTCTTCTATTGCATTTGGGCATAGATGCATCACAGGCTTTGGCAATAGCATACATTGTTTTTTCCACTGCTTCCCAACAGTCAGCAGTTTGCTCAATAGATGCCGTTCTCCTATCCAATTCTGCTATTAGTCGGTCCTCGTTCAGGCGATCGACATTCCATTTTTTGACAGGCTCAGCAGCGCCACTCTGTTCTCTCTGGTTTTGTAGCCCCACTGCATACGATATGTACTGGTGATCGCTAGCTGTGTAATCTTCAAGTACCCGCCACAGCTGTATATGGTTTGCGATACTTTCGCTTGCGAGGTTTATGTCTGGCGTTGTTGCTGCGCACCCGGGACGCCTGAGGGTTGTGGACGTAGGAGTATTCATGACGGTTAACCCAAGTCTTGCGTCCATGTCCATAGTTCTGCGACCTCTCGAATCGGCGTTGCTGGATCCCCATTCAAGAGCACGTGCGTTGAAGTCGCCCGCTACTAAAAAATCTCCTTCGAGTTCTCGAGCCTTGTCTTCAATAGCGTTCAACTTTTCTTGGAAGGTATCTATGGCGTCGCTTGGGGTAAGATAACAACTAATCACTTTAAGGTCATCGATGCAAACGTAGACGAAACAGTTTCCTTCGCCGCTGCTGGAGATGTGTATCTTTTCGTTGCTTGGTATCCATATCGCAGCAGTTTTGATGTCATCTTCTAGCCAGATACCGCTTCCTTTCCTTGCGTACTGTTCACTTATTATCACAAGGTCTATTTTATGCTCGACGACTAGTTGCGAAACGAGCGCGTCAGCCGTCCGACTTCTATGTAATGTAACATTAATCATTGCTACGAACTTTTTCCTTTAAAGCTGGGCATGCCCTCGAGTCTACTGCGTGGTTAGTGTGCCCCTTTCCTGCGCACCTTATGCACATGTCGGATCTGTCAGGTCCTTTGCACTCGAAACGCAGGTGACCGACTTCGAAGCATTTATAGCAGCGCTTAATGGTGTCATACGGCACCTACATCGCATATATCCGATCTTTATTCTTTGTAGCTTGCAGATTGCTTTTGCGGCACCCAATGTGACCGATACAAATGCGCGTCGCTGTTCTTTAGCATTTGTGCTGGTCATACGTGTTTTTATCTCTTCTTCAGGCATTTCGATAGCTTTTTTTACAGCTTCTACTACTTCTTCTGGGGTTGCCAAACTGTCCAAGTCCCGGATCTCAACAGTACACTTTTGCTGTAAGCAAACTACTGTTGTTGTGTCACCAAACGTTCGCTTAATGGCTCCACAAAGGTGATCTTTATTTCCCCCTTTCGCTAACTCTAGGAGCACGTCTCCACTCTTTGTCTTTCGTGTAGAGTGGATCATGAACTCAGCTTCATCTGTGTTGATGTTATCGCGGATGCCTTTAATAATGTTGGCGTAGCTGCGGCCTTCACCCGGTTTCACCAGTACGGTTTGTGGTCGTTTCCTTGGTGCTCTAGGCTTCTTCTCTTTTTGAACCATCTTATTTTTATGAGCGCTATCAAGTTGTGCATTTTTTTTTTTTTTTTTTTTTTTTACATTTTATTTACCATCTGTCTTTATTAGACAATAAGTAAATTTACTAAATCATAATTAATACAAAATAAATATAACAGCAAGTTTCCATCGAAACCTACTATTGTGTTTAGCATATGTTGTATGTGACCAATTTATCTATCCATGAGATCGAGAATATGCAGTCTTTTAAGTCTTCTTACTGCTGTACTGTTATCGGCTAGACTTAAGGCTAGATTATTTTCGTGGTTGTGTAGTCTGTCAATGTACTTTTTGCTAAATTTGATTATTTCTTCTTTTACAAAAGGAATATTTATATCTTTATGAATGCATTCATTAGACACGTAAAAAGGAGCGTTAACTATGGATCTTAATGTTTTGGATTGGTACCGCTGCAGAATTTCAATATTTGAATTACTGGCAGTTCCCCACAGTTGTATAGCATAAGTCCACACAGGCTTTAGAATTGCTTTGTAGAGACGAATCTTGTTTTCCAGGCTTGTTTGTGCATTTCGGCCTATTAACCAGGACATACGTTTTGTTTTTGTAACAAGTTGCTGACGTTTTGCTGAAATATGGTTTTTCCATGTGAGTCTACGATCGAGATGTAATCCAAGATACTTTACACAGTTGCTTTGCGGAATTGCTGATCCATTAAGAGATACTTTTGGGTAGTCACTTTTTCAAGTTGTGCATCTGGTGATAGTTTCTTTTGGTCTTTCTTGGATCGTTTCTTCCTGCTGCGAATAACCTGCCACTGTTCTGCGTCCGAGTCTTTTGCTGTGGTGTAGTCCTCTGGTTCTCGTATTTCGTGAATCGTGGCTGGGCGTTTCGTGCCAGTTTTCGGAGCCGCAGGACTTGCAGCTGGACGTTTCGTTCGTCCCGATGGGGTGGAAAACACATCTACAGTCTGGGTCTGTGTTACTATTGTAACCACCTGACGTTTCTGTGCTGTTTCAAAACCCTTCTGAGTTTCTGCAGTCTTCCAGGTCCGACGATAGCTCTCAATTACGTCGAACCGCTCGCTGAGTTCAGATACTCCATCTTTCACATCTATGTTGATGTTTCGCTGCTTAATCATAGCTGCCTTCATTTTACGAATCACCTTTCTGCAGTTTGCTAGTGATTCTTCCTCTAAGCATCTCGTCCTATAAATAAGTTCCTGTCTAGGCGAAACTAATGCTGGTTTCTCCGCTTCGTGTATATTGCTTGGCATTCGAAATTCTGGTGTCTCGCTTGTCGCCGCAGATATTGTGCTTCTACCGAAAGGACTTTGAGGGTTGGTGTATTCAAGTAGCAGAAAGCAGAGAGCCTATCCTCACGCCGCTACAACCGTTTAAGCCCGTCGTTACTACGTTATTTCCTGTTGTATTGCCAGTGATTGCGTTTGCTTGTGTTGGAGGGGTTCGCTCTATAACGGAGCTCCTCTTTAAAACTTTCGCAGTTTCACCTGTGGGTGTGTTATTCATACCGTCTTTGTTGTTGTTGTCGTTGTTTGAATTTGAATTTGTATCCATGCTGTATGGGTCCCAACTTTAAGCCGCTGAGTGAGGTCCTCAGAAGGTTGACTCAGTTCTATATGGGAAACTGAGTTCAGAGCCGTACGGTGCTAACCAGGAGTCGCCTCAACTGGCGCCTGAACTGCCAACTTAATGGCGAGATAGCCTTGAACGTACTTAAAGTTTTGCCAAAATTTTAACGGGACGTAGGCAGGAATAGATTTAACCTGGCAGCCATTTCCGAAAGGTGTCACCCACGCCCACCAGCCCAAGATCGTCACTATTCCATAAACAATATTCCACATCATAGTTCATATTCATGCCAAGTCCATATCGCGCCTTCTCACTTTAGTTGGTACTTAGCGGGTGCTTCGTACCATTGCCCACGGGGCACCTCGTGGAGGTAGTGAGCTGCTTGAAGTGGCTGTCACTAGGATAAGCCTGGCTATCCCCGAGTGGAAAGCAATCAGACCGATGCCTAGTACAACACACTCCACCCCCTATTGAAATTATTAAAATTATTAAAATTATTAAAATTATTAAAATTATTAAAATTATTAAAATTATTAAAATTATTAAAATTATTAAAATTATTAAAATTATTAAAATTATTAAAATTATTAAAATTATTAAAATTATTAAAATTATTAAAATTATTAAAATTATTAAAATTATTAAAATTATTAAAATTATTAAAATTATTAAAATTATTAAAATTATTAAAATTATTAAAATTATTAAAATTATTAAAATTATTAAAATTATTAAAACTATTAAAATTATAAGCTGAACTTCCATTGCTCCTGTACACACATTACAATAAATAAGTATGTATAACTCAGAGAACTGCAAGTAGTGGCACTACTAGTTACTAGTCTTAAAAGTGGATATGTTTTTGGAGCACTAGTAAAAAAAAGGTAGTAGTGTGCACAAAATTACTAAAAATAGTAGTGTAGCATTGCACACTCAAAAAAATAGTTTGTGGTGAAATGATACTTCACAAAAACACTAAAAAGGTATATTAAGTTTGTGCAAGCCGAAAATGTATGTAATATATAGATGGAGACGTCGGAGACCCTCCAAAGTTACCCAAAGTATGATCGGGGTGACTAGAGAAGTCGATATACCCATGTCCGTCTTTCTGTCTGTCTGTCTGTATAAACGCCTAAATCAACCAAATTTTTAGATTAGATGCGCTATTATGTCAGGGGAGTCAAGTTTAATTTATATTTTTGATATCGGGGATATATTATATAGGGGAGTTTCAGATAACCTCGAAAAACCCCAAAAGTTTTAGATAAATAATTCGTTTGTTTATGAAGATATCGTAACCAAATTTGGCACTTGGAAGATTTCTATAGTTTCCAATCACTGTACCAAATTTTATCAAAATCGGTTGTCTATATCATATAGCTCCCAAGGGACAGATCGGTTAAACAAACGTTTTTTGCACATAATTCATTGTGTTTTGTTTTTTTGTAAACATGTAGTAACCATATTTGGGACTCGGATATTTTTTATAGTTCCCAATCACTGTACCAAATTTGATCAAAATCGGTTAATCATATAGCCCCCATAGGACCGATCGGTCAAAAAAAATGTTTGGTGCAAAATTCGACTGTTTATACCCTGTACCGTATGGTAAAAAGAGTATATTAAGTTTGTGTACGCCGAAAATGTATGTAACATACAGAAGGAGACACATAATTCATTGTGTTTTGTTTTTTTGTAAACATGTAGTAACCATATTTGGGACTCGGATATTTTTTATAGTTCCCAATCACTGTACCAAATTTGATCAAAATCGGTTAATCATATAGCCCCCATAGGACCGATCGGTCAAAAAAAATGTTTGGTGCAAAATTCGACTCACCGGTCATTGCCTGACAGCAACCCACGCTAAGAAGCTAGGCATTACCAACAACGATGAATGCAGGAAATGTAGGGAGACAGACGTCAAAGAGACTCTGGAGCACCTCATATGCAGCTGCCCTGCCCTCTGTACATCGAGACTCAAATACCTAGGAAAACCATGGCTTACCTCACTGGAAGAGGCAGCCGATAGGGCACCTCAAAGGCTTCTGGCGTTTGCCAAGCACACGCATATAATTGACGTCTAGCGTGCTTTGTACACCAGCCGCACCTTCCGGTATCACTAAGGACTACCTAGTCTATGTGTGACTCCCCCCAGGGGTCAACCGGCACTACCTAACCTAACCTAAAATTCGACTGTTTATACCCTGTACCGTATGGTAAAAAGAGTATATTAAGTTTGTGTACGCCGAAAATGTATGTAACATACAGAAGGAGACGTGGGAGAACCCCAAAGTTACGTTAAGTATGACCAGGGTGACTTGAGAAGTCGATATACCCATGTCCGTCTGTCCGTCTGTATGAACGCCTAGACCTCAGAGATGGTAAGAGCTAGAGCAACCAAAATTTCAGATTAGATCCGTTATTTTACTACGGGAGACAAGTTTATTTTATATTTTTGATATCGAGGATATATTGTATAGCTGCCATAGGGTTGTTTCAGAGGACCTCGAAAAAAACCAAAAGTTTTAGATGGATAAATTTGGCACTTGGAAGTTTTTTATAGTTCCCATGCAATGTACCAAATTTTATTGAAATCGGTTGATTATATCATATAGCTCCCATAGTGCCGATCTGTCAAATATTTGTTTAGGGTTACTTTATTCATTTATTTATTTATTTATAAGAAATATCAACATACAATCTAAACAGTGGATAAATATAAAAAAGACCATAAAACTCTAAATGGCTCATGTAAAGCATAATTGGTAGTGCATCTCATAAGAGATAAGGGTACAAAATTCTTAGAGGAGCCTCTAGGAATGTAAAACAAAAGCTGCCGAAGTAGGAAAGGGGAATCAATATAACCTTTTATAAGTTTGTGAAGAAAAATAGCATTAAGGGCAATCCTACGATTTTTCAATGAAGGAAGATCAATTAAAAGAAGTCTATTGGCATGATGAGGCAATCGGGTCCCAATTTAAGCTAAGAAGAGCAAATAGGAGAAACTGTTTCTATACAGATTCAATTCGTGCTTGATATTTTTTATATTGGGGGCACCAAACACAGGAACAGTACTCAAGTCCTGGGCGAACGAGAGCAGAATAAAGAACCTTGGTCATATACGGATGATTAAACTCTTTTGACCAGCGTTTAATGAACCCTAAAGGTTAGGTTATGGCGGCAGTCGGGACCTGATGTCTCGACTCACTTAGGCCAGAAATTTGGCCCGTTGTGATACCGCTGGGTGGACCTTTCACTACCCTTCCCCCACTCAGGAGGTCCCCTACATGATCTAAAGAGTCACGCCCATCCGGCGGCCTGAATAAACCTCGAGAGGCTTCTTGGACTCTTTTCTGAGAGCTGGGATAGGTCATTTAGAAAGTATGATTTAAGGAATCGGAGCCTTGTCCTACACAGCCCGGGGCAGTGACAGAAGAAGTGCTCCACCGTTTCCAGCTCCTCCTCATCTCCACAACTTCTACAGAAGTCATTGTGAGGTGCGTTGAGCCTTGATGCATGGGTGCCCACCAGCCAGTGTCCGGTAATTGCCCGGATAACTGTCGAGCACTGAGCTCTATTTAGACCGCAAAGTTGCTTTGTTCTTTTCCTGCAGTATACCGGCCAGGTTTGCCGTGAGGTTCTACACGTGTTCGATATCTGATACCACGCTTGATTTGCAGCTAGAGCAAAATGGTTCTTAATGCTCAATTTAAAGCTGGCCATAGGTATACCCAGACGCTCCTTGTCCTGAAGGAGGATGCTGGTAGTTGAACCCTAAAACACACCTGGCTTTATTCACAATTGTTGACCCTTGGTTGTTGAAGGTAATTTTAGGGTCAAAAGTGACACCTAGATCAGTAAATAAAGAAATACGCACCAAAAGAGAACCATTTATGAAGTAATTAACCAAGTGAGGCTTATGTCTATGAAATGTCAGAAACATACATTTAGAAAGGTTTAAGTTCAAATGTTTAATCGTACACCAGTTATAAAAAGAGTTTAAATCATCCTGAAGTAAAAGATGCGACGTGGAATTATTAAACGAGAAACAAAGTTTAACATCATCAGCGAACATTAGAACACGGGCAGATCATTTGTAAAAAGGGTAAAAAACAGAGGACCTAGATGACTACCTTGCGGAACACCGAAAGATACTTAAACAATTTGGGAAACAGTAGACCTAGCTATAACTCTTTGGGTTCGATCAGCAAGGTAAAAATAAATCCAATTGAGAAAGTTGATCGGAAATCCTAAGAGCCCAAGCTTGAAAATGAGGAGCTTTCGGTTAACAGAGTCAAAGGCCTTAATAAAATCAGTATAAATGACATCTTTTTGAAGTTTATTTGAAAATCCTTTAAATGCTAAGGATTTAAACTCAAGAAGGTTTGTAGATGTAGAACGACCTTTCATAAATCCATGCTGGCACGGGGAAATAAGGGACTTACAAAGATGCTGCAAATGAGCCACTAAAATTTTTTCAAACAGTTTGGGAATTGATGACAATTTGGCGATGCCACGATAATTGAAAACATCGGATCTATTACCCTTTTTGTGAAGTGATACAATAAAAGACGAATTCGAAATGGTAGGGAAAGAGGGCGATTCAAAAGACGAATTGAATAGTTTGATAACACAGGTAGGAACATTATCAGGGCCTGGCGAGTAAGACATTTTAAGTGAGCAAATACCAGAATTGAGGTCATTGCTAATAAATGGAACATACAGATATATATTGAAAGGATAAGAAGTTGAAGAGTAAGTAGATTGAAAAAACTAGCAAATAAGTTAGATTTACCTGCGTCAGTAGAGGCTTCTTCACCATTATACATGAGTGTAGAAGGAAATAGATCAGATCAGAGGGGGTGTGGAACGAGTAAATTCTAACGGTTCTGCACGTGCCTAATCTGTTTCTGTATTCTGTTTGCTGAACCATTTCGAAGATTCGATAAAAAGAGCCAGGTCCGCTATGGGCAGATTTGCCAGACTGCCCAGGTCTTCAAAGAAGGGCTTGCCCAGATGCTGGGTGCGTTTCCTAAGAAGTGCAGGGCAGTCGCACAGCAGGTGTTTCATACTTTCTATCTCCTCCTCATTCCCGCAGCTCCGACAGAAAGCGTTGTGGGGGACATGCATCCTTTCAGCCAGAAGGCCTATGGCGCAATGCCCCGTTATAGCCCCCGTCACCCTCCTAGTCCTGCTCTTGTGGAATCGCAGGAGTTCGGAAGTTCGCTTTGGGTTGTATCTTTGCCAGAGTGCTCGGGAGATGTGACAGCCGGACACGGTGTCCCATCGTCGTTCTGCCTCGGATCTGACTATCTTTGTGATCTCTGAAATCACATCCTGTAGAGGTCTTGCTATATCCGTAACAGATGAGGCAATAGGTAGCGCTGATCCTTTTCTAGCACACTCGTCCGCTCCCTCGTTTCCAGGTATACCAGAGTGACCAGGTACCCAGCAGAGGGTGATCGAGTGATGCTGGATGCGGTTCAGCGCCAGTTCAGTTTACTCTTTATATTGTGCGATGACAGAGCCTTGATAGCGGCTTGGCTGTCGACAAAAATAGACACCTTCTTCGGACTGTCATCCAAAGTTTGTATTAGTTTTGCCGCTTGCCAGACCGCGTATATCTCGGCCTGAAACACACTGCCTCAATTTGGAAGAACGAATGAAAGCCGTGTTGCAAGCTCTTCCGAGGAGACGCCCGCTCCTGTACCTTCATCCGTCTTCGAACCATCATTGAAGATCGTAAGCTCGTTCTCCCTGATGGGAGTTTTAATTTCGAATCTTCTCTCCGGGAACACAGCGACGAACTTATCGTTCCATTTGGTTCGAGGTTCCAGGTTCCACAAGAGCGGTGATATGACGCCACCATGTGAAGTGCCCCTCGTGACCTTCCTCCTAACCACCCCTGTACAGAGTTCGGAGTTGATCACCCGGCTGCTGAGCATATTGCTTAGCCAGTGGGTGACCATCGGGTGTGAGCCGATTTTAGCAAGTGCTGCTATTATCGACTCGGTCCTGATATTGTTGAAAGCTCCCTCTATGTCAAGGAAAGCTGCCAACGCAAACTCCTTCTGATACAGAGCCTTCTCAATGCTCCCTACCACTGTATGTAGGTAGTGCAGTTTCAACAGACCTACCTTTGAGGTAGGCGTGTTGTGATCCGCTGAACACACGTAAAGTTAGCTTGGTCCTAAGGTGTAGGTCCAAAAGTCTTTCCATCGTTTTCAAAAAAAACGATGATAGACTGATGGGCCTGTAGTCTTTTGGTAAACACTGGTTTATCTTCCCAGCCTTGGGGATGAAAGCCACCCTCACCACCTTCCAGCCTTGTGGGATGTACCCCGTTAGGAGACTTCCCTTGAAGACCTTCAATAGCCATGGCATCAGCTTCGAGATCGCTGCCTGCAACATGGCTGGTCGGATGTCGTCCGGTCCTGACGATTTGTAGAGTTGGAACGACTTGATAGCCCAGGCTATCTTTTCCTCTGTGATGATATCATCTATCACCAAGTCACTGTACTCCTCAGAAGAAGCGTTGGCAGTGAGATTCGTTGTCTCGTCGTCAGCCGCTAAACATCCTGGGAAGTGTGTCTCCATAAGTAGCTCCAGAGATTCCTCACCCTTTTTTTTGTGTGATTTCCGTCCGGGCTACATAGTAGTTCCGGTGTGGATGGATCGCTGGCAAGGATCTTGCGAAGCCTGGCTACCTCACTGGTGCTTTTTGCCTTTTTGCATTTGCTCTTAAAGATCCTGAGGCCCAGCCGGTAAGCGCTCCAGTCCGACTGGCTGTTGGATCTTTTTGCTTTGTTAAAAAGTTTTCTCGTTTCCTTCCGGATCTTGCCGAGCTCTGTTGTCCACCATGCGTTGCAATTGGATTTTGAGCTGCGGCTGATCGGACAAGATGTGGGAAACGCTTTACAAAGCACATCTGTAAGCAATCGGTTACAATTTTCAAGTGTGTCAGGTGACGTCTGCTCCCCTTCCGTTGGGTCGGGTAGAGTGTGACTGAATGTTCTTGAGAATTTAACCCAGTCCGTTCTTCTAGGGTTCCTAAAAGGGGTCGGTTTAGTTCCGTATCCATCAATATCAAACCGTATCCTGTAGTGGTCTGAGAAAGGGCACTGGGAGGACACATGCCAGTTATTGATGGAAAGGGAGCTATTCCTTAGTGCCAGGGTTATATCGATAACCTCAGCACGGTCCTTATTTCGGAAGGTGGGGAGGTTTCCCCGGTTACACACAATTAGGTTTGCTCTAAGCACGTAATCGAGCAGTCCTGCTCCTCGATCGTTAATGCCCGTGCTTCCCCAAATGGAGTGGTGGGCATTACCGTCACACCCCAGGATTAGATCGTTGCCCTCCTTCTGCACAAGCTGAATTAGCGCCTTGATACTGTCGGAGGGTGGGTCTTTTTCCTCATAGGGAAGGTATGCTGAGGCAAGGTATAGGTTTTTCCTGGTCTTTTTTTCCAGCATTACCACCGTGAGGTCCTTGTCACTGTAACGAGGAAAGAAAAGTACACTAAGCCCAGTCCTTACCACGATACATGTTCTTGGCTTACCCACGTTTCTGGGGAAGAAAACTTTCACCGGCTCCTGGACAAGAGCCACGTCTATCCTCTTCTCCTCCATGAACCGCAGTAGGTCAGTCGATGTTACCATAGAGTAATGCAGATTTATCTGTACCACCCTAAGATTGTTCGGCTGACCTAACATCTCAGCTTAAAACAATTGCGCGAAGGCAACCCATTCCAAGCTTCAGTTGGCCTTGCTTCGCTAGGATGTGGCTCTTGGATTCTCGACCAATGCTGTTCCAGAGATCCTTGCCGTTTCCAGCGTCGCACGCCAACCCTCTCACTAAACTCCAGTCGTCGGTTTTACAGTCTGCGTCCTGACCTTTGATCATGTTCAGTATAGTTCGGTCCTCCATAATTGGGGGTGGGATCCATACCTTAATGATCGAACGGGTCGGAACTTGATCTGTAGCGACGACTTCGATCCTTGCGCTAGGCCAGGGTTCTCTAATGCCGCCTACTGTGTCTGTGAGGCATTTTAAGGATTCCTCGTTGGCACAGGCCACGACTTTAGCTCCCTTATACCAATTGATGCCATCAAACTCAGCAATAAATGGATCTTCGCTGCGTGTCATGGCATCATGGATAGCCTGCATGATGAATTTCTCCAAAATGAGCCAGTTATCAGGCGAAATTTTCCCTTCCGGGTCATTCCGATCAATAATGGCTCTTTGAAGCTCAGGCCGTGAGCTCAAACTGGCCAGACCATTATCCGGTCTGACCCGCTTGATCTCTGAGGCCTTCGTTGAATTATCGGATCTCTGCCGCTTAGAGATTGCACCCTTTTTGCCATCCGTTCTCTCCTTTGGTGAAGCCGGGGCTGCTGTAGGCTCGCTCCTGTTCTCCGACTCGTCGCTGAGTGGCAGGTGAGCCAGCACTAGTGCAAGCTCATTTGCCGACATTGACGGGCCGGTGAAGTAGAACTCGGCATTTACAATACCCGGCTCCATGTCCACTCCCCCTTGTCGTTGGAGCGAACCTTCGCTTGTCGCTGTGCACAATGTGGGGGGCCAAGCGGTCCACCTCCACAATGGTATTTCGTCAGTCGCTGGATGTCGACGCGTTCTCACCCCTAACCGCCGCCGGTACTGGGTCTCCGACTCCCTGAACCGTAAGTGTGTTTGCTTTCTTATCCGCCATACTAAGAGAAAAAAGAAAAATTCCGTTTTATTAGGTTCCTTACACCTACTAAGCCCTCCCACCTCGACAAGGTGGCAATCCCGGGGAGGGTAGCAATTTCTGTTTAAAAGGATAAATTCAGATCGAGCATACAAATAATTCGAGAAGTCACCATTAGAGCCGGTCATTTTGAATTTCTTGTAATATCTAGATGACAAATTTTTTAAATGTGACAAATTCCGAGTGAACCAGGAAGGTCTAAGCGAAAAAAAAGCATTTGTCGAAGGGACACACGCATCAAAAATAATGTTTAGCGTATCATGGAAAAATGATGCAGCCTCATTGATGTCATCACAATTCATCAAGCGGGACCACTCAGTGGAGATTAAAAGTTCGTTTAGCATAGCAAAATTAAACAATAGGAAGAGAAGAAAAATGTGTGTGAACTCACAAATGAGTTCAATGTCAAAGGAAGTATCTACTTTAACTGAGCTAGAACAAAGTTTTGCATCAACCGCAATAAGGACACTACCACCACGGCGGACAGAGCGATCAAGCCTGTTAACTACAAAGTTAGAAGATAGAATTTCGTTTTCAGAAACTGGAGAGTTTAACCACGTCTCTGTAAGGGCAATAACATATGAGTCAAAAGAAAAACTATTCGTAAATAGAAAATTAAGCCCTATGCTCTGAATAAGAGCGACAACACAGACTTATTTAATTTAATTTTAAATAGATATAATTCTGTAAACTCAAGGAAATAATAATAAAAATAACAGACATCGAACATTCTGATATTTAATAGAGAGCTGAGAAATTAGTTTTTTGAACAATCATATGTGGTGGCCAAAAGTTTGGATCACATAATCTGTCAAAATCACCTATCGGGACGGAAATTTTGAACGACGAAATTTCACAAGGCTTTGAGAATCTAAATTTCTCAATGGATATGTGAGGATTATTGCCAATATCCATATAAGATACTAAGTCTTCACAAGAAGTGTCCGCCGCCAGACGAGACACAAAGATATGTTAACGCGGCGCGACTACTTTAAGACTATGTCTAGTCGGAGGCAAAACAATTGAACAATTTGAGGATTGCGGTGGCGTAGAGGGCTTCGCCTTTAAAGAATCATGAATAGGGGCTTGTAAAGAAAACGGAACCGTATGGCGCAATTGAGGGGCAGGGGGAGGCGTCGGTTAAAGGTCATTATCAAACTCAGACGACATTTGATAAGCCAACTTTTTGAGCTTGAGAAACTCATTTCGAAAATTTATGTACATTCTAGAAATGTCCTCTTGCATTTTAAAGCATGAAGGGCTTGACCACCTAGTCACGGCCATTCAGCCTGGCACACTTTAAATGAATAACATTGTCACACAACTAGCAAGTTAGGCAAGGAAGCTTATCCCCATCAAACACATCTTTGCTCATACATAATTCAAAGCAGCACGACATAATACAAGCGATCCTACAATTTCTACTAGGTACAAAAGAATGACGCTATTTAAATAATGCAAATAAAAAAGTATTTAAGGAATGAAATGCACTGCCAATAAGCAAACACAAGTCCGCTTCAACTTAAATTGTTATGAAAGTTGATAAAAATTTAATAAATGATTATTAATATAAAATAAACACCAAAAATAAATTTAAAAGCAAGAGCACCGATAAAACACGTCTTACACTCTCAAGAGAACTGTACCAAATTTGATCAAAATCAGGTCAAAATCAAGTCAACCGGACTATATCATATAGCTCCAATAGGGCCGATCGGTCGAAAAAACTTATTTTGAACAAAATTCGTTTTGTTTCGTTTGTTTATGAAGATATCGTAACCAACTTCGGCAATCGAAAGGTTTTTAGAGTTTCTAAGCACTGTACCAAATTTGATAAAAATCGGTTGACTATATCATATAGCTACATATAGAACCCCCAAACCACTAAAAGATGATAATGGTGAGACAACATCATCAAAGGACAGGCAAGTCGCCATATGGGAAACCTATTATAGGCAACTATTTGAACCGACAGATGATACGCTACCCCCAGGGTGTAATTGCCACCGACACCTTCCTAGGCGCGGCATACAAATTGATTGTCCAGGTCCATTTCATTGGTGCCATCAAAGCCTTGAAAACAAACAAAGCACCCGGCCCAGACAATATCAACCCGGAGTTGCTAAAAGCCAGCCCACAAGTTAGTGCTAGGATATTACAACCGCTAATTCAGGATATCTGGAACACGGAGCAGATCCCTGGTAAGCTCAAAGAAGGTATCATAAAAAGCTTTAAGCTCTTTTGTTCTGTTGGTCGTGTTTTTACCTCGCTCCGGTTACTTTTTATTTTTTTTACAATTAAACCTACAAATTTGATCAAATCTTTGTTCCCAAGCGAATAATAACTTAGTGGCCCAATTAAATGAAGTGACATACTTGATATAACTGCAACAGTGTTAATTTTATTGCTAAAACATTTTACCTAAATTCTATACAGTGCATTTTGTTGTTGCTGCTCAATATTTGTTTGCATTTTAAGCTCTGCCTTGCCGCTCAGCTTCGTTCTTGTTGTTGTTGCTTGCTTGTTACTCAGTGCGGGCTTATTTCGTGCGTCGCTTTGCATTTCTCCTTTGTGCTGCGCTTTGCTTTGAGCATACGTATTTGTTATTGCTAAATAACTGCTGTGTTTTATAAGCTTTGGGACGCTTATACACCGTCAGTCCAGCTGCTAATTCTTTGTTATTTTTGATCTACGCATTTGTATATAAAATCATGTGTGACACTAAGATTTGCTGCTATCCTGCATGCAAATGGAGTGGTATTCAGACGGAGACCTACGTTTCATGCTGGATGTGTGACAATATGGCACACCTTAAATGTGCAGGTCTTACCGGCCGTGTACATGATTTTATACGCGAAAGCAAAGGTCTTAATTGGACCTGCTTTTCCTGCCGCGCTGCAGAAATCGAAATGAAGGCTTTTATGCGGCAAACTAGGCTCGGATTCAATGATCTGTATAAGGATTTTCGATCATTGCAGGATAAGTTTTCTTCTATTGCAAGTATGTTTGCCAATCTACAGCTAATGAGAGTTTCTCCTAAGCGTAAAAAGGCAAACTTACTTGCCACTGAGCCTTGTCTAATTGTATCTTCCAACTCAGCAGGGTTGGATTCGCCCAAAACTCCCAATCCGACGCAATTGATATCGTTTGCAACTCCGGTTCCAGTTTCGCCCGCCGTTGCTGAGGATTCGACTGATGTCGTTGCTGTCGTTTCTGGCGAAATCTTACCCGTTTCTGCCCTGAAAGATGACAACACAGCTAGCCCTGCTGCGATTTCTATCGCAGTCCCTGTGGAGGCTATTATGACTGAAAGATCTAGCTCGGCCACTGTTCTAAGTGTTGTACCTGTTACTGTTGCTCCGTCTGTTGCGAGTAACTTTTCTACTTCGGAGCCTTCACTCCCACTTATGGGCGTTGCCCCTAGAAGATCGGTGTTCGTCTCCAGACTAATGCCCTCTACCTCTGAAGACGTTATCAAGCAGTTTATTTGCGAGAAGCTTAACATAACTTCTTCAAATGATATCGAAGTAATTAAATTTAATTTTAAGTATAAGCGTGATATTTCTTCTTTTAAAATTAGCGTTCCTGATTCTATCTTTTCTTCTTTACTTATTCCTTCTTTTTGGCCTACTCATACTATAGTGCATGAGTTTACTAAAAAACCTAAAAACTCTTTAGCCTCCAAAGTTGCATCGTCCGTTTCCGTAGTTAACTCTATTCCAAAAAACTAATTACTAACCTTATCATTCATTATCAGAATGTACGTGGGCTTCTTTCTAAACTTAGTAGACTTTTTGCCAATAGCGTAGACTTTGATTCGCATGTTATTGCCTTTTCTGAAACCTGGCTTAATTCGTCTGTCTCTGATTTTGAAATTTTCGTAAATTCCTTCATAACTTATAGACTTGACCGGCCGTCCGGTCGTGGTGGTGGTGTTCTTATTGCTGTAAAATCCGACCTAGAATCGCATTTACTATCTCTTAATTTTCCCTCAGGAATAGAGTTTATTGCAGTAAAAGTGTTTACCAAAAATTGTTTTACTTATTTTACTTGCTCCTATATTCCCCCATGCTCCGACATAAGCATATATATGAACCATCTTTCTGCTATTCGTATGGTGGCTGATTCTATTGGTATTAGAGATCAACTAGTTGTTTTAGGTGACTTCAATCTTCCTACCTTGTCCTGGACTCGCTCGGTTGATTCTAATTCTCTTTTTTCTTCTGATCAGCATGACTTTATAACTGGATTAATTGATATCTCTTTGAGCCAAATTAATTTCATTCATAATTGCTCTAATAGAATGCTTGATCTTGTATTCGTGAGTGACTCTTCAGAATTCGAAATTTCAAGAGTCTGTCCGATATCCTTACCTGAGGATCCGTATCATCCGACCTTGCAAATCACACTAACACTTAATGTTTGCAATAGTGGTTTGCCCCATGCTCGTGCTCCTCGGTATCGGTGCTTTCGCAAGGCTAATTTTTTCGGTCTAAACCAATTTTTGGCTGATGTTAACTGGTCCTCTCTGTTGTCTGCTGAGAACTTTGAGCTATCCATTAATAATTTCTATCGGATATTGTACGCCGCTTTTGATCTCTTTGTTCCCTACTCTGTTCTGAGTCCTTCTTCTAAACCGCCTTGGTTTACGCCAAGTCTATCTAATTTAAAAAATCGTAAGTCTTCGTCTTATAAAAGATTTAAGAAAAGTGGTTCTACAGTCGACTTCTATAAGTTTTCTATCTTACGCAGCAAGTTTGTTCTTCTTAATAGAACTTGCTACAATAATTATCTAGCCCGTTGTAGGCTCAATTTCCGTAGTGATCCTAAGAAATTTTTCTCATTTGTTAATTCTAAACGGATGTCTTCCCTTTTTCCTGCATCGCTACACTATAATAATGCATGTTCTTCTAATAACTCTGAAATCGCGGACTTGTTCGCGAACTTCTTTCAAACTACCTACTCTGTCAATCCTAATAGCATTAGCCTCCACTATCCTTTTAATCTTCCTAGCTCAAACCTTATTGCTATTCCACAAATCTTAGAATCCGACGTTTTACAATCTCTTATGTCCATAAAATTATCCTTTTCTCCTGGCCCTGATGCTATTCCTAGTTGTGTTCTAAAGCATTGTGCCGGCTCCCTTTCCACGCCGTTATCCGTTCTTTTCCGCACATCCTTAAAATTGTCATATCTTCCAGCCATCTGGAATGAATCGTTCATTATCCCTTTTCATAAAAAAGGTTCCAAGTCAAATATTGAGAACTACCGTGGTATTGCCAAGCTTTCATCAATTCCAAAAGTTTTTGAAAGGATTGTCACTGCACAATTGCAACACCACTGTCGTTCTTTAATATCTGACTCCCAACACGGGTTTGTAAAACGTCGGTCCACCACTACAAACCTTTTAGAACTTTCTTCTCTTATTAACAATGGTTTTATTAGCAAAATGCAAACTGATGTCATTTATACTGACTTCAGTAAGGCATTTGACTCAGTAAACCATAGCCTTCTTCAAGTTAAACTGTCTCGCTTAGGATTTCCGCCTTGTCTTTTAAAGTGGATCTCATCCTATTTAACTAATCGTGTGCAGAAGGTAGTTTTTAAAGGCTGCGAATCTAAAGTAATTAATGTCACGTCAGGGGTACCCCAAGGCAGTCATCTAGGTCCCCTACTTTTTATCTTATTCATTAATGATCTTCCACAAGTTATCCGGTCTTCTCGCATTCTTATGTATGCGGATGATGTAAAACTTTGTTTGTCCTACTCCCACAATGATAATAACACGTATTCACTTCTTCAGCACGATTTCGATACCATGCAATATTGGTGTAATGTCAACCAACTTTTTCTAAACAAGACGAAATGTAAAATTATGACATTTTACCGTTCTGTTCCTCATTTGGCTGCTTACTCTATAGACTCCTCTACCTTGGATCGTATCCGGAGTGTTTTAGACCTTGGCATACTGTTTGACCATAAACTCAAATTTAACGATCATATTTGCAATATTGTAAATAAAGCTAGAGGTGTTCTTGCTTTTATTAAGCGTTGGTCTAAAGAGTTTAACGACCCTTACACAACCAAACTTCTTTACATTTCTCTCGTCCGTCCAATTTTGGAATATTGTTCCTGCATTTGGAGCCCTCAATACCACCTTTATCAGGACAGGATTGAGTCTGTTCAAAAGCAATTCCTCCTTTTCGCACTTCGCGGCTTAAATTGGGATCCACTTATCCGGCTGCCTCCATATTCCGACAGACTTCGCCTTATAAAGCTGCCCTCCTTAAAAAACCGTAGAACATGCCACGGTGTACTCTTCTTGCATAAGTTATTACTCGGCCTTATTGACTCTACTGAACTTCTTAATAAAGTTAATTTTGTTGTACCTGCTAGAGTAACTCGTAATTTTCGTCCCTTAGACTTGCAACTTTGTAGATCAAATTTTGCTCTGCATGATCCTTTCCGAGTTCTATGCTCTAATTACAATAGCCTTTTTAATTTCCTCTCTTTTGAACGGTCTATTCCTTCTATCACGTATTCTATCCTAAGTCATCTTGACTTGCCTCTTCGAGCATCCATGACCAATCCTGTATTATGAGGCACTTGTTTCGTCATTGATGCTCTTTTGGCTTTTTTTTATATATTTAATGTTTAAATTTTATTTGAACTTCCTTTTTCCACTTGGTTATTGTAAATCCAAGTCTCTGGCCAGTTTCTGATGTGAGTCGGTGCATATCGCTAAAAAGTTCACCCACCGGGCTGGCGACGCGGATTAGTTTATATCTATCCATTTTCCTCGTTTAATTTTAAATATTTCTTTTAAACTTTTCTTATAATTTAAGGCCAACTGCACTTTGTTGTACCCCATTTAAATCAATAAATCAACTAAATCAACTAAATAACTCTTCTACCCAAAAAAGGAAACCTCTCCGAGTGCAAAAACAGGAGGGGTATTACGTTTCTAAGCATGGTGACCATGCTATATATGCTTGCGCATATATTGAATAGCAGATTGTCCACTAACGCCGGGTCTCAGGAAAGAACAAGCCGGGTTTCGACAACATTGCCCTGTATTGACCATGTCAATACTCTCAGAATAATTGGCGAACAATCAGTCGAATGTCGCACCCCTTTGATTCTGTGTTTTATTGACTTTGAAAAAGCATTCGATACTGTTAAGCACGAAGCTATTTGGAGAACGCTGGCATGTAAAGGAGTGCCCGAAAAACTCACCAATATCGCAAAGGCTTTATTCACTGGCGCCAGTTGTCGAATCAGAATTGAAAGCACAGTAAGCAACTGCATAAAAGTTCGAGCAGGAGTTAGACAAGGCTGTGTACTCTGTCCTATCCTGATCAACTAAGTATTATGCTGTCTAATGGAGAGTGCTACAACTTCAAGTAAGGGTATAACTTAGGATCTCACTGGCAGCCTAGAGGATCTGGACTATGCAGACGATATCTGCCTTTTGTCACTCAGACACTAGCACTTGGTAGCTAAACTGCACGACTGCGTGTCCGCGGAATTCCGTTTGGACATGTGGACAAATTTTGTTACGTGGGCAGCATAACCGACAAAACGGGCGGCTCCGCAGCAGACATAAACAAAAGGGTCGCAAAAGCAAGAATCTCCTTCGGTTGTCTTGACGAACGAAATCTATATATATAAAAGAGAGTTAAAAGTTATGTTAGTTACACCATTGATAACTCAAGAACGGCTGGGCCAATTTTGATGATCTATTGTATGTTGGATTCGTCTCCGCACTGGTTAACAGAGTAACACATAAAATATTGGAAGAAAAAAAAATCATATATAAAGAAGTAAACCGAGAAATTCTCTTACGGAGGCAGGGGCCAGATATCGACATAAATCGAGAATCTTCATCTGCGTCACTATTATCTTTTGGTAAAATTTCAGCTCAATAGCTCTTATAGTCTATGCGATCCTGACAGCCAGACATGGCTATATCGACTCGGCATTTCAACGTCGGAAGCAAGGCGATTCGTTCCTGGTCATCCGAATGTGCGTACTACACATGCTCTTGGTCGTATTTATACTGTTCCACCATCATTAAAATCAATACGAACACTTAATTTTATAGTGTGCCAAACATATCGTGCTGCATGTCAAGAGTTAAATTTACTTGAAAATAATACTCATTGGGAAACGACAATCGCTGAAGCAATTATTTCCGCAACTCCATGTCAGATACGCAGTTTATTTGCTATTATCATTTCGACATGCTTCCCATCGAATCCTGTGGACTAAATATAAGGATAACATGCCAGAAGACATTTCATATCAAATTCGTGTCATTTCAAGAAATCCCTATCTTGAGGCGAATGAGGAGATTCATAACCAGGCTTTGCTACTGATCGAAAAAATGTGTTATCTCATTTGCGGCAGTTTCTAAGTCAAGTTAGGACTGGCACTCCGCAATGGCCAAAATTTTAGTAGCGTCTAAAATCCTCATCTTGGACGAATTCACAATGGCGCACAAACGCGCATTGGAAGCACTTGATAGAACGTTGAAAGATCTGCCCAATGATTCGAGATGTTTTGTAGGCGCAATGATTTTATTGTCTGGCGATTTCTGGCAATCACTGCCAATCATTCAAAGATCGACTGCTGCCTATGAAATAAACGCTTGCCTCAAATCTTCTTATCTGTGGCGCTATTTGAAAAAACTTCAGCTAACATCAAACATGAGAGTTGGTTTGCCAAACGATCCATCTGCTCAAGATTTTTCAAAAAAATTGATGACTCGGTAATGGTCGTGTTCCTGTCGATGAATCGAGTGGATCGATATCATTTCCTCCGAATTTTTTTTCATTTTGTTTCATCGAATGACGAGCTCATCAACAACGTATTCCCGAACATTGTTGCCAACCACAAAAACACCGAATGGTTGAGTGAGCGAGCAATTTCAGCGGCTAAAAATAAAGATGTGATTGATTTATACATTGTAATACAGAATCAAATCGTTGGTACTTTGTATTCATTCAAATCTATTGACTGTGTTACAAGCGAAGACGAAGCCACCAACTATCCAACTGAATTTTTAAACTCCTTGGATATGCTTGGCTTGCCAGCACACAATTTAACACTAAAGGATGGCGCGGTAATCATCATGCTTCGAAATATAAATCAACCAAAACTATGTGATGGAACACGTTTGGTGGTAAGAAAACTGATGATGAATGTGATTCATGCGACGATACTCAAAGGAAAATTTAAAGGTGAGGAAGTTCTGATTCCGAGAATTCCGATGATCCCAACGGATGTCCCCTTTGAGTTTAAAATAATTCAATTTGCGATTCGCCTGACGATAAACAAATCACAAGGCCAATCCTTGAGTATTTGTGGATGGAACTTAGAAAATAAATGTTTTTCTCATGGTCAATTGTACGTGGCATGTTCACGTGTCGGCAAACAATCCGCTTTGTTATTATTATTCTTGCGCCTAATAAATTTTCCGTAATTGTGCAATTGAGGTTCGTTTTTTTCTAATTTTTTTGAAATCGAGGAGCGTGCTTTAATGGTAAAGGGTATTTTAAAATTGAGTCGGACCAACTATAGCAGTTACATTATGGAAGTAAACAAACATACAAGGGATATTCACGAATTGTATAAAAAAGCCCCCTAGTTTAGAATATTTGAATCCAGCGTCAAGTCTGTCCTGCTCTACGGATGTGAATCCTGGAATGCTACAGCGCGAAACCTTAACACTATCGAGGTCTTTATAAACCGAGCGCTCCGCAAGATATTCTGGCCTGCTACAATCAGCAATGCCGGCCTATGGGCGGCAGCCAGTCAAAAGCCTATCCAAGTCGAAATCTGGCGACGGAAATGGGGCTGGATTGGCCGTACACTGCGCAAACCATCAAACAGCATAGCTCGTACTGCTCTTGACTGGAACACTCAAGAAGGAGAAGAACGGTGGAAGCAGAGACTCAGCAAAACGGTCGCACCTGGCGCAATATAAAGAACTTAGCAATGGATAAACCTAATTTTAATATGTTTGTAAAGGCCCTATGCTCCAATTAGGAGCTCAAGGAAATACATATAGTAGCATATCCATATTGTCAACTCCACTCAAGCCTCTTAGTTTACAATATGATTATGTTTACGTTGTAATATAATGTAATGTAATTTGTGGGGCTAGGCATAAGCCTATATGCACTGCGACCAGTTTGGTCTATTGTGCACCGCTTTTCCTTTAGACATTTAGTATGGCGAGGAAGCGAACCAGCTCTTTCGGAGGGACCTTTTGAAGGTCTTCATCTTCTAGTAGGTATGCACCTAAAATTTTGTGTCTCCTGTGGCCTAGTGCCTCACAGTTTGTGATCAGGTGTTCCATAGACTATTCCTCATCACAGCAGAATCTGCATGTATTAGTATCGGATATACCTATTCTGTGTAGGTGTTTTTTGCAGGCGAAGTGGCCTGTAAGTGCTCCAGAGAGTGTCTTTAGACTTTTCCTGTTTAGAGTGAGATTGCTGTTTGCTCTTTTGGCGTCGAAATTCAAGAATTTTTTGTAATGGTTAAGGCCGTTAATGCCGTTTCAGTATTCTGATATTTATACCCTGTACCGTATGGTACAAAGGGTATATTGTGTTTGTGCAAGCCGAAAATGTATGTAACGTACAGAAGGAGAAGTCGGAGACCCCCCAAAGTTACCTAAAGTATGATCAGGGTGACTAGAGAAGTCGATATACCCATGTCCGTCTGTCCGTATGAACGCCTAGATCTCAGAGATGGTAAGAGCTAGAGCAACCAAACTTTCAGATAAGATCCCTTATTAATCCATAGGAGACAAGTTTATTTTATTTTTTTGATATCGGGACTACATTATATAGCTCCCATAGGGGTGTTTCAGAGGACCTCGAAAAAAAGCAAAAGTTTTAGATGGATAATTTTCGTTTGTTTATGAAGATATCGTAACCAAATTTAGCACACAATAGTTTTTTAAAGTTCCCAAGCACTGTACCAAATTTTATCAAAATCGGTTGACAATATCATATAGCTCCCATAGGACCAATCGGTCAAAAATTCGTGTTTTGTACAAAATTCGTTGTGTTTCGTTTATTTGTGAACATACCGTAACCACATTTGGCATTAAGAAGTTTTTTAGAGTTCCCAAGCACTATACCAAGTTTGATCAAAATCGGTTGACTATATCATATAGCTCCCATAGGATCGATCGGTCGAAAATTTGTTTTTTGTACAAAATTCGTTGTGAATCGTTTGTTTGTGAAAATATTGTAACCAAATTTGGCATTAAGAAGTTTTTTAGAGTTCCCAAGCACTGTACCAAATTTGATTAAAATCGGTTGACTATATCATATAGCTCCCATAGGGCCAATCGGTCAAAAAAACGTTTTTTGCACAAAATTCGTTGTGTTTTGTTTGTTTGTGAAGATATTGTAACCAAATTTGGCATTCAGAAATTTTTTAGAGATCATCAAAACTGTACCAAATTTTATCAAAATTGGTTGACTATATCATATAGCTCCCATAGGGCCAATCGGTCAAAAAAACATATTTTGAACAAAATTCGTTGTGTTTCGTTTATTTGGCAAAGAAATATCTTTTGGAGTTTGTAAGCAATATATCGGACTTGATTGCAATTTGGTGGTACAGGGTATCCCAAAGTCGTCCGCGCCCGACTTTAACGTACGCCATCTTTTTTGTTGAGTCCATTTTTTGGTCTGTCTGGAATAGATCGAGCTAGCGCAAGCAGCAGCAGCTGCATGCGAAAGCTCGACTTGAGCGAAAGAGAAAAAGAGTGGTAATAAAAGCTCCCGCTTGAGTAAGTTCTAACGCAGTAGAACAAAGCGTAGAGCGCGATTAAAGAAAATATGCAACAAGTGCATTTACATATGTACAGAGTTATTTAGTTATTTTTATGCTGTGTTTGTTATTGTTATGTTATGTATTAGTTATTGGAATGTTATGTGATTGTTATGTTCTGCTCCCGACATGCACCCCCCGTTGGAAGGATCGCGCTTTCAACCGATGTGATTTCCATTTGAGTGGAGGAAGGTTGTCTTCTTTTAGTAGAACGATGACACCCGGTTCCAGGTTTGGAACTGAAGAGCGCCATTTTCCGCGCTCTTGAAGAAGCGATACGAGCTACTTATTATCATTTGCGCCAAAACATTTGTTGCATTTGACACACGCGTTGCCAGCGACTTAGACGATCGGTGTTCAAATGCGTAACGTCTGGTTCCTCGATTGTGGCGAACGCTGAACCAATGAGGAAGTGCCCAGGCGTAAGTACCTCTAGGTCGTCAGGATTTTCTGTAATGGGACAAAGAGGACGTGAGTTCAACATAGCAGATATCTCGCATACAAGAGTTCGCAGTTCATGGAATGTTAGCACAGTAGTTCCAATGACGCGGTAGAAGTGATATTTGGCTGCTTTGACGGCGGCCTCCCATAAACCACCAAAATGTGGCGATCGCGGTGGGATAAAGTGCCAAGACAATCCAATAGATTGGCATGCGTTGTTAAGATCGGTTTTTTGGGGGTCGCTAGGAAACAGTTGACGCAGTTCTTGCAACTCATTTTTCGCTCCAATGAAATTTGTCGCATTATCCGACCAAATGGCGTTGGGTTTGCCTCTGATGCTAATAAAGCGTTTCAGATCGGCGATAAACGACGGCGTTAATAGGTCTTCTACTACTTCCAAGTGCGATGCCTTTGTTGCGAAACAGACGAATATCGAAATGTAGCATTTTATGGGCGCTCTGTTTCAGGTTTCAGCCTTACAGTAGAATGGCCCACAGAAGTCTACTCCGGTAGTATTAAATGGCCGACTTGGTTGTACACGATGCTCTGGTAATGGTGCCATGATGTGTTCTTATATTTTAGGCTTCATACGAAAGCAGCGTATGCATTTGTTAATAATGGAAGCAACAACTTTGCGCCCTCCAATGGGCCAAAATCTCTGCCTTAAAGCAGCAAGCAAACTCTGCGGCCCAGCGTGTAGAAATTTGTGGTGAAAAAACGTAACGATCGCACGGGTGACTGGATGATGTTTTGGTAACAGCATTGGGTGCCTAGTATCGTAGTCCAGAAATGAATTTTGAAGCCGTCCGCCTACTCGAATTACTCCTTCCGAGTCCATAATAGGATTGAGTGATGACAGCTTGCTTTTTGGTGAGAGTTGCCTTTTGTTAAGTAGTGCTTTATACTCATCAGTGAAATGCACCTGCTGTATGGCTCTGATGAGTAAGAGGTTTAATGTCTTCTACTGTAAGAGGTCCTGTTCGGCGAGGCTGGTCCTTATGTTTTAGCAGTAGAAAACGATGAATATATGCGAAGATACGTTGCAGTTTTCCAAATTAATTTTGGAACTTGCAGTCGAATGAGATGTCAAGTTTGTTGGATAGAACGAAGACTTGGCGGCGTCTTTCAGGTAGATCCAAGATAGGCTCCAAGCTTGCAGGCCAATTGTTGCTGCTTGAGCACAAGAAAGAGGGCCCCTGACACCATAGACTTGATTGCAACAGCTCTAGAGGAGTACAACCACGTGACAAGATATCTGCAGGATTCATCTGGGAAGGCACATGGTGCCAAGTCATCCCTTTGGTGAGCTCCTGGATCTGTGCAACCCTGTTGGATACAAAAACATTAAAATTTGATGGCGATTCACGTATCCAAGAGAGGACTATGGCTGAGTCTGACCAACAATGAAAAGCGCAAGTGAACGGCACGCTTTGAGCAATGTTGGCGATGAGTTCAGCAAGTAAGGGTGCTGCTGATAATTCCAATTTGGGAATCGTGAGTGTTTTTAAAGGAGACACTCTTGATTTTGAACAAAGTAAATGTGACGTAAAGGTTCCAGCTAGTTCAGACCACACGTAAACGCATAAGCAGATATGCTCCATCACAAAACGCATGAACTTCCCATGTCGCGTGAGGCAGCATGACAAAGCGAGGAAATTGAAGTGAGCGAATTGTCGAGATATGAGATATAAGATCGGACCACGTTGATTGCATGGCTTGAGGCAAAGATTCATCCCAACTCAGCTTCCCTTTCCTCAAGGCTTGAAGAAATATCTTGAGCTTGGTGATGATTGGCGCTATAAATTCGAGCGGATCGTAGAATCTAGCGATGATTGATAAAATGGTGCGCTTAGTGGTTGACCCATTTGACGAGAAATGTGTAAAGTTGAATAGAAGATTATCGGAGCTTGGATTCCAGGCCAATCCGAGTGCTTTAGCTATGTCAGTGCCGTCATTAAATTTGAGTAACTGCTCGCGATCTGATTCTGATACTCCGCCGAGAGCTGCTGGTTCGTTGGAGCACCATTTTCGAATTGGAAATGGAATCCTTTCCTTTGGAATAAATCCTTTACTTCTCGCCTGATTTGAGAGGCTTCCTCGATAGTATCACCGCCAGAGATGAGGTCATCGACGTAGAAGTCCCTGCGAATAATTTTAGATGCTAATGGAAGCGTAGCTTCTTCGTCGTAGGCCAGCTGATGCATGGCGCGGATGGCTAAAAATGCAGCAGGCTTTGTGCCGTATGTCACTGTGTCCAATGTGTACACTTTGGCATCGTCCTCAGGATTGTCCCGCCAGAGAATACATTGAAGAAGCTCATCAGAATGAGTCATACGGACGCAGCGGTACATTTTGCATATGTCTCCACATAATGCAACTTTGAAAAAACAAAAGGGAAGTAGCGTGATGAATATTTTTGGTTGTATGGATGGGCCTGCCAGCAAAAAATCGTTTAATGATGAACCTGATGTGGATTTTGCTGAGCCATCCAAGACAACGCGCAATTTTGTTGTAGTGCTATCCAGTTTGTGGACGCAATGATGGGGCAAGAAGTATTGAGGAAAGCTTGACTGCTTAGATGATAGCGACATATGACCTAAGTCTATATATTCTTGAAGAAATGCTGAATTTGCTGCTTCAGCGAGGGATTTTTAGCGAGTTTGTTCTCGAGAGTTTTGAGTCGGCGTAAATCGCGATCATATGAGTCTCCAAGGGCATCAAAATTGGTTTTTGCGGGAAGACGTACTGAATATTGACCCGATTCGAGGCGCGAGTACCCATTTAGGAACAACTGCTCGCATAAAGCGTCCTCATCTGAGATAGATGGCGAAGTGCCGAAGCAACTGTCGATTTCTCAAAATTGTTTGACGATTTTAGATAAGTTATCGTTGTCTGGTTGCGGGCTCGGCTCCTTGTTGAGTGTGGCCAATGCTAAATATTTGCCCTTTGTGCCGGACAGGCAACCAGACACAATCCAACCGAGCCTGGTTTTTTGGAGCAATGGTAGTTGGCTTGCTACGCGAATTTGCCCAATACAAAGAATATCGCTTGTCGCTTGGAGAAAAGTGGATCAGCGAGAGAAATGTTGTTTGGTATTTTCCAATCAGTTGTATTTATATCGAAGTGCGGTTGATAATCAGTTATAGGCCGCAGCAAAGGAAGCACGATAGCATGCATTGTAAGACTGAGCAGAAATATCAACCGATTTATCAGAAGAAAGAGATGATTCCCCTATGCCTGATATAGCGATGTTTGCGCGATAGGGTTTAAGCTGAAGCTGATTGGCAAAACGAGATGTGATGAAATTTATCTGTGATGCGGAGTCGAGTAATGCGCGGCATGGTACCCAGACGCCCGATCGATTTTGAATATATACAATAGCAAGCAACACGTAGTCGGTCTGATTGGTTTTATTGGTTTCAGGTGGAGACGACGTTGTTAAGATAAACGCAGCCGAAGATTGAGCTTGAGTGGCGATAATAGACGTTGGCTGAGAAACGAGCGGTGTGGCATTTGCCTTCACATGTAGCAACGAATGATGCTTTGCTGAACAGTGCTTGCAGTGCCCTGATTTGCAATTCTGCAAGCTGTGGCCTTTGCGCAGGCAGTTTAGGCAAAGATTCAATCATTTTATATCTTTATACCGTAGATTAGGAGACAAGCTTAAGAATCGTGGGCACCTTGATATATAATGGTCTTTGGCATCACAAAATGTGCATGCTGCTGAGCTATTATTTGTTACAATTAAAGAGTTACGCTGAGGTTTATTCGAGTATTTGCCCACCTGTTGGCTAGGTGTATGTTTTACCGTAGCGCATTCCAAATTATCCATAGTGCGGCATCTCTTCTCTAAGAATGATGACATGTCGTCCCATCTAGGCAACTTATTCGTTGGCAAGGCCTCTTCTCATCTCTCGAATGTGGTTCGATCTAGCTTGGATGCGATGAGGTGGATGAGCAGTCCATCTGCAAGCTCCTGCGTTGTTGCCATTGTGCTCAGTAGTAGCAGATCCTTTCTCAACACCAGCGAAACCAAATATCGACCGTACGTGTGCCTGGAAATGAAGAAGTTTATTATCAAATCGACTAATTAATAATATCAACGCCTTATCGTAGTTCGCTTCAGTTGGCTATAGCGAACATATTGTATCCAACGCGCCGCCATCCAAACAAACGCGTAAATGCTGGAACTTTTTCACCTTGCTGAGATCCTCGTCATTGCCAATTACTGTGTTGTACATAGCATAAAAATCAGGCCAATCTATGTAAGCGCCAGAAAACCGTGGTAGCTATAACTCTGGCAAGCGAGACTTCCGCGCGGGAAGCCTAAATGTAATGTTGTTGTCATCAGTGTTGGATTGCATGACAGTAGAGTGTGACACTGTAGCTCCGCGTTGGCTTTCAAGCTCACGGACGAGGATAGATTTAACCTTCCAGTACATCTGGGCAAAATCTACTCGTGCATCGCTATTGAGTTCTAGCTTCTCAAGATTAGACTAAGCGCCGTCAAAATCAGCGTTAATGCGCTCAGCGCACTCTAAGCGAACCTGTAAGTCAGCTTCGTCGAAGTGGTGCGGGGGAGGTAGAGAGGTCATCCACCAGCAAGGCCAAATGGGAAAGGTATGCGGACCGCAAAAATGCAGCCCAAATACTAAAACGACAGGCGACGTCGAATATCTCGACCCCATCGGCCGAATGGCTGAGAAAGGTAGAGTGGGCGAAGTCTGTCCTGCCGAATTTTGTCCTTGGAAGAAAGGAGGATGCGAGGCATAATCACCGTAAGCGGCAACGGTCGCAAGAGGCCATAGTGCCCAATGCTCCTAAGAGAGCAAGGGCGAACGCTCAAGTAGTAGCGAACAGAAGCTTTGCCGAAATGGCAAAGGAGAAAATCCTTCTGGGGGTCTTGGACCAGGGAAATCCGGACGGCAGGATCGCCAGGAAACAATTGAAGTGGGTAGAGGCAGCACTGGCTGTAAGCTGCTTCGAGGCTCTGGAGGCAGATCCAGGCCCGCCACCAGTCTGCAAGGACGTCGGGTGGTACCAGGGCACTGTTAAAGTGATTGCCTGTGAAGGAGTCAGATCGGCAGAGCTATACAAAGCGGCCGTTTTAAGAGTGGGCGAGGTTTACTCGGGCGCCAAACTAGTCGCAGTAGACTGGAAGGACGTACCTAGTAGACCTCGGACCCTTATGTGGATCCCGGATTCCTTCAAGGAGCCGGAGAAGATCCTCAAGATGCTGCAGCGTTGCAATCGCCACCTTCCATCCGCTGACTGGAAGGTTGTGAAGGTGGAGGAATCAGAAACGCCAATGAGGAGGATCATTCTGGTCCTTAACAAAGAGTCGTTGGCGCCGATAGAAGAGAAGCACGGAGAGCTAAACTTCGGTTTTAGCTCGGTGCAGATCCGTATCTATAAGTCGGACGCCAGGCAGACAGAGAACCAACAGGAGTTGGAGATAGCTCTGGCCGCTGAAATGGAAGAGCCAGAAAAGGATCCCGAAGTGGATGACTGCGAGTCGGTGATATCCGACGCGTCATTGCTTTTGCGCGGTTTGGAGGCACTGTGTCAGGAGAGTGAGGACTCCGCTGAAGACATCAGCGACGACACAGATGCCGACGTTACGGTAATGGAGGTAAGCCCGCAAGATGTCGCTGAGAATCTTGCAGATAAACCTCCAACACTGTAAGGCAGCGACTGCTGCACTCATGCTTCGCCTGGCTGTGGGCGAAGTTGATCTGGTGCTAATCCAGGAACCGTGGATTGTGGCCAGCAGGGTTTCTGGACTCAGCACACCAAACTATAGGCTATTGGTAGCCCCAGAAGAAGGTAAAATCCGTTCATGCATTTTGGCAAAAAAGCACCTTAGTGTATTTTTGCTCTATAATTACAGCGATGGTGATACCACATCGGTTAGTCTGGAGCTCCAGACCAAATCGATTCGGATAGCGTCCGCCTATATAGCTCCAAAAATTGGTTAAGGACAGCGACGGTCTGGGAACTGGCCTACTGATCGGCTGCGATGCAAATGCTCACCATGGAATATGGGGGAGCTCAAACACAAACGAAAGGGGTGAGTTACTTTTTGAATATCTCCTCACTACTAACTTAGTAATCTGCAACCGGGGAAATGATCCCACATTTGTAATCAAAGATAGAGATGAGGTCATCGACCTAACTTTTATCTAAAACTCTTTATATGACCAAGTCAATAATTGGAGAGTCTCGAAAGAGCACTCCTTCTCAGATCATAGATGCATTGAAAGCAGAGCTCGTAAATAAAGGTCGACCGTTTTGCGTTGTCCAAAAATAACTCTTATTTACTGAGTTTTTGAGCAATGTCTCAGAGAGCAACCGTTCACATTGCTCTTTTAATGAATCGGTCTGCACTCAACGAATAACCAATTTTTGTTTTACTTTTGCTCTGGTTATTCGCCAACCGTTTGGTCGCGGGAGAAAAAATAAAGGTCTTTTGCGTTTGTATGCGTGTATGTGAGTGAGGCGTCAGTTTGGGCTTGTTAACTTGCATTTATTAGTTCGGTTTGTTATTACATATTTTTGTCGCAAAAAATGGGCCGCGGACAAAATAAAATAGTGCATCACTTTTTTAAATTTGATGCAGAAGAAAATAAATCAAAATGCAACATATGCGGTGTGACTCTAGCAGGCTACCACAACATGCCGAAATATTTGACGAATTGGACAGCAACGACAATATCGGAGTGAAACAAAATATTAAAAAAATAAAGATAACCTATAAAACAAGTGAAGAGGCACTCGTCACTTCGATAATTAAAATTGTGACCACAGAAGGAAAGCCATTTGTGTTTCTGGAGAGCGAAGGGTTTCGAGAAATATTAAACCCAATTTACAGCGCGCTTTCTATGAGTCCTATAACGTCGCGCAATGTTATGAATTATGTGACTATTAGAGAGCAGGCCATTAAAGACAATATAAGAACTCTTGTAAAGGGAAAACTTGTATCCCTTAAAATCGACGTCGCCACTAGAATTGATAAAGCAATTCTAGGTGTAAATTTACAACTGATGCACTCAAGTATTTCTAAAACGGAGATCGTTGTGAAGACATTAGGCATGATACAGCTCCGTCATTCACACACTGGGATGTATATAAAGGAAAAATTTATGGAGATCTTACATGATTATGGTATAAGGCTCGATCAAATCTTCAGGTAAAAATCAAATTACAGAAAATTTTTAATATGTTTGTTATTGAAGAATTACATTTTTAACACAGCATTACATCTGATAATGGGAGGAACATGGTAAAGGCCGTTCAAATTTTAAATAATGCTACTGAAGAGAGTCTCTTTGACGATGACACAAACGGGGAAAACTTAATGAAAAAGGTGGATTCTATAGAACTAGCAAATATTCACCTTGTGAGGTGTGCTGCGCACACGCTTCAACTGTGCGTATATGACATCAACAAGCTGAGCGAGATCAGCGAAAAAGTTAACACCTGTCGCAAATTGTGTAAATCGTTGCGTACAGAAACTTATAGGTAAGTGAAAAGTTTACTTTTATTTCTTTAAGTGTTAGTTTATAATATACTTTATATATATTAAAATATTTAACTTAAGCAGACGTTTCTTATTCGAGCATAAAAAAAATATACCATCACTCGATGTGGCTACTAGATGGAATTCAACTTTTTTAATGGTTGAAAAATTATTTGAATTGAAAGAGTTCCTTACTGTGCAGTCGTGTATAAGTATAGATGTTGATTGGGATTGGATTGAGACTTATATTGACGCGTTAAAGGAGACGTACGAAGCGACCTTAAAGTTGCAGCAGAAGAAATTAGTGTACAGTGAATTCTTCATAATATGGATGGAGCTTAAATTGAAATGCGAGAACAGCCAAAATTACATTTAAAAGAAATTATTGACACAGATGAAAACACGAGAATGTAAGTTACTCGAGAATAACGCTTTGTTAGCTGCGCTTACATGGATCCACGTGTAAATTGTATATTAACTGACCAACAAAAATGCTTGGCAAAACAAAACTTAAAAAAAATCGCATACCTGTTTATTCCAGCTGAAGCAAGTAAGGCTAATAGTGTTTGAAGTTCATGTCCTGTTTTATTTCTGTTAATTGTTTGTAGTCTTGAGTAATTGTTATTAACAAAGTATATTGTCCTTGTCAAAAACTCACACCTGTACTAAACTAAATTTGCAAAAAACAAAAATGTATTCTTATTTGCTTCTAATTACTTAAGGGGCATGCCGCAATACAAAATTGGCCATCATGCGAGGTTGATATCCAGGATCAGCAGAAGGAGCCGTCATCTGTCAGTGATATCTGTGCTGCCGAAGAAAAGTCGCTGTTTTCCGCTTTTTTGGATGGCGTACAGACACTGCCCGAAGCTAAAGAAGAGCCTGTTTCTGCAAAACTTACCAAAATTTATACTGATGTCGGGAACTTCGATCTGATGTATAGTCGTTTACCATTAAATGCGGACATTTCGCAGTTTTTTAACGACATGAAGCTGCAGTTACCATATCTGCATACGCTCGCACAGGTTGTGCTGGCTACACCTGCGACTCAGGTGTCCGTTGAAAGGGCATTTTCAGCGCTTCATTTTATTTTAACAGAGAGACGTAGCTGTTTAAGTGCAGAAAATCTAAATACGTTATTAGTTGTAAAGCTTAACCAAGAGTAAATAATAAATGCTTCTTATGTTATATGTATATGTACCTATTTATTACGTATGTATATAGGTAGTAATTACATTGTTCTTGCTTTCATTGGGGGCAATATGCCACTAAATGCGTCAACTTTGCAATATTTTGCAAATCTGAATGGAATACAAAAAAAAACATACAAAAATACTCGCAAATAAATTTTAATTATAGATTTGAGAATTTATGTTTAAAATGTCAAGATTACAGATTTTTTGTTACAAGTTTTAGAAAAACCACAGTGCAGCATTCTCAACAAAGCAAATTAAAACTTAAAAGACCGTTTGCGCTGAGCATTAATTTTTTCGGTTGGTCTGCTGATGCTAATGTGCGAGCGCTCAATCAGTTCGCTCTCAATGAGATGTTATTGAAAGAGCGTAACAAGAATTGCTCAACTGTTAACACTCAGCTGAAAACCGAAATAAAGCGAAGCGAAGTGTTATGCTCAGAGAGAGAGCAAGCGTGCATGGTTTTTTCGGTTATGGTTGCGAGTAGACCGCAAAGGAAAAACACAATTATCTAAATCCACTCCAGCCCCAGTTGAGTTCACCAACCCCCGTAGAGCCAACTGGAAAGCCTTCAAGGTAAAGTTAAATCAGACCCATACAATTCTCCCGGAGGGGACTCTTCCTTCAAAGGAGAAACTTGAGCTCCTTATAAAAACCTTTACGGAAGGGTGCAATAGATCATATATAGCATCCTGTCCAAAAAGCAAGCCAAGGGGAAAAAGGAAACCACCATGGTGGAAACCGGAAATAGACACCCTGAGAGCAAGTTGTCGGACGCTTTTTAACAAGGCAAAGAGACTAAACTGTGAGCATAGCTGGGCAGATTATAAACAAAGCTGAGCACAATACAAGAAAATAATAAGACAAGCTAAGCGAGACGAGTGGAGAAGATTTTGCTCTGAAATCGAATCCTCCTCGGAAGCTGCAAGGATTCGCAAATTACTTTCGAAAACACCTGAGGACTTCTGGACAGATTCCAGCGAAGAGTCATTAAAATTCCTCTTAGATACGCACTTCCCGGGCAGCACAACGGTTACACCAACGTGCAGCCTTTCTCACCTTCCGGTAAACGTGTTGGATGACATCATCACAGACTCCAATATCAATTGGGCCATAAATAGCTTTGACCCCTATAAATCTCCAGGTCCTGACGGGATAATACCAGCCCAGTTACAGCACGGGGGCGATCTGGTAGTCTTGTGGCTAAAAGCCATTTTCATCAATATTACTGCGTTAGGCCATATACCATCTTCATGGCTAATGTCGAAAGTGGTCTTTATACCCAAGGCGGGTAAAGCATCACATACGGTCCCATAAGCTTGTCGTCGTTTCTCTTAAAAACTTTGGAAAGATTGATAGGGTTATTCCTAAGAACGTCAATTGACTCCAAACTTTTATCTGAATCGCAGCACGCATATTGCAAAGGAAGATCGACAGAAACCGCACTTCACTCTGTCATATCGACCATAGAAAAATCCTTATAAAACAAGGAATATACTATTGCTGCCTTCTTAGACATAAAAGGAGCTTTCAACTACATCGATCCCAAGGCGATAACCAATGCCCTTATGTGTCTAGAGGTAGATGACTGTCTTGTGAAGTTAATTAGCCAGCTGCTATTGAGCAGAACGGTGACCTCTTCACCTCACTAGATCCCTAGTCTATCTCCTCCCAAATTAAACGATTCCGTCTTGTCCTTTAGCGACAGTGCAAGATACTTCGGGCTTGTACTAGACAAGAAACTTAATTGGAATCTCAATATCGCAGACAGAGTGCAGAAGGCTAATACTGCACTCTTCGCCTGTAAGAGAACAATAGGACTCAAATGGGGTATGTCCCCACAAATAGTTCGTTGGATATGCACGCCCATAGTTAGGCCCATACTGCTGTATGCTGTATCTACCTGGTGGCCAGCCCTTACCACCTAGTCCAGGCTTAAAAAACTAAATAAGGTGCAGAGAACAGCACAATTATGCATCACAGGTGCCCTTAAAACAACCTCGAGTGAAGCGTTAAACGCTATCGCCAATATTCCTCCCATCCTCATAATGGCAAAAGAAATTGCCACTCTAACATCGAGACGCCTGAAAGACGCTAAATACTGGGCAGTCTCGGGGTATGGGCACTCGTCCATTTTAAAAGAAGACACAAATGTGTTAATGACAGATTACTGCACTCCCCTAGAGCACTCATCTACTTTATTCACCACCGATATCCCCTCTAGGGAATCGTGGTTGGAAACTCGGCAAGGTCAAAGTGACCATATTAATTTCTTCACTGATGGCTCCAAGCTCAACAACCATGTTGGGAGAGGAGTCTACTCCGAGGAACTAAACAATCGGCAGTCTTTCTGACTTCCGGACCACTGTAGCGTTTTTTAAGCAGAGATCCTTGCCATTAAAGAGGCTTTGATCTGCTTTCGCAATACCGGCCTGGAAACCGGTTTGATAAATATATATTCCGATAGCCAGGCAGCCATAAAGTCGCTTCGAGCACTATCCTCCAACTCGATGACAGTCAACAACTGCGGCAAATCTATTCAAGAGATGGCACAGCAGTTTGTTATTAGCCTTATTTGGGTGCCAGGACACCAAAATATAACAGGTAATGCAATAGCAGATGAATTGGCCAGACAGGGCACGACCTCTACCCTCCTACCGGATAAGGAGGATATTCGTAAGCCAATGGCCACTTTCAAGCTACTAACTAGGGAAAAATTTAGCTCTCAAGTACAAAGGCTGTGGTATAATACACCCCATTGAACAATTAGTCGCCAAATATAGCCTAAAATTAACCCAAAACGAACCATAAGGCTCTGTGAACTCAAACAGTCGCAGTGTTCGGAAGTTGTCAGAGCGATCACTGGAACTGGCTTGTCGGGACACATGCGACCAGAATGAACGTTCCGAGCCATGACTTTTGCAGAAGCTGCAAAGACGAAGAAGAAGTTGAATCAGTAGAGCACTTCTTCTGTTCCTGTAAGGCTCTTAGTAGACGTAGGGATAAGCACCTGGGAAACTACTTCCTTCATAACCTAGCGGAGCTATCTTTATTTATTTATCTTTGGAACGTATCCCAATGTTAGACTAGATCTGAATATTTGAACCATAATACGTATTAATTATGCAGTCCCTTTAGTGATTAGGGCTGGGAATATATCATCAGGTCCTGGTGATTTAAAGGGTTTGAACGAGTTTATCGCCCATTTTACCCTTTCGAAGTTGACTATCTTGCTAATAGTAGAGTTTATTGCCCTGTGGTTGTTGTTGGTTAATGCCCCTTGAACGTTGTCATTGAGCCGACAATCAGGGAAATGAGTTTTAAGAAGAAGCTCTAGTGTGTCGGTGAAAGAGTTTGTGAAGGTTCCGTCTGGTGCCTTTAGTGTGCCAATAGGATTAGTTGTCCCCTTTGACAGTGATTTTTGGATCCTAGCAGTATTCGGGACATCATTTAGTTCCTTACAGAAGTTTTCCATAAGTTCCTTTTTGATCTCCTTAATTCTTTGTTATATAGTGTTAGTGATTTCTTATATTCTTCCCATGTATTGTTTTTCTTTGCGTCATTGAATTTGAATCTTGCTATTTGACGCAACTTAGCAAGTCCTTTGTTCCACCAAGGAACCCTCTTCCTTGAGGATTTTATTTTGAGTGGACTACATTCGTGGTATGAGGATATTATGGAGTCAGTCAAGGTTACAACTGATGCATCCAGTTCCTCTGCCGATTTTAGGTAGAGCATGCTACTGTTTAGTCTAGATTCTAGACATTCTGAGTATTTCTCCCAGTTGGTTGCTTTAGGGCTTCTATAGAGCATTACGCTCTTGCTTAACCCCCTTGTTTCAAAGAGTACATGTTTATGATCAGACATTGAGTCCTCGGAGACTCTCCATTTAGTGATCATATCAATTGAGTTATTAGTTATGAGTGTCAAGTCAAGAACCTCTTGCCTTATGGCATTTTCGAAGGTTGGTTTATTACCCCTGTTTGCTATAGCTAAGTTGGTTTGTAGTAAGAATTCTATGAGTGACTCGCCTCTTAAGTTTGTATCTTCTCTATATGCTTTCCATTTGAAACTGCCTCAACTAGTACTGCTGCCGTGTCGCCATTCATAAATTTAGTGAATGGCAGAAATTTAATATTGGTATCAATGACAAGTGCAGCCCTTGGTTTGACTGCACCTACGTTATAGATTACCTGTGTGTTTTGTATTTTGAGGCCTGCTACTCTGCCTCTATATACCCAGGGCTCTTGGACTAGCCCTAAGTTGATGCTGCCACCGGCAAACCTTCTGCAGAGTTCGGCTGTTGCAGCCTTAGCATGAAGATTTGCCTGCATCCAGGTTTTGGTTTCGTGGTCAGGGGTAGGAGGAGTACTTTCGTCCTCTTCTTCCAACTCTACTGCATCCATTTTGTCCGTCAGTGCGTCTGCATTGACGGGCGCAGATTTTAGCCGGAGAGTCACTTGGCCAAAACGAAAGTTGACCTTTTCTCCTGACTCAACCAGGCTGGCTGCTGATTTCTGGTCCACAGCCAGGACCAGAGTGACATTAGAGCCTCTTTCGGCTCTTTTCAGTGTACGCCACGTGTCGACGTAGAGGCCATTGTTCTGCCCCTGTACTAAATTCAGAATCCTAGAGGTTTCTAGGGTCTGAGAGTTTGGGAAGTACCCCACTGCAATCCTTGACGAGGAATTTTGGATTCTTCTGTGGCCCACAGTGAGGCTCCTTCCCATGGTGGAGCGTTCGTGATGGTCGCTTTTAGCCATTCCGTCGAAGCGCCATCCTTGCAGTGCAGAACTAGATATCCTGCTTTGTATGTAGCGCCCAAGAAGGCAGGTTTTGTTGCCTGTTCTTTTTCTGCTACTATTTTATCCAGGATGAGCTGCTGGATGGAGTTCATTTGCTCCGTTGTCAGGGGCGTATTTGGATAGTCCCTTGCTAGTACTGCCATTTTGATGTCAGACACCACATCTTTATAGGAGGCAGTGGGCTGCCTCTTCTTGGCTGTGGTGCTGGCTTCTGTTGGCATTTTCACCGCATTAGTCGGTCTTGATGCGGGTGTTTCTGCTGTTGCTGCGGTCTTGGAGGTGGATAGTCGATCCCCTCTAACTCGCTTATTATTGGTGGCCTCTGGAGGTGTTTGTTCCGTTGACCTTTGACGTTTAGGGCCAGGTTTGGATTGTTCACCCTTTTTGGCGGGCATCGGGAGCAAAGCTTTGGCGTATGCCTCTTCTCTGCTGAGCTCTTATCTGTTGCTGGTGCAACGCCTATCGGGCTTTGAGGGGCAGCTTCTAGGCTCGCGCCACTTGAAGGCTGCTCTACCTCCATTTGCTGAGGTGTTGTGACCTCTTGTTGTGAGCTGTCATGGCTGCTCTCGCCAGTTTCGTGGTTTTTATTGTTAATTGTGTTCATTTTTGGACCCACAAGTAAAGGGGAATGACGGTCCACTACGCCAGTGCCCCGGTAGCGCAGTAAGGCTCTTATTGAAATGGGGCCTTGCCTGGGCGCCCCAAGTTCGCATATTAACGACTAGATACCCTCTAGCCATTCATCCCTCGGCATACGCTGTTCCACCTTGTATTGGGGTTTGTGTAGAGTTTTCTCTCTTAGCCCAACTATATTGGCCACACTCTCAGCAAAGACATGACCTTACTGAGAAGTGTGTTACCGGTAGTTACCACGTGGAGGTTATAGTCGCACTTCCATTAGCCTAACAGTTACGGCACAGAGGTACAAGTACCACTGCGTGATTCCCCCTACATAGGCTAATGGCTAACTACCTCGCTGTCCATTACCAGCTCTCTTATCAGTTGCGGTGGTAATGGCCCCGGATCGTCATGGGCAAGGTAAAAGGAGACAAGCCGATATATACTCTTGCCTATCTCCCAACTAGTTGTCGTCACGTCTTCATTGCTGTGAATCAAGAAAATATTGAGGATCGAATTAGCCATTATACACGCACTGGTTTTACCTGTGCAGTTAGCAGAGTACAATTTGTAGTTTGGTGTCCTCAAGCCGAATATACGACTCGGAGCAGGATCGTTGGCTGTGGCTAGCTGCTCTACTGCGTCTGCGTCAGTCTTGTAGGTCTTGATAAGTAGTTTTCCAAAACCATAATTTACTAAGCCGTCGCATTTCGGTAGCGGCTCTATTGAGTCATCGCATAGCAGCAGGAGCACTTGCATCGTTGCCTTTTGCTTAATCACCTCAATGTCGGCATTGTCATTACGTCATCATTATTAAATTAAGATTTGTACGGGTGGGCAATGAGTCTTCACTTTCTTGGCAGTTGTTTTTGTCTCTTCTACAGATCTCTGCCTTTGGATGCAGTAGTCACTTGCACCTGCTTAGACGCTGCAACCTGCAGTTGTTCGAGGGAGAAGTCTGGAATTACGGCATTTGCCCATTCGATGGCTGCCACCAGGTCCTTTTTGGACCCACGAGTAAAGGGGAATGTCGGTCCACTACGCCAGTGCCCCGGTAGCGGTCTTATTGAAATGGGGCCTTGCCTGGGCGCCCCCAAGATCGCATATTAACGACTAGATACCCTCTAGCCATTCATCCCTCGGCATACGCTGTTCCACCTTGGATTGGGGTTTGTGTAGAGTTTTCTCTCTTAGCCCAACTATATTGGCCATACTCTCAGCAGAGACGTGACCTTACTGAGAAGTGTGTTACCGGTAGTTACCACGTGGAGGTTATAGTTGCACTTCCATTAGCCTAGCAGTTACGGCACAGAGGTGCTAAGACCACTGTGTGATTCCCCCTACATAGGCTAACGGCTAACTACCATATAGTTATACTTTCATTAATAATATTTTATTAAAAAAAACATTTATTAATATTTAACAAGTATACATAACATGCTTTGCATGTCTTCATTATGACAATTGCTTAACGACTAACTTATTGGTATTTTACATTTATGTTTATACTTTTTTAATCTTCGTGTTTACCGCAACGTCACCTACTTAACATGATCCAGCTTACAAGTTAGGGGAATGGTTCTGTAACACCCCCTTCCTTTGTCACGAACTTCTCCTGGAGTTCAATTATCCTTGATACTGTAGTAGGAAATACAGATGATCTGTTAACATCAGCGTTTGCTGATGTTAACTCGCTCTCGTTATGTTAAGTAACGCTAAGCTAGGCTAAGTGTGTATATACTTTAAATGGGAGAGACATTCGATGTTAAGTGTTGATTCGGTCAAGACGTGTACGGCATTAAGGAATAAATAAATTGTTACGTTAACTACGCAGTTGTTGTTTTGTATTAAGATCGGTCACCTACCACAATTTCAGAAGTGGTCCTAACCCAAGAACAAAATTAAAATGAACAATCAACTAAATTTTGCCAATTTTACGGAAGAACAAGTGGTGGCTAAATGCAATAAAACTTTCGACCGAAGGCTCAAAAGAAGAACGAGTGATGCATTTAAGCAACCATTTTATACAAGAACCAAAATATTTTCTTAGCTTAAACGAAAGTCTAAATGAAAATATGTGCGAAAATGACCAAATGTCCACAGAAGTCTCAGAAAATCAAAACGACGCAGTTTTGTATGAGCGTCATGCAGAAAAAATTGAAGTCCCCGTTATAAAGACGCCGTCGTGTGGTGAAATTCAATTGAACAAAGAGACGCTGCAACAAATGAACGTGCAAGCAGCCAACGTCGTTGGAGTGAAGCAACAACAAGAGTTTAGGAACATCACCATGCAGGAGTCAGCGTATGTCTCGCTTACTCTCGCTAAAGAAGCTTTGATGGACTTTGATGGTAAAACGTGTGCGCGCGGCTGGGTTATGCAGCTAAAAAACATCGCAAGTGTGTACAACGACAGCTTGTTGCGTATGTTGTTTATAAGTAAATTAAAAGGCGATGCGCAGCGTTGGCTGCATATAAACTCAACTCGCATTATGGAACCAATTAATCGATTGTTAGACCAACTAAGTATGGCGTTTGGTGTAAAATTATCCAAAATTGAAATGAGACGGAAATTTGCTGACCGCAAATGGAAAGCTTTTGAAAAATTTTCCGCTTACTTTGATGACAAAATAAAGCTTTCTGGCGATCTTGATATAGACGTGGATGAATTAATCGGCGAAATCATAGAAGGCATACCGCAAGAGAGTTTGCAGACACAAGCGCGTATGCAGTGCTTTACTGACCCAATGCAGATGCTTCGTGCATTTGCAAATGTACGTGTTTCGTCGGAGTCCAGTCCAAGCAGCTACAAAAAGATGCAGAAAAAGTATGATGACAATTTACGCTGCCGCAACTGCAATTCAAGAGGTCACTTTGCTAAAGAATGCAGGAAGCCAAAGAGGGACCCCGGATCCTGCTATGCATGCGGCAAGTTTGGGCATCTTGTTGCACAATGTACTGAGAAAAAGGGTGCAAACGAAGGAAATTATGTAAGATATTTTAAGATATATTTTGATGAAAATACTATAAAACCACTAATTACAGCGTGCCTAATAGACTCGGGGAGCCCAATTTCATTTGTCAAAATTTCATCTGTTTCAAATCAAATCAATTTATATCCAGTTTCAAAACCTTACTTTGGACTTAACAAAAGTCGCCTTTATACATTTGGAAAATGTTTATGTTTTATATTTAAAAAATCATTAAAAGTACATTTTAATTTAATTGCTGTTTCCAATGAGTCTATGGGCTACGATGTAGTGCTGGGCAGAGATTTTTTAAAAGCATGTGGTTTGCAGTTTGACCCAGACATTTTGAGGCTGATTCCGGTAGATCCAATTAATGTAAACAATGATCCATATGTTGGTTCAGAAATGTTATGTAACGAAGATTTTAGTTATTTAGTCAAGACAGAAACCAACGATCATTCACGTGCTAGTGAAGCCATGTTAAATAGTACAACAGAGCCATGTGTTCGTGAAGGCTTGCTGGATTCTGCACAATCATGTGTTAATGCAAAACTATTAGGCAAAGAAAATGTCAACCTGGTCGCACAACAGTCAAGTGTTATACAGAAAATGGTAGAAAACGATGGCATGTCAGAACAACAACTGTTAGGATTGAAAGCTGTTACTTCAACAGTTAGTGTAAAAGAAAAACTGTTAGATTCAAAAATATTAGCAACTGAAACTGCTAAAGATCAGCTGTTAGACAGTGCAATTACCGAAATACTTAACATAGATTATGCATATAAAGAAATTGAACTTAATATTGGTAAAAATATTAGCCATAGTATACAGTGTCATTTGAAAAAATTATTCGAAAATTCGTATTTAAATGCAGAAAGACCAAGCTCTCCAGTAACAAAGTGCGAAATAAAATTGAATCTGGAAAGCCAAAACCGTTTAGTTGCAGACCAAGACGTCTTTCTTATGCGGAAAAAGAAAAATTACAAGTTTTATTAGATGAATACAAAAAAGACAAGGCCATACGATCGAGTACGTCAGAATATACATCGCCGATCGTTTTAGTTAAAAAGAAAAAGGACAGAATGTGTGTAGATTATCGTATGTTAAACAAGATTACAAAAAAAGATAATTATCCTCTTCCTCTTATCGATGATTTGTTAGACAAATTAGAAAATAAAACTGTTTTTACGAAACTTGACTTAAAAAATGGATTCTTTCATGTAGCTGTACATGAAGACTCTATTAAGTATACTTCATTTGTCACTCCACTTGGGCAGTTTGAGTTTTTAAAAATGCCCTTTGGATTAAAAAATGGTCCAGCTGTTTTTCAAAGATTTGTCAACAAAATTTTCGAGGATATGATTAGAGACAATAGGGTCATTATATACATGGACGACATTATGGTAGCGACTAAAGATATAGAAGAACACATGAAAACATTAGAGGTCTTTGATAAGCTTGTGCAAAATAAATTAGAACTACGTCTCGATAAGTGCGAATTTTTGCAACCTAGCGTAAAATATTTGGGATTTTTAATAGACAAAGACGGCATTAAAGCTGATGATAAGGGATTAGAAGCAATCAAAAATTTTCATATTCCTGACAAAGCACACAAAGTACAAAGTTTTCTCGGTTTATGTTCGTACTTCAGACGATTCATTAAAGATTTTTCAACAGAAGCAAAACCCTTGTATGATTTGCTCAAGAAGGACAAACAATTTGAATTAAAAGAACAAGAATTAGACTGTTTTAGAAAACTTAAAGAAAAATTAGTTCAAGCACCCGTATTGTCAATATACAGCTATAAAGACGAACCGAGCTGCACTGCGATGCAAGCTCACTTGGCTTTGGTGCAGTTCTCATGCAGAAAAAGGAGGATAAAAAGATGCATCCGATATTTTATTTTTCAAAAAGAACCAAAGAATTGGAAAGCAAGTATCACAGTTTTGAGCTTGAGACTTTGGCAATAATTTATGCTTTGCGACGATTCCGTATTTATTTGCAAGGAAACATTTCAAAATAGTTACAGATTGCAATTCTTTAACTCTTACACTAAATAAAGTTGAGTTAAATCCTAGAATTTCTCGTTGGGCTTTAGAATTGCAGAATTATGATTATGAATTACTACATGCAACATGTCGATGCACTTAGTCGAAATAATAATATTATGATAATAGAAACTAATAAGTTTGAAGACAATCTAGTTATATGTCAGGCAAAGGACGAAAAGTTACGAAAAATAAAAACACTATTAGAAAAGTCAGAGCATAAACTTTATGAAATGAGAAACGGCATAGTATACAAAAAGTTAAATGACGATAGACTGCTTTTTTATGTTCCACATGACATGGAAGATCATGTACTTTATAAATATCATGATGAATTAGGCCACATAGGTAGAGACAAAATGATGGATGCTATTTCAAAGACTTATTGGTTCCCGAATTTAAAAGAAAAATGTATTGGTCATATTGAAAACTGCCTAAAATGCATCGCGTATTCACCAAAAAGTGGGAAGGAAGAAGGATTTTTAAATTGCATTCCGAAAGGTAATAGACCGTTTGAAATAATACATATAGATCATTATGGTCCAGTTGATGCAGGAAAAATTTCACCAAATTTGTTCGGTTATATACAACGAAAACAACAAAAACAAAGGAAGTTTTACATGGATTAAAAGATTATTTCCGAGCATATAGCAAACCAACTTGTTTAATTTCTGATCAGTTGTTTTACGTCGGGTGAATTTGAAAATTTTATAGCCGAAAATAACATTAAACACGTTAAAATCGCAACAGGGTCTCCTCAAGCTAATGGTCAGGTGGAACGCATAAACAGAAGTCTAGGCCCAATGATAGCAAAGTTGACAGAACCTGAGAAAGGATTACACTGGGACATAGTTGTTGAAACAGTTGAGTATTCGTTAAACAATACTCAACATAGGAGTATTAAGCAGTACCCAAGTAAGATGTTATTTGGCATACAACAAAAAGGCCATGTTACAGATGAACTTAAAGAAAAGCTAGAAGAGGTAAATGGTTTGATTGAGACACAATCTTTAGCAAATATTAGGAAAAAGGCAGAACAGATTCAAATAAAATCACAAGCTTACAATAAATTACAAGTCGACAAAAAAAGGAGAAGCCCAAAGCAATACAAAGTAGGCGATTATGTTGTGGTGAAAAATTTTGACTCTACGTTAGGAACGTCAAGAAAACTTATTCCAAAAAGCAAGGGACCTTACATGATAACTAAAGTTTTAAAAAATGACAGATTCATTCTTAAAGACGTGGATGGTTTTCAGGTATCCCGTAATCCGTATCAAGGTGTCTGGAGCATTCAAAATATTAGGCATTGGGTAAGGGGTAAACGAAAAAATAAAACATAAAAGCTTAGTTGTTTAAGTAAAACTTAAGAAAAACAATGTAAAAGATGTTTGCTGATGTTAACTCGCTCTCTTTATGTTAAGTAACGCTAAGCTAGGCTAAGTGTGTATATACTTTAAATGGGAGAGACATTCGATGTTAAGTGTTGATTCAGTCAAGACGTGTACGGCATTAAGGAATAAATAAATTGTTCCGTTAACTACGCAGTTGTTGTTTTGTATTAAGATCGGTCGCCTACCACAATACAATTTACAATTTTACAGGTGATAACAAAAATTAATATTTTAACAATTTCAAGCATTCAGTATAATTTTAATCATAATATTTTTACAATACATCCACCTGCTTGAGAGCTGGGCTCGCAGGTGGAATGTTACCTTAAATCCGGCCAAATGTCAGTCGGTTTTATATACTTTAAAAAGGAAGACTCCACCCGCAGTATGGCTAGATGGCCAGCCCCTCATCATTCAAAGTGAAGCGAAATATCTTGGGGTGATACTCGACAAGCGGCTAACATTTCGATCACACATTAACCAAACGATCAAAAGTTGTCGCTTTAAAATGACCAAAATGTATTGGCTGCTAAATAAAAAAAGTCCTCTTCCTCTACGATGTAAAAGAGCGCTTTATAACACAATAGTGGCACCTACTTGGAGGTACGCTATCCAGATCTGGGGTATGGCGGCTCGCTCGAATCGCTTACGTATACAGACGTTCCAAAATAAGGCATTGCGGCTTATTACTGGTTGCGATTGGTACGTAAGAAATTCGACCCTGCACCACGACCTCAATCTGGATACCGTGGAAATCCAAATTAACAAGCACGTTAGCCGATACAATGAGCGTCTAACCAGACACACAAACAGGCTGGCGAAAAACTTACTGAATGAAAACCCAATAACAAGATTAAAAAGGCGATCGTTGATAAATTTATTCCCCTAACAACATTTCCAACATTGTTTTAACGGCCTGATTTGGCCTTAAGGCAGTTCATGCCCAATGATGGCTCCAGCTGCATCCTGGATTGGCGAGAATAAAACATATGATAAATGCAATATATAAAAATACATGCATTTTTGAGTTTTTGCAATAAATAAATAAATAAAAAAAAAAAAAAAAAAAAAAAAAAATATTTTTACGTTGTGGTATTTATGAACTTATCTTTTAGCTTTTACTTTTACTTTATAATAGGAATATTCTTCAAAGTAATATGTTCTTTTTTTGTAAACTATTATGTATTTGTTAGTACTTAATTTTTTTTTTCTTAATGTCAAAAGGTGAATTTATTTTTCATGTTTCAAAATTAATATTTAAAAAAAAAATATATTTTGTTTTTTTTTTTTTTTTTTTTTTTTTTTATAAGTTGAGTTTTATTTTTCTTATATTTTATTCTAATATTTCCAAAATATGCTTTTCTCAATACCTTCTTAATTTTTATTTTATTTTTTATATTTAATTCTCCTATTTTTCAGTATTCTTATTATAAATATTATTATTTTTCTCTATGCATAGTATATGCCATTTTAAAGTGTTTTTATTATTATTTTTTTTTTTTTTATTTATTTATTACACTTTTATTTTGGCCCTACGCTCCAACCGGAGTTAGAGGAAATAATATATTATATATTTATTCTTATTTATAATTTATTACTCCTGCTGATACTTGTGTTGCCTCTTTATTCTTTGAGGGTGTACATTTCAGTTTCGTTCATCTACAGTTTTTCCATTTCTATATATTTTCCTAATTGGTTTATACTTTGGATCACTTTTCCTAATTCTGTCGATTTTAACAAAAATTTCCTCTCCATAATTTTCTGGTATTTCGATTCTATTTCTATTTTGTCGCTCAATCGTATTTTCTTGTATGTTTCTTAACTTATTATGTATCAATTTAAATTCATTCAAGTCAAAATTTGCATTAAAAAATTCTATTGATTTTTTATCTGTTACAGAGTGTATTGTATTGTTATAATAAGTTACTGATTTAGTTATTCTTTTATTTATAGATTCTTTATTTTTTTGTACTTTTAATAACCTTAAATGCTCATTTATCGTTCCATGCACCCTTTCAATATTAGAATTGCCTGTCTTTTGTAGTGGTGATTAAAAATGTGCATTTAAATTTTCCGTTGAAAAATAGTCTCTTAAATAGGCGTTATTGAACTCATTGTCAAAAATATACTTTTGTGGTTTTCCAAAAATTGAGTGTCTGTAATTTAATGCTTCTATAAAAGTTTGGCTGTTTCTATCATTTATTGGAAGTATAAATAAATGTTTGGTAAACTTATCAACGAATGTAAAAAATATGTTTTTCAGCCATGTATAAATTTCCATGAATTATTTGATTAGGTCTCTCTGGGATTTTGGTTTTCTCGTATTTTAATTTTTCTTGGTGTCTATCGTGCTTCGCTTGTTGACATATTTTACAATTATTAACAAATTTTGTAATTAGTGTTTTTAGTTTTGGGTAATAATACATTTGTTTTAATTCCTTATAATTTTCATCAATTCCCCTATGATTTATTTAATCGGTTGTGCTCTTTTTCTATTATTTCGAAAATAATTTCTTCCTCTTCTACATCCCTTAATAGTCTCGTACTCTTTTGTATTTTTATATTTGAATTGCCGAAGATTTTCACGTATATTTTCTGAAACTTGTTGAAATTATTTTCATCTGGACAATATAGCCCTATTTTTCCTTTTAAGTCGATATCTCTAAGTATTTTTATTATTTCGTTTTCATTGTCTAATAAATCTTCATGTATACATGTTCTTTTTGATTTAAATATTTTTCTTGTTCTTACTTTTTTGTATCTATTTTCATTTGTTATTATTATTTGTGAATTAAAAAAGTTGGTTGGTTTTTCAGTTATAGGTATGTGGTCGTTTAATTCTTCTTTACCACTGTGAATTGTTGCACTTGTCGAAATTTTGTCATCATCATTTTCTATTCTTTCGTTTTCTATATCTGTATCACTTTTATCCTCATCATCTAACTCATTCAACTGTCATCTGCTTAGGTAGTCGGCTACAGTATTTTCCTTTCCTTTAATGTATTCTATAACAAAATCGAATTCGTTTAGTGCTAATTTCTATCTCTTAAATTTTGAGTTTTGTTCTTTAAGATTTGCTAGCCAAATCAAGGGTTTATGGTCTGTCTGTAATTTAAATTTTCTTCCATAAAGGTATGGTCTGTAATATTTACAAGCCCAAACAATTGCTAGGAACTCCCATAACTAATCGGGTGTTCATCTTGTGACAAAACTGCACCTATAGCAAACAAACTAGCGTCTGTAGTTAGAGTGAATACTTTTCCTAAATCTGGGTATTTTAATATTGGATAATCGGTTAAAAGCTCCTTTAGTTTTCCAAACGCATTTATATACTGTAAGTCATTTGTGTTAATTTTGGCATATTTTTTTAGGTACCAATTGTGAAATACCCGATTAACCGATAAGCTATTTTACTATAGTCCTTAATAAATTTTCTATAATAACCCGTAATTCCTAAAAACGACTTGATTTCTGTTTTGGTTTTTGGAATATTAAGTTCTTTAATAATTTCCATTTTCTGTTATAATATGGGCCAAATATTCTGTTTCTTTTCTAAAAAACATGCACTTATCAATTTATACCTTTAAGTTGTGCAATTTAAGTTGGTTATTTTAATTTATTAATTGAATCGACATGTTCTTCAATACTAGTGCTGAAAATTAGTATATCATCTAGATATACTACACAGATTGTATTGATAAAGGGTTGTAGCACGTGGTTCATCATTCTTTGGAATGATGCCGGTGCATTCTTTAAACCAAATGGCATTCGAACATACTCATAATGACCGTATTCTGTGGAAAATGCAGTTTTATGTCTGTCTTCCTCATTTACTAGTATTTGATGGAATCCCTTTGCAAGGTCTGAAGTTGTAAAGTATTGTGCTTTACCTAATTTGTCGAAAACGCTTTCTATATTTGGAATTGGAAACTTGTCTTCAATTGTGATTTCGTTTAATTTCCTTTAATTAATAACTAACCTGTATTTTTGTATTCCCGAATTGTCCATTTTTTTTGGGACCATCCATAATGGTGCATTATAAGGAGATATAAATATATAAATTAAATATATATATGAGATATAAATTTTTGAATAAACTGGCCTGTTATTTTCTGTAATATTTTATGCGTTATTTCTTTTACGCTTGTTAGGTTATCGCCTTCTTTAAAAAATAGTTCCTGATTCTTGCTTATAATTTTTTTCATTTGTCTTATTTCTTCTTCAATCATCGATTCGTGTATTAATTTTTTTGATATCAATTCCATAGCTTAATTTTGTTCGTACAATTCTGCATTTTCTGTGTTGTTTAAATACTCCTCTTCGCTAACCATTGTTTCTCTATTCGTGCCTATAAAAATCGGTATGGAGACGTCTGCTACCTTAAGCAATTTGCTTCTATAAGATATTTCGGCTTCTATTGGACACAAAACATCATTGTCTATTATACCGTCAAATGGTTTCTGAACTTGAAAATCCATTACTAAAAGTCTCATGGTATATTTCTTTATTTTAAATTCGTCTGGCAGATAAGTTAGTATATATTTGTTAACATTTGTTTTATTATTTGCTGTAACTATAATTTTGCACTGTTCTAAATTCTTTTCTAAATCTTTTGAAAAAAATCATATTTTTATAATTGAAGCTTCAGCTCCTGTGTCAACTAACATTTTCAATTTTTTGCCCATAATACTTAATTCAACAATCGGTAATTTTTTTGTACAAATGTTTGTGACAGTAAAATTTTCTAAGTGAAGCTCGTCTATTTCCATTTGCTCGATTTTTGTTTGCCTAGATTTATTTTGGTCGTTCCTTTCTCTTGTCTGTCCCGTATTTTGATCAAGTCCTCTTTGGAAACTTTTGGTATTCGGGTTTTGATAGTAACTTCTTTCTTGGCACTCATTTCTATTCTGATTTTAATTTTTTTGCCAATTACAAGGGTCATAAACATTGTTGCTTTTATTTTGGAATTTATATCGGCGTTGATCATTGTAGGTCTCATTTTGTGAATCTCTATAGCTTTGATAATGATTCCTATTTTGGTGTTGATTTTGAAATATATAACGCCAGCCGTTGTTATTTTGTCTATTATTTTGATAATTGTTATTATAATTTTGTTGGCTATTTGAGAATCGATATTTGGTGTTTTCATAGTTTTTATTTTTATTATAATCGATATTCGTTGTTATTGTTTCTGTTATACATATTTTTATTATTGTAAACTTTACTTTTTGTCCAGTTATTGTCGTCTAGAATCTGATATGCTAAGAGTATGAGTTTTAATATTTCTTGCTATTAGTATGCTAGCTATATTTATCGGTATTTTTTCCCTAAATATTCCTAAAATAACATCTTCATTTGCCTCGGGTGTTCTATCTATTTGTTTATTTTCTAAGTGATATTTATTGTTCATTCTAGTTAGAGCATACTGTAGGCATTCATACATTTGCGTTATGTTTTGATATCTAATTTTCTCTGCTTCTTCTTTTATTTGCAAAAATGTTTCTGTTTCGCCAAAGTTTGCTATCAATATTTCCTTTATTTTTACCCATTCGTGCTGTTCCACACTATGTCGCATTATTGCAACGTTTGCTTTACCTACGATTTTATCTCGTACTTGGTACATAACAAATTTGAAAGAGTTTGCCGAATATGCTGCCAAATTATGTCTAAAAAATTATATTTTTTCTATAAATCTAACAAGCTCTGCTCCGGACTCTCCGTTATAAGGGGTGAATCTTTGACGAATTTAAGTGGGTCCACGATGATTTCTTTCCCAGTTTCCATTTTGCTTTTATTCGGTTGCGTTACTGATGGCTTTAACTGCAGCTGATTTAATTCTTTTTTCTCTTTAGAGGTCTTCAAGCTTATGCATTTTAGTTGTACGTCGATATCTTAAAGTTCTTTGGCAAGTTGTTGTGTTCTTTTAATTTGCTTTGTTTCCATTTGTTTTTAAGACCAAAATTTTTACCGTTTAGTCACCTTTTGTAACTTTCTTTGAATTCATTGTTGTTTAGTTCAAAATTGGTACAGTTTCTACAGCCACTTATTGTAACTGTGAATCTTAATGTAAATTTCTGCAATGTGCTAAAAGAACATTTTATTTTCTTAGCTTTATTTAAACAATGTCTGTTTAAAACTTGGTAGTAGTATTCACTCCAAGAATGTGTTTATGCAAAAAATGTTGTTCCCTTAAGTGTCACTAAGGATGTACTCTCCTTGTGTTTATAAGGTTGCACTAAGGATATTCACTCCTTCATTTTTTCTTTGTTCAGTGTCACAAAGGATGTTCACTTCTTTTTATGTGGTCGAATATTTTGAAAAACGAACTTTGTTCATTTATTTATTCGCGTTTTTTTCCGACTGCGCCAGTTATACTTTCATTAATAATATTTTATTAAAAAAAAACATTTATTAATATTTAACAAGTATACATAACATGCTTTGCATGTCTTCATTATGACAATTGCTTAACGACTAACTTATTGGTATTTGACATTGATGTTTATACTTTTTTAATCTTAGTGTTTACGGCAACGTCACCTACTTAACATGATCCAGCTTGTTAGTTAGGGGAATGGTTCTGTAACAATATGTTTACGTTAATCATGCTTACGTTATGTTTATGCTTGTGGAAATAATGTTTAGTCTCTACTTTATCGTCATTCTCTTTTATTAGCTCGATCTGTCTGTTATAATAGTTAACTGTTCCTTCGGTTATTGGTATGTCAAAAGGATTATCTACTTTTGCACTGTGTACTGTACCATTATTACTTTCTGCTTCTTCTCCTGAGAAATTTACTTCATTTACTTCACTTATGGTTAAATTTTCTCTTTTTTCCTTTTTTTTCTAGTTTTTCTTGTTTTTCTTTTAGGTTTTCTTCTTCTTCTTTTTCTACCTTAACTCTAGACAATGCGTCTGCGTGGTTTTCCTTTCCGGGTTATTATTTTATCTGATAATCAAATTCGTTCAGCTTTATCTTCCACCTTTGTAATTTCATATTGGGTTCCTTCATATTATTTAACCAAACCAATGATTTGTGATCGCTTAGTATCTCAAACTTCCTACCAAACCAGAAATACTTGGTCGCCCACACTATTGCTAATAGTTCCTATTCTATTGTTGAATAATTAACTTCGTGCTCATTTAAAGTCCTACTTGCGTAACAAACAGCTTTACGGTCTTGTCACAAGACGTCCTATTGCCATGTTACTTGCATCAGAGGTGAGAGAGAAAGGCTTATTCAAATCTCGATATACCAGAATTGGATCTGTGGTAATAAGTACCTATAATTTTTCAAAAGCTTCGAGATATTCTTTATCGGTTGTTGCTCCCTTTTTTAGTCTCATAGTCATTGCTTTGGCGATACTCGCAAAAGCTGGTATGAACTTTCTATAGAAACCGCACAATCCCAAAAATGATTTTATTTGTTTAGTTGTTTTGGGTATGGGGAAATTTACTTCCCCATATTAGGATTCGGCTTTATGCCTTCTGTAGTAATTATATGTCCTAAGAATTCTGTTTCTTTCTTCATAAACTCACATTTATCCATTTGTAATTTAAGATTAGCCTGCTTTAATTTATTTAATACCTGTCTTAATGATAACATATGTTCCTCCAATGTAGTAGAGAACACAATTATGTCATCTAGGTAAACAAAACAATCTTTATAGTTTAGATCTTCGAACAAATTATTCATGCAACGCTGGAATATTGCTGGGGCATTCGATAAGCCGAAGGGCATACGGGTAAATTCATAATGACCGTGTTTGGTCGAGAAAGCCGTTTTAGCAATTGAGTCCTCATCCATTCGGATTTGATGAAAACCCTTCGCTAAATCTGTCGTAGTGAAATATTGGCATCTACCTAATTTATCCAATATCTCATCAATTCGAGGTGTAGAAAACTTGTCCTTAATTGTTATTTCATTTAGTGATTGGTAATCTATAACCATTCTATACTTTTGTTTCCCCGAAGCATCCATTTTTTTCAGAACCATGTGGACTGGTGGGCAGTAAGGAGCATCTCACAAATTTGCCTGTTGACCTCTTCATCAAATAATCACCCTCCCTATATTGGACATCACGGAGTTCATACAATAGCTATTTTAAGCACTCCCTTTCTTCCTGGTTTAAGTGTTCTATCCTTAACTCATTACTTTCTCTTATCTCATTATTAACGGTAAAATTAAATTCATCCGTATCTGGGGTATCATTGTTTGTATCTTCTACTTCTTCTTCATTAATGACTTTAAATACTCTACCTCCCAATGTTACGGTATCATCTTCGTAATCGATATGGGCACGAGTGGCTTTCAAATAATCTCTACCCAACAATATATCATAATAATCGGAAAAATCTTGTATGTAAAATTTTTATATTTCCGAGGCTACTTGATGAAAATTTACATCCATTTTCATCTGGCCGCTCTGACTTTCTCTCGGTCTCTTGACCGGCTGATTAGCTACTGAACAATTTGATTGGTTCCTTTGACCATATATAGTTTAGGGGGTTTTGGCTCCTACCTTGATTTAAAGCATTCCTAAACTCTCCATATGTTGGTTGTTGTGTTGCTCAATTAGCATTGGGTCTATAGGAATTATTCTGATTGTTTGCATTATTCGTATTCGGACGATAGAAACTATTTTGATTGTATGCATTATTGTTTCCTCTAAAATTATTATCTTGAACATACTGATTCTGATTTAGTTGATAATAATCACTTCTTGGGTAATGTCTCATATTGTGGTTAGCATTATTAAAGCGATTAGTTCTTTGGATATTCTTGTTCAAATGTTCTCTTGGCTTTTCAAAATGTTCATTCTCATAAATTGCCTCTTCATGTGCTGCTCTTTTCAAATTTTGACAATTTGTTATGTCATACTTAGCTAAATAAATATATCGGACAATTTTTTGCTTATAACATCTTTAATTGTAAGTTTTAAAGCATTATTGTAAACAAGTACAATGTTATTTTCATTATTATCCTCCAAAGCTAGTTTATTAATAATAAAAAATGATTTATTTTTTAAATATTCTATAAACTTACGTAGACTTCCGTTGTAGCGTGTGCTATACACCTGACGAATCAGCTCCTCGTACGGCGTGTGGTTTTTGAATTCACTTATTAGGGCCTGCTTCATTTCGCTCCATCCAACAGCTTGTGACATCTGTACCACTCTCGACGCCTCTCCAGACACCTGCATCTCGATTACTCCATATAATATTTGGATTTGTCTTGCGTCCTCCGTCGGGTACAATTGTTGAATAAATTCCAACCTTTTTATGAACGAACTCAGCAACTCCGGTACTCCATCGTAGATCGGAATCTGTCTTATTTGCTGCAACGCCTGGTTCAAGTGCATCTCTGCTAAGACTCTTGGGTTTGCCATTTTTCTTCTTTGTTGTGTTTTTTTTTTTTTTTTGTCTCAAGTAAATGTGGTTTATACTAGTGTATGTTTTAGTATGAACTTTCTTCTTTTTTTTTATAAACTTTTGTTTATACCCTGTACCGTATGGTACAAAGGGTATATTGTGTTTGTGCAAGCCGAAAATGTATGTAACGTACAGAAGGAGAAGTCGGAGACCCCCCAAAGTTACCTAAAGTATGATCAGGGTGACTAGAGAAGTCGATATACCCATGTCCGTCTGACCGTCTGTCCGTCTGACCGTCTGTCCGTATGAACGCCTAGATCTCAGAGATGGTAAGAGCTAGAGCAACCAAACTTTCAGATAAGATCCCTTATTAATCCATAGGAGACAAGTTTATTTTATTTTTTTGATATCGGGACCACATTATATAGCTCCCATAGGGGTGTTTCAGAGGACCGCGAAAAAAAGCAAAAGTTTTAGATGGATAATTCGTTTGTTTATAAAGATATCATAACCAAATTTGGTAATCGGAAGTTTTTTAGAAACCCCCAGCACTGTACCAAATTTTATCAAAATCGGTTGACTATATCATATAGGTCCCATAGGATCGATCGGTCGAAAATTTGTTTTTTGTACAAAATTCGTTGTGTTTCGTTTGTTTGTGAAGATATTGTAACCAAATTCGGCATTAAGAAGTTTTTTAGGGACCTTCAACACTGTACCAAATTTGATCAAAATCGGTTGACTATATCATATAGCTCCCATAGGACCAATCGGTTAAAAAATCGTGTTTTTTACAAAATTCGTTGTGTTTCGTTTATTTGTGAACATACCGTAACCACATTTGGCATTAAGAAGTTTTTTCGAGTTCCCAAGCACTATACCAAATTTGATCAAAATCAGTTAACTATATTATATAGCTCCCATAGGGCCAATCGGTCAAAAAAACGTTTTTTGCACAAAATTCGTTGTGTTTCGTTTGTTTGTGCAGATATTGTAACCAAATTTGGCATTCAGAAGTTTTTTGGAGATCTTCAACACTGTACCAAATTTTATCAAAATCGGTTGACTATATCATATAGCTCCTATAGGGCCGATCGGTCGAAAAAAAGTTTTTGATTAAAAATTCGTCTGTTTTTGGTTGTTTATGAAGGTATCATAATCAAATTTGGCAATCAAATGTCTTTTGGAGTTCTTAAGCCATTTACCGGATTTTATTGCAAGCAGTGGTACAGGGTACCCCAAAGTCGTCCGCGCCCGACTTTAACGTACGCCATCTTTTTATTCTGTTGATTCTTTTCTCTTTATTGTTTTGATTTTTCATAATTTTATTTTTTTTAGGTTTTGTTTTAATTTTCATTAAATATTTTTGTTTTCAATTTAATTTCGATTTCGTTTATATTTTTGTTTCAATTTTGTCTTCAGTTTTAATTTTTATTCCGGTTTTTCACTTTTAGATGAGACCGACCGTATAGAATTTTTGTAAAATTTTTCTCAATCGCGTTTTTTAAGATCGCGAAAGATCTTTTGCGGATCTCGGTGACACAATTAATTTCTATTAGTTATTCTATAACTAGTCGTTTAGTTATATCTTTCACTGGTCAGTACCGTACAACTTTTTCAAAACTTATGCAACAAGATCCTACCGACTGTGCCAATAACAAAAGTGCGGTTAAGATTTTAAATAAAAAAATATCTTTATTCAAAATTAATCTTATGCACTAAGGAATACACCGACTATAAGTAACCTTTCTATTTCTAGTCCTAAACTGTACTGGCTTATAGCTATTGCTTTGCCGATAAGGAAACAGCTTCTCTGATGGTTCCCATGGATTTAGCTGCGCTGGCTTTGTTTACAATTTAGGTTCTTACAAAGCCAGCACTTTCAAAGATTTTTATTAAGCGGCTGCAGATTGTTTCATTATTGCAGATCAGCTGCATCGCAAGCATAAACATAACGTAAGCATGATTATTATTATTATTGTACTGGGTGTAATATGTACTGCGACCCAAGTGGATCTATTGTACCCCCTTTCACGGCTTAGAGCTCTCCCAAAAGTCCAATTGCCTGCATATACTGCAGTATTTTATTTGGATTTATGGTAACAACGCTCTCCGGTGAGATGACGTGCATGCTTAGAAGCTTGCTTCTTTTGTTGATGAGTGCTATGCATTCACATAGTAGATGCACTGAAGTTTCTTCCTCCATACTACAGAAACGACAAAGCCCACTATCCGCTATGCCAATTTTATTTAAGTGGCTGCGGAGCCTACAGTGACCCGTCAAGAGGCCTGTCAGGATCCTCACGGTATTTTTCCCGTGAGTTATCATGTGTTTGAACCTCTTGCGGTTGTACTTAGAGAGGAGGGTTTTTGACTGCTTTAGTCCTGGTATCTGTGCCCAGTGAAGCAGCCGTTTGTTTTCTTCCTCTTTCCTCAATAGGTCCCTTACCACGTGGTTGCCAATCCCACAGTATGGTTCAGGTCCGATTAGCGGAGTTGCTGCACCTGTCCTTGCTAGTTTGTCTGCTAGCTCATTTCCAGGGATATTGTTGTGTCCTGGGACCCATCTAATTGTGAGCTTGTTTCTGGCACCTAAATTGTCAAGTGCAGTTCTCACTTCTTTGACCAGCCTTGATGTTATCTTGGCTCTGCTTATTGCCTTTATCGCTGCTTGACTGTCAGACAGGATGGAGATTTCCTTGTCGTGATAGTTCTTTTGCAGATTAAATTCTGCACATCTTCCAATAGCACAGACCTCAGCTTGAAAAATGCTGGTGTGTCTGCCCAGTGACTCATGATATTTAGTCCTGGGTCCTACTACCCCAGACCACTTCCTTCATCGGTGAGGGATCCATCCGTATACCACTTTATTGTGTGTGGTTTCATTGGGTGAATTGCCGAAAGAGTTGCCCAGGCCTCTTTCGTGCTGAGTTTAATATCGAAGTTCTGATTGAACTTGTACTCAGCTGGCATTTCATCCCTTGGTTGCAGAAGCATAGGTATGTCCTTTGCTAAATCTGCAGCGTCTTTTCTGGTGAGGTTGAAGTCAACTCCTTCCCTCCCAATTCTTATTAACGTTGCTTTTTGCTGCATATCAACAACGATATGAAGCGGTGTAACATCCATTAATACTTCAATGGCCGCAGTAGGACAAGTACGCATTGCTCCTGTCATACATATGCAGGCCATTCTTTGCAGTTTCTGCAATCTGGCTTTGGTCGTGCTAAGGCGCGCCCTGCTGCCCCAGGCTATTGCCCCATATAAGAGCATGGGTCTGACAACCATTAGGTACAGCCATCTTATTATTCGTGGTGATGTACCCCACGATTTCCCAGCAATGCTTCTACACGCAAAAAGAGCCCTTGAGCACTTATTTATAGTGTTGTTTACATGGGTTCTGAAGTTAAGCTTAGAGTCAAAGGTGACTCCGAGATACTTGACTTCATTACTTGTTTCTATGCTGCATCCTGATAGGGTTATACTCCTCATCCTTCCAAGTTTGTATCTCCTTGTGAAGGGTACTATGACTGTCTTGGCAGGGTTACGATATCGTCAGCTTAGCCTTGGCATTGTATGGCTCTGCCCGCTAGCTTCTCTAGTAGCTCATCTACTAGCAGACTCCATAAGAGGGGTTATAGTACACCGCCCTGAGGGCAGCCTCTTGTCGTTACTACAGTGGTTGATTGCCCACCAATAGTTGCTGTGGCTTGCCTAGACGTTAACAGTGAAGTTATCCATCTGCTAGTAGTTGCGTCTAGGCCCCTTCTGGCCAGTGATGCGTTGACAGCCTCGTGGGAGGCGTTATCAAAGGCACCCTGTATATCCAGAAAGGCGCATAGTGCAACTTCCTTATGAGTTAAAGATTCCTCAATAAGGGTTTTCAGCTGATATAGTGCTGTGTCCGTAGACCTTCCCGCCCTGTATGCATGTTGCATATGTTGAAGGGGTCGTTGTACTAGCAATGTGCTTCTAATTCTGAAATCTACCAGCTTTTCCAGCGTTTTCAGCAAAAACGAAGTTAAGCTAATAAGTCTGTAAGACTTTGGATTAGTGATGTCTTTCTTCCCAGCTTTCGGGATGAAGACCACTCTAGCTGTACTCCACGCGGTAGGTATGTGTCCTAGCGCAAGGCTGCTAACCAGTACTTCCCTAATGGGGGTCAAGAGGTGGCCCAGTCCTTTCTGTAGGAGTACTGGGTGTATACCATCCAGACCAGGAGATTTATAGGGCTGGAACGTGCCAATTGCCCATTTTAATCTCTCAGGGGTTACCGTTGACTTGGCAATGGCCCAGTCAGCGGCACGTGCTCTATTTCTACCTGTTGGTAGAATTCTACGTTCCACCTGTTCAGTGCTTCCAGGGAACTGCATAGCCAGGAGGAGTTCTAGTTTCTCCTTATTACTTTTTGTGAAGGAGTTATCAGATTTCTGGAGTGCTAGATTCAAGTCTGGCACTCCTTTGGAAATTGCTTTGTGAAGTCGTGCGCCTTCACTAGCATGATTAACGTAAACATATTCTTATTGTAAACTAAGAGGCTTGAGTGGAGTTGACAATATGGATATGTTACTATATACATATATCATATATATCAAAAAATGTGTCTTGCACATTATTAATTGTGTTTCGTTTGTTTGTAAAGATATCGTAACCAAATTTGGCACTCGGAAGTTTTTTAGAGTTCTCAATCATTTCACCAAATTTGATATATCGGTTGACTATATCATATAGCCCCCACAGGACCGATCGGTCAAAAAAAGTGCTTGGTGCAAAATGCGACTGTTTATTTTTGTTTGCTTATGAAAATATCGTAACCGAATTTAACAAATAAATTATGTTTTGGAGTTCTTAAGCAATATATAGGATTTTTTTTGCACAAAATTCGTTGTGTTTTTGAAGATACCGTGACCAAATTTGGTGTCCCATAGTTTTTTATAGTTCCCAAACACTGTTCAAAAGTTGATCAAAATCGAATGACTATATCATATAGCTCCCATAGGACCAATCGGTCAAAAAAACTTTTTTTGCACAAAATTCGTTGTGTTTCGTTTGTTTGTGAAGATATCGTACCCAAATTTGGCAATCAATTGTCTTTTAGAGTGCTGTAAACACCATCATTACATAAGGTGCATAGTAAAAAAAAACTAAAGCAACAAGCAAAAAGTATAGTGTAGAACAGTAATAAAACACAGTTTAGTTTTTAGTTTTAGTTTCTTAGTATTGTATAAGTAAACTGATGTATAAATATGATGATGAATAAGCAATATATTTATTTTATTTATTTATTTAACATTGTAACTTAGAATTAATTCTAGGGAACAAAGAGGTTTTAAAAGCCAGAGCAACATAGGCCTTCAGGCCGGGGGAAAAATTGTGCGTTACGCTTATTTTCACCGATATATGTACATATACATACTTATGTACATATAATAAAACACAGTTAATGTATTCACATATATTTTTAGTTGTTTTTTTTTTTTTTTTTTTTGTTTTTTTGTTGATCGTTTATTAGTGTAATTCTATAAAAAGCTTATATTTAACAAACAAAATAATTATTAATTAACAGTAAAATTACACACTGCCTCTTTAGAGAGTTCTCAAATTGTTTGTGTTACAATGATGCTGCATGAAAATGCCACTGCAAAAAACAATATGTACATAAAAAAAGTACTAAATAATTTCTAAGGTGTGTGTCCAAATGATACTGTATTTATATACACACATCAAAACGAACAAAACGAAACTACTGCAAAAATAAAGCACATCATTTTTGATGTGCTTTAAAATGAGTATGTATGAAAAAGAGTAGTGTTTTAGTAGTTCCGATGTACCATTGCAGGTCTCTGGTATACCTATATTCTATAGATTAACATTTTTACACCACTTTTTTTTAGCATCTAAAAGTATGCAATTGTTTTTTCGTTGATTGCATTTTTATTTCAGCATTGAATGGAGTTCAATCAACCTTTTACCACTTTAGTATTTGTACCAAAATTAGAGTTAGTTTCCAACTTTAATGACCCGTGAAAATTTTTTTCAAATGATGATTCAAAACTGCTTATTTGGCAATTTTTAATAGAAAAGATGGCGTACGTTAAAGTCGGGCGCGGATGACTTTGGGATACCCTGTACCACTGCTTGCAATAAAATCCGGTAAATTGCTTACGAACACCAAAAGACATTTGATTGCCAAATTAGATTATGATACCTTCATAAACAACCAAAAACAGACGAATTTTTAATCAAAAACTTTTTTTCGACCGATGGGCCCTATGGGAGCTGTATGATATAGTAAACCGATTTTGATCAAATTTGGTACAGTGTTGAAGATCTCTAACAAACTTCTGAATGCCAAATTTGGTTACAATATCTTCACAAACAAACGAAATGCAACGAATTTTGTACAAAACACGATTTTTTGACCGATTGGTCCTATGGGAGCTATATGATACAGTCAACCGATTTTGATCAAATTTGGTATAGTGCTTGGGAACTCTAAAAAACTTCTTAATGCCAAATTTGGTTACAATATCTTCACAAACAAACGAAACACAACGAATTTTGTACAAAAAACAAATTTTCGACCGATCGATCCTATGGGACCTATATGATATAGTCAACCGATTTTGATAAAATTTGGTACAGTGCTGGGGGTTTCTAAAAAACTTCCGATTGCCAAATTTGGTTATGATATCTTCATAAACAAACGAATTATCCATCTAAAACTTCTGCTTTTTTTCGAGGTCCTCTGAAACACCCCTATGGGAGCTATATAATGTAGTCCCGATATCAAAAAAATAAAATAAACTTGTCTCCTATGGATTAATAAGGGATCTTATCTGAAAGTTTGGTTGCTCTAGCTCTTACCATCTCTGAGATCTAGGCGTTCATACGGACAGACGGACAGACGGACATGGGTATATCGACTTCTCTAGTCACTCTGATCATACTTTAGGTTACTTTGGGGGGTCTCCGACTTCTCCTTCTGTACTTCTCTTTCTTGCTTTATATGTACCTAATTAGGTACTCCCATTGACTCAATAAATAATAAATAAAAAGATCATGACCAAGTGACTTTGTTTTTTAACTTGGCGGTGGAAGACTATGACTAGTATAGTAGTTCTATATTCTTTGCTATAAGTCCATATATAAAGAAAAGTCTATTAACTCTTTTTTTTATGGTCTCTGGAGCTAGAACGGATTTCATGTCAACACTCTCTGAAATTGTTTTCTCTTCTGCAGTGGCAGTAAAGCAGAGCAACAAGAGCCGAAAGCCACGCACCATCAACTTCGTGTCTGTTGGCTTACCAACGTCAGCGTCACTGCGGCAGAGAAAACTTCAATACATACGCAAGAAAAAAATGTGAGTGTATTTTTTGCCGAGCAGTGCATTAAATACATTTTATGTTACAAACAAAATGGAGCACATATTTGATTTTATTTTTTTTATTTTTATGATTATCTAAAAAATGTATATTTTCGGAATAAAAATAAAATTTCGAGGTTCCTGTAGGTAATGACCTACCACTCATAAATATATCACCGAAAATCTTTACCCTTTTAATATTTTGAAGGTTTAATATAGGGTGGTCAATCTGTTGGTTTGGTTGTTCAACACTCATAATTCGGAACATGCCCAAAGTGGATGCTCTTCGACATATGGGCATTTCCCAGAAAATCGGTACCAAGGGGTTTTTAAAGTTTTAAAAACTATATATATTTGTTGATGGGATAATAAGCTATATATTCAACCATCAAAATATATAAAGAGTTAAAATTTTCGGTGATGTATTTATGAATAATTATTGGAACATAAAATCAATCTAATTTTTTATTTATAAATGTAAAAAAGCTTTAAATGAAGGACTGAAGCTATCCAAGCTCGAGTCCGGTGAAATAATATGCACACTTCTTAGGTTTCACAGGTTTAACTCGGTTCACAAATGTTTATTAAGTTTATTGGAACATTATTAAAGCATCTTAGTTTGCGTTTAACTTTCTTAATCTTATTATTTTTAACAGCGTAACAAAATCACGTCTTAATACTCGGCTACTGTATTGGTCTTATTGGGCCCTTCGCCTTCTCCAACCTTTTCGACAACATACCTGCCATACCTCAATTTGCGCACTACCTTGTAGGGTCCTAAGTATTTTCTCTTCAATTTTAACCCTGGTCCAAACTGAGTACGTTTTATAGCTACCATCTCATTAATTTCATATTCATTTTCTTTCTTTCTGTTTTTGTTATAGGTTCTACGATTCTCTTCTTGTAACTCAGCTATGTTATCTCTTGCCATTCTGCGGATCTCATTTTTCTCTTCCTGCAATTCATTTATCAATTCTTCATCAAGCATATCTCTGAGGCCTTTGTCGTATTTTGTCCTCATTTCTAATCCTGTCAAAATTTTGAAGGGCGATACTTTTGTGCTCCTAGGGGGTGATGAATTAATAAACTGCTGAGCCCTACCTACACTCTTATACCAAGCTTTTGGGTCCTCAACACACAGCTTTGTTAACAAAGTGATTACCATACGATTAATCCGCTCTACCTGTCCGTTTCCTCGCGGAACTCCAGTTGCAATCAGTAAATGCTGAATATATCTTAGCTCACAAAATTTTTCGAAAACACTAGAAGTGAACGCTGTTCCCCGGTCTGTGACGATGCAACTTGGATCTCCGAACACTTCAGTCTGTTTCTGTAAACGATCAACTACCTCATCTGAGCCTGTAGTCTTAGTGGGATATAGCCAACAAATTTTGAAAAAGAGTCTACAACCACTAGAATGTAATTATACAACTTCTTAGTTAATTCCATGGGGCCAATATGATCAATATGGTAAGTTGTCAAGGGTTTGCCTCCTTTATTAATAACGTTCAAAAAGCCTTCTTTACGTCCTGGCTTCACCTCGCTTACAATGCACTCTAGACACGATTTTATCATATTTCCGACCTTACCAGACACATGCGGTATGAAATACTCTCTCTATTAGATCAACGGTCTTCTTTACTCCAAAATGACCCTGACGATGTGCAATTGTTATTATTTCTTGTTCCATGCTGGATGGTATAACAATCAGTTCCTTAGTGGGATCCTTATTCAACACACCACCCTGCATATAAAAATCATTATAAACTCCCTGTTCCAACAATTTAATGACAGCACTTATCCAGTCATCCGACAATTGAGCTTGCTTTATTTTATTTCTCAAAGAATCCTGCATCAAAAGGCAATGTACCCGACTTAATGAGTCCACATGTTTCATTCTGGTTCCCGAGCGATGCTCTACTGTGTATTCAAAGTCTTGTAGGAAAATTGACCAACGTGCGACTCTTAAGGGGAGGTTCTTTCAAATTAAATCGAGAAAATCGATTTTTTTTTTTTACGAAAAATGAAAGCTACAAGTTCGTAGAATATGTGTATGAAAGGATTTTTTGATGCGATCGATAATTATAGAAATAGAGCGTCTTGAACGCACATAAGTCACTCGCGCTGAGGGACGTTCTAAAAACTTTAAACGCGTTTTTCTCGGAACCATGTTTTTCATCCGCATTTCAAGCATAACTCTTGATCTATTGTTCCGATTCCCTTCATTTAAACCATATTTGAAAGGATATAATTTTTTGTATACTAACAATATACATGAAAAAGTGTTAAATTGTTATTTTTAAGCAAGGTCAAATCACAAAAAAAGTGAAAAAAAACAAATTTTTTTTTCGATCGTCCACATTTTAGTTAATTTTTCGTCAAAACTCATTATGATTTAGTATAAGGCATAGAGAATTTCATTTACTTCAATAAACAAAAAACATTTTTCATTTCGGTTCACTACAAGAGGCTGGAGATCTGAAATGCGGGGACGATATTCTGCGGGCAGAGGCAGACAAGAGCAGCCATTTTGAATTTCGTCGCGAAAAAAATCCAATTATTGTACAATAAAAATCGCATTTAACAATCAAAACAGGAAGTTTGTATGTCTTTTCCTCAGGGCACCAATAATTCCCAAACTTTGCCTTCTTTTTGGCCAAATTTGAAAGAACCTCCCCTTAATGGAACATCTTTTTTATTAACAGTCATTGCAAAAGCGTTACAATTTGTAACTATTTTAATCCTTAGTCCAAGCACATAAGTATACTCGCCACTTCTTAAGAGACTGAATTACAGCCAAAACTTCTAACTCATAAGACGTATATTTTTCTTCTGCTGGTGTTGTTTCTTCCGAATCTGCCTGCAACAATATTGCACCGTAGCCATACATACTCGCGTCACAATGGATCTCTGTTATGGCTTTCGGGTTGAACAGTCGTAGCACTGGCGGATTTGACAAACATGCCTTTAGGTGATTAAATGCTACCAGTCTTCCAGAATCCATTTTAAAATTAACGTTCTGTCTCATCATATTTGTCAACGGCTTGGCTATTATAGCAAAATCTCTGACAAACCTCCAAAAATATGATGTTAAGCCTTTAAAGCGCTGAAGCCGTTTCTTATTCTTTGGAACCGGGAAGCTTACAACTGCCAAGGTCTTCTGTTTTGAGGGCTTGATTGTACCATTCTCAATAATGTAACCCAGAAACTGAACCCTACGTTTCAAAAATTGACATTTTTTCCACTTGATCTGTAACCCTGATCGACTTGCCAAACATAATACTCTTTTTAACTTAGTCAGGCCTTCTTCCTCGTCGGCTGATGGTATGATGAGTCATCCATGTACAATACTAACGTTCCATCTTCAATAAGCGGTCTTAAAACAGCGAAAATATATCTCATAAAAACGGCTGGGGAATTGGAGATTCCAAATGGTACAACATTGAACTCGTACTGCCCATTTTGTGTGACAAATTCCTCTACTGGAATCCATTGCACAAGTCTAAAGTCGTAAAACAACTCCCTTCTGAAGTTTGTGCAACACATAGTCAATTAAGGCTGTTGGAAAATTACCTCTTATTATCTTCCGATTTAACTGCTTATAATCACAACATAACCTATCTTTTCCCTTCTTTTGAACCAAAACAACAGGGGAGGCGTATTCAGAAACACTATTGCGAATGATTTTTTCAGTGAGCCACTCCTTAACTTGCTTGTTCACTTTCTCTTGATCGGCATATGATAAACGTCTGGGTCTTTGGAAAACTGGTATATCGTCTGTCAGAATGAGCTTCATCTCTACTGGTGATTTATCTGGTTTTACTGACTTATATTCTTTTATAATATCCAACACCTGCATTTTGGTTTCTCTATTCAAGTTTTCAAAATCTATCTCTTGTTCTAAATACAAAGGCTCTGCTGCCATCATGTGTTGAAAGGGGTGTTCATAGTCTGTTATTTCTGTTTTTGGCAAATCATCATCAGGTCTACGGAAAGTTGCTCCTCTTTTGCTTAAAGTCACGTCCAAAGAGTCTAGCACGTCGTTGCCAATTATAGCATTGTAAAGGGTATCTTCATCTTTGACTACGTGGAAACAAATTCTTAATGGGATTTGATCCAACTCTGTATTGATCATGAAGTATCCCAATGTATAGATCTTAGAGTTCCCTATACCGCCAACTGCCTTTATCTCTGGATTTAACGACACGGGGTATGCAAATATCGCTACCCGAATCAATGTAAGCCGAAATCGATTGATTTCCAATACGGACATCTTTAAAAGTTCTGTGTGATACGTTTTGTGTTAGCTGATCTACACTACTCTTGAGTCTTTTATCGTCTTTTCCGTCTTTTAACACCTTGTTTTCGCATTGATTAGCTTTATGCCCTGATAAATTGCATTTGAAACATTTAATACTTTCGTTGCAGTTTCTAGCTAAATGATTTTTACCACCACACTTAAAACAACGGAGATCGTTTTTATTTACCCCTGGCATTACGGACGGAACCTTTTCATATTTTGCTCTTGGCTTAAACTCTTGACTTACTGACATCTTCTCATAAACAATCAATTTATCTCGTAGCTCTTTAAGATCCGTAGCCTGGTACAACACCATTTTATTCTGCTTGGAATCCTGAATGCCTTCAATTATGTACTCAATGATACTCTCTTCATCTAAGTTTGATTTCTTTGCGATACCTTTCATTGAATAAAAATACTCTATTAAGGATTCACTCGTTTTCTTCTTCCTATTTTCCAACAGTTTGTGTATCTGCTTGGTTGTTACCTTAACTGAAAACTCTTTTATTAGTGCGTCTTTAAGTTTTGTCCAATCAGTAAGACCATCCTCGCTATGCACAAAAAGCTTTGCAGCACCTTTTAACAACTGTCGCCCATAGATAAATTTCTGTAAGCCATTCCACTGTACAGTAACTGCAATATTTTCAAAATCTGTTAGCCATTCGTTAACATCTCTCTGACTAATACCATCAAAATCGACTAAAGAGTCTTGAACGTCTTTAAGTGTGAAAGTCATCGTGTTTTTTGATTCTGATATTACATTCTCGTTAACTAAATTTATATCAGCTGTGTCTCCGTACACTGATTCGTTATTATTCTCTATCTCAAAATGACTCATTAACCTGTCTTGTAACTCAAGCTTTCGTCCTTTTTGCGATAACCCTAACTCTTTAAGTTTTGCCTTTAAGCCTTGTACGTTCAACCGTGTTATCTCGTCGTGCAGCATAAGTAAAATAGTTATAACAAATACTTAGCAGCTAAAATTAACGTTAAAGTTGCTTATTTTACTACCTTAAGACTTAACTAATTGAAGGTTATTTAAAATTATTTCAAGCTTCAACTTCAAAATTTACGTTACTTTCCTCTGATAATTTGGTTTTATATTTAAATACTTGCTATTTAATTTTGAAATTTGTGAATCATCTATCGCTTTTGCTTCGTATTGTCGTCGTCGTCCTCTTCTTGTTAAGGCCTTTGCTGGCCCTACCGATCTTCTATTTGTTATTGTTGACACTGTTTCTCTTCGTTGTTATCAATACTGCTTCTCTTTGTTATTATCAGTACTGCTTCGAAGACTGCCTGATCAGCTTGTGGACTGCTCCTTGTTGTCACAAGAACTGCTTTGTACCTCTTCTTGTTGTCGCAAGAACTGCTTGTCGCCAGCTACTTATTTTTGCCGCAAACGATCTGCACGCTTATCGCATCCAACTTGTAGTTAGCCGCTCTGTACAAACACACACACGAATACGGATAATGCCGTCGGCCGGTGTGTATGTATTTCGTTGCTAGCCTCTCTGCTCCAGTGCAAATGTGGTGCGAATATATTTTGCCTCTTCTCCGTCGTTATTTCTCTCTATCGTCTTTACTTCTTCTCTCTCTCACACACTCTGTCGTCTTTACTTCTTACTTCTTCTTGCATGTGTGAATTTCACAACTTGCACTGACGCTTGCTTTGCTTGTTCTCGTTCATTGTGTGTGTGAATTTCACAATTTTGCTCAATAAAATTAACGCTGTTTTACAAAACATTGGAGAAAAATTTAGCGATTTTTCTTCAATGTTAATGTTGAGCGATCCTCACACAATTTGCAGCCTTATTTGTTACGTCGCGACGCGTCGTAGTTATAATCCAATCTCGGTCGAGCCCCCAAAAATTGTAGGACTGAAGCTATCCAAGCTCGAGTCCGGTGAAATAATATGCACACTTCTTAGGTTTCACAGGTTTAACTGGGTTCACAAATGTTTATTAAGTTTATTGGAACATTATTAAAGTATCTTAATTTGCTTTTAACTTTCTTAATCTTATTATTTTTAACAGCGTAACAAAATCACGTCTTAATACTGTGGCTGCTCTCTCAAAAACTACGCACTCCTGCTTTTGTGCTGCCAACTCCTTTCTTTCTTAGTTTTCTAGCACTGCCAACTACTTTACGTAATGACCAGCTGTAAGCTGCCAAACGCCATTCGCACATGAATATTAAAAAAAATTAATATTGTTAAGTAAAGGTAGGCATACGTCATGTGACGTACGCAACGGAATATATAGTTTCTTTAATTTAGCTGCTCGGATTTTTATTATTTTTTTAATCGAACTAGCTTTGTAAAGCAAGTTTGATGTGCACTTAAAAAAAAAAAAAAAAAATATTGTTTGTATAGCAGTTTAAAAAAAATATGTATCATAAAGTACGCAACGTAAAGGGTACAGAAGAATTTGAGATAACATGTACCATCATATTCCAATCAAATTCGGTTTATTGCTTAAGTACTACTAAAAAAAAGTTTTGATTGCCAAATTTGGTTGCGATATCTTCATAAACAAACAAAAAAAAACACGAATTTTGCGCCAAAAACGTTTTTTGGACCGATCAGTCGTATTGGGGTCAAATTTGGTACAGTGCTTGCGAATGCCAAATTTGGATACAATATCTTAATAAACAAATGAAAAATCCGTAAAAAAATTTTTGTCATACCACCATACCATAGCAGGAAAAAAAATAGTTGGTCCAAGACAGCTAGATCGATTTTATATCACCTTTACGATAGAGTGCTCCAAACAAAAGCAAATTTCGCAAGTCTTCTAAAGAGCTCAAAATATGTGTACAAATCGATTCTCAACTCAATAGCTTAAAAAACAACAAATGTGGTTTAAATCGGACAGATCGGCTATATGGCAGCTATAAGAAATATTGGGCCGACCCGGGCGAAACTTGGTCTTGATCGTCTTGAGGGCACAAAATATGTATAAGTACCAAATTTGGTGCAATTATCTCAATGTTATAAGGTTTATGCCAAAAAAGTGGCCGAAAACCCATAGTGCATAATAACGATCGACCAAAAAATTAATTTTGGTGCAAAATCCAAAGTATTTCATTTGTTTATGAAGATATCGTAACCAAATTTGGCGTTTGGTAGTTTTTTACAGTGCATATGCACTGTACCAAATTTTACCAAAATCGCGTGACTGTATCATAGTGTAGTCGCAATAGGAATGAAAAGTAAAAAAACAACATTTTTGGTGCAAAATTAATTTTTTTTGATTTCGTTTATAAAGATATCGTAACCAAGTTGGCAATCAAATTTTTTTTTGAGAACTTAAGCAATGAACCGGATTTGATTGCAATGTGATTTTAAACGTTATCTCAAAATCGTCTCCGCCCGAATTAAACGTACTCCATCATTGTTTTATAGCAGGAAAAAGTGTAACGTGCGCAACGATCGTTTTTTCAATTTTGGATGAACCTGAACACATAAATTCTTCAACCGACCCAATTTGAAATTCTCAATTATTCTTCTTTCTTTTTTGTAATATGATTTTTTTTGGTTATTACGAAAATGGCACAAATGCACGTTGACCTCCAAAACTACTTCCGTTTTTTGTAACGTACGCAACGGCGCTTTAGACACGAATAACTTTTTTTCTAAAAATACTTAAGTAAAGGTTTAAACGTCATTTGAAAAAACTCACATAGACCTTTTTTTTGCTGAAAGTTGTATGGATATATCTCATTCACAGCGCCGATGGTATTAAAAAATAATAAATAAAGATGGCGTACGTTAAAGTCGGGCGCGGACGACTTTGGGATACCCTGTACCACTGCTTGCAATAAAATCCAGTAAATTGCTTAAGAACACCAAAAGACATTCGATTGCCAAATTAGATTACGATACCTTCATAAACAACCAAAAACAGACGAATTTTGTACAAAAAACGATTTTTTGACCGATTGGTCCTATGGGAGGACTATGATATAGTCGGAGACCCCCCAAAGGTGCCTAAAGTATGATCAAGGTGCCTAGAAAAGTCGATATACCCATGTCCGTCTGTATGTCTGTCCGTATCAGCGCCTAGATCTCAGAGATGGTAAGAGATAGAGCAACCAAACTTTCAGATTAGATCCCTTATTATTCCATAGGAGACAAGTTTATTTAATTTTTTTGATATTGGGGTTGCTCCTATAGGGGTGCTTCAGAGGACCTCGAAAAAAACAAAAAGTTAAAGATGGATAATTCGTTTCTTTATGAAGATATCGTAACCAAATTGGGCACTCGGGAGTTTTTTATAGTTCTCAAGAACTGTACCAAATTTGACTGTATTCTACGACTCCTATAGGGCCGATCGGTCAAAAATAAGTTTTTTGTACAAAATTTGTTGTGCTTTGTTTGTTTATAAAGATAGCGTAACCAAAGGCACTCGGAAGTTTTTTAGAGTACCCAAGCACTGTACCAAATTTGATCAAAATCGGTTGATTATATCATATAGCTCCGATTATATCATATAGATTAGATACCAATCGGACAAAAAAACCTTTGTTTTTTTTTCAATTATATTTATTTACAATCTATCCTTTAGACAATAAGTAAATGTTTTGGAAATTAGAAATTAACAGGAGAAATAGTTAAACTCCAATGAGTAATAACTATTTTTTTTTTTAAGTTCTATAAACTCAATTTGAATATGGCATGTCTAAGACATGATTGGGTTTTAATCTTCGTATTGTATCGCTATCATCCAAGAGGCCTATTGCCAAAATTCCGTAGCTCTGCTGATACTATAACATTATTTGTTGTATAGTTGATTATTATTAGTTATTTGATGCTGGTGCATCAGACCCGCTTCATGTATAATGTTCGTTAAAGATTCAACAGCTGTATCTACTTCTAAGGCAGTTTTAAGAGATATATTTGTGTCAACTTCGCTTCTTTCCAATTCTGGAACGATAAAATGTCTGTCCTAGGTGCGACAATTTTATATGTGTTCGAAAAGGCTGGAAGAGCAGTGCTATATGTAACTATGATTGGCGAATGTTCTGAGCTGAGGTCGTAGTTTTCCGAAATATCAAGGAGATTTCTAGGTACTCCAGAAAAGATAACAAAATCCAACAGGCCCGATATTTTTTGTGGATCAGATGGCCAATACGTTGGTGTCCCTGGAGGCAGTGTTGAAAGGTTCTTGCTATTTATGCATTTATAAAGCTCCCTCTCTTTGGGATTTGCTAATCACGATCCCCACCAAGGGTGTTTGGCATTATAATCACCGCCAACAATAAATTTATAACCCTGCTTTCTAAAGAAGTTGCAATAATCTTGATCTTTAAATGAAAATCGTGGTGGGAAATAAACTGCACAAACCGTGATATCAAATGCCATACATTTAACAGTAATGCAAGCAGCCTTTACAGCATTTTCTTTCACTATATCCAAGATATTGTATTTAAGCGCTCGTTTAATCCATATTGCAGATCCACCATGAGCTCTATTATCTGGGTGATTTGCAACTATTAGTTCGCATCCAAATGAAAAATGAATTTTAAAATATCACAGTCGTTAATGCGACGAAGCTAATTTCGTTCTGGAAGAACATGAGGAACCCATATGTCAAGCTTCGATATTAATCCTAGACATTTCATGTGCTTGTGAACCGTCGCGTTAGACAAATTTAATCTTTCAGCAATCTCTCGATTTGTTATTCGACGATTTGCATCGACCAACGACTTTATTTTATCCACATCGGCTTCAAGAGGCCTTCCAGGACGTGGTGCATCCTTAAGATCGAAATTTTCGGAACGAAATTTTGCAAACCAATTTTGGCATTGGCGTTCGGTCAACACAGGGTATCCCAAAGTCGTCTGCGCCCGCCCCCTTTAAAAGTAACCTAAAGTATGATCAGGGTGACTAGATAAATGGATATACCGATGTCCGTCTGTCCGACTGTATGCCTGTCTGTTTGAGTGTCCGTCTGTCCGGCTGTATGAACGCCTAGATCTCAGAGATGGTAAGAACTAGAGCCACCAAACTTTCAGATTAGATCCCTTATTATTCCATAGGAGACAAGTAAATTTTATTTTTTTTTGGATATCGGTACATATTACATTATATAGCTCCCGTAGGGGATTTTCAGAGGACCTCGAAAAAAATCGAACAGTTTCAGATGGATAATTCGTTTGTTGATGAAGATATCGGAACCAAATTTTCAGATTAGATGCGTTATTATGTCCAGGGAGACAAGTTTATTTTATTTCTTCGATATCGGGGTTACCCCCTCGGGGGTTGTCATCTTGACGTGATGAGGGGGCTCAGTAGATGTGATGATCCTGAGAGCGATGCTGGCGGTGCATAGCTACCGGTAGGGCTACCCATGCCGGTAACGTCGAAGGGGAACGTTGAAGTGAAGTACAACCCACAACGTGATGGTCAACGGCGAAGGAGTTTCAAGGAAACTTTACGTGCGGAGGAACCTATCACACAACTAACTCACTGCCTTGTGAGGCCTGCGTGTGCAGTAAAGGCTAAGCGAGAAAACGCCGACAGAAAAATTCAGCCATGCTTTGGGGCTGCGAGGTATAATCCACAGGCGCTAGTCGTTGGGCTAATCATCCACACTAGGCAAAACTCGGCTCAGGCGAACAACACGGGCCTCGGATATGGACGGATTCCCCAAGATGTAAGAGCTAAAGAAGGAGTAGGAATCATAGTCTCAAAGGGGATAAATAGATTTGTTACAGACTTGTATCCAGTAAGCTCCCGATTAATGATGATTAAGGTCGAGATAGAGCAAAGAATTAGAATTATCCAAACATACAGCTCCTAAGATACTTCAACGGAAGATAAAGAACGATTTTACTTTGATCTACAGAAAGAAGTCGATCTAGCAGAGGCAGCACAAGACAAGACAATCATAATGGGGGACCTCAACGCCCGTATCGGAAACAGCACGGTGATCGGTCAAGGATCGATAGGAGGCTTCTCGGTCGAATCAATTTTAAACGACAACGGGCAAAGGATGATAGATTTCTGCGTACGAAACAGACTACTCATCGGAAACACATTTTTTAAGCACAAAAAGATACATCAAATAACCTTCGAAGGAGAAGGAAGAGACGCTAAGAGACAATCGACTATTTTATTTTTGGCAAAGAATTACGAAAATTTGTGAGAGATGTAAAGGTTATCAGAGGGGCGGAATTCCATACTGATCACAGACTAGTAGTGGCAGATACCAATTTCAGAATAGACAAGAAGGCTCCAAAACCGAAGATCTTCGAAAGGATAAAAATGGAAGCTTTAAAAGAACCGAATATAGCGCAAGATTTCAAGGATGAGCTGGAAAGAAGGTGGTCAGAACCCGCAAGCGAAGACGACAGCTCCGCTGAAGCAGAATGGTGTTTATTCCAAAGAAACGTGCTAGAGGTCGCAGAAAGTAAATGCGGAAAAATTAGAATTAACACAAAAAAGAAGCGCACTCGTTGGTGGAACTCCTCAGTAAAAGATTCAGTAAGAGCTAAGAAGGAAGCGTGGAAATTTGTCTTGAGGAACCCCACCCCTGAAACTAAAAGGTTATATGTCATCAAGCGAAACGAATCCAAGCAAAAGGTGCTGGAAGCAAAAAGGGAGACATGGATAGAGTTTGGGAACGAAATCCAAAACAACTATTATAGTAATAAAAGAGCTTTCTGGGGAGCAATAAAGGCCCTGAGGGGAAAGGCGGGGAGAAGAATACAGAGTATAAGAAACACAGAGAATAAGCTGGAAAATAGGATAGAGAACATTTTAGAAACTTGGAGAGAGTTTTACCAAAATAAGTTTGAAAGCCCAAATGCTACACCAACCCTGGACGACGAAAGATGGTGGAACGACGAAGAAGCTATCAGAGAAGAGGAAATTCAACAAGCTATCCAAAGGATGAGAATCGGTACAGCAGCCGGTTGGGACGGTATAGCGCCGAAACTAATTAGGGCGGGACTCCCTCTGAGCAATAAACTAGCGAAATTGTTTAATAAAGTCTGGAGAGAAAATGCAATTCCCAGTAATCAAATAATACTGTCTAAAATAAATAAACATCTTTGAAAAAAAAAAATAAAAAATTGTTTAATAAAGTCTGGAGAGAAAAGGCAATCCCCAGAGACTGGGATGTTAACATTATAGTGCCCCTCTACAAGAAAGGCGACTCGTCAATGTGCGATAACTATAGAGCCTGTCATCCACTGTCTTAAAACTTTGCTCAAGAGTGCATGAAATAAGACTGAGAGTTCTGCTGGAAAGTCAACTGGCAGAAGAGCAGGCTGCCTTCCGTCCACATAGACAAACACAAGATTTAATTTTCTGTGTGAGAAATATTTGTGAAAAATGTATCTCAAGGAATAAAAAAGCTTTTCTAGCATTTATAGACCTTAGAGCGGCTTTCGAAGAAGTAAAAAGAGAATATGTCTGGAGCGCACTACGCCAAAAACAAGTAGATGAAAAGCTAATCGAAGCCATTACGTCGAACTATCAGGGAGCTTCTTAATGAAAACCGGATTAAAACAGGGTGACTCCCTTAGTCCTTTATTATTTGTGGCGCTAATGGACGAAATCATTAACAAAAGTAACAGAGCAACAACAAAAACGAAGTTAGGGAACTTAAACGTGTAGCCAGTTTTTTTTCAAGCACTTGTAAATGGGGATGATATAGTCATCATAGCGGACTCCGTAGAAAAACTCCAAAATAATATCAACGAATGGGGGAGAATTCTGAAAAGTAAGTGAATGACGATTAATGCAGCAAAGACCAAAGTGATGCAGATCGCGAAAAATGAAGACCAAATCTCGAGGATATTAATAACTTATGAAAGCAGAGTATTAGAGCAAGTGAGCAATTTCGAGTACCTGGGCACAATAATATACCAGTGTGGAAAAATGCACACCGAAATTCTACACCGCGTTAAAAAAGCTAGTAATACTTTCGAAACAAACCAAGCTGCAAATGTATAATGCAATTATTGAACCCACACTACTATACGCATCCGAGTGATGGCCTGCGCGATCAAAAGAAGTCAGCCGCATAACGGCTGTAGAAATGAAATGTTTGCGACGTATTGCTGGTAAAACGAGACGAGATCGGGTCAGAAATGACATAATTCGAGACGACCTTGAACAACCAACGATAACCAACAGACTGGAGGCAAGACAATTAAAATGGTTCGGTCACATTACGCGCATGGCGCCGTCTAGATTTCCTAAGCGTTACATGGAAACAAAGCCAGAAGGAAGAAGGCCGGTAGGGCGCCCTCACATCACGTATGTGGAGTGTATTGAAGAAATAGGGAGGAAAAGAGGAAGATCTATGGGCGAAATGAAAAGGATGGCGAATAATAGATCGGAATGGAGAAAGTTCACCGTGGTCCCCCCTACGCTGTAATGGCACACAAGGGTTTTTGTCAAAGAAGAAGAAGATATCGGGGTTATATTATATAGCTCCTATAGGGGGTTTTCAGAGGACCTCGAAAAAACAAAAAGTTTTTCATGGATAATTCGTTTGTTTATAAGATATCGTAGCCAAATTTTGCACTCGGTGTTATATTATATAGCTCAAATAGGGAGTGTATCAGAGGACCTCAAAAAAAACAAAAAGTTTTAGATGGATAATTCGTTTGTTTATGAAGATATCGTACCAAAATTGGCATTCAGAAGTTTTTTAAAGTACCCAAGCACTGTACCAAATTTGATCAAAATCGGTTGACTATATCATATAGCTCCCATAGGAACGATCGGTCAAAAAAACATTTTTGGTTAAAAATTCGTCTGTTTTTGGTTGTTTATGAAGGTATCGTAATCTAATTTGGCAATCGAATGTCTTTTGTTGTTCTTAAGCAATTTACTGGATTTTATTGCAAGCAGTGGTACAGTGTATCCCAAAGTCGTCCGCGCCCGACTTTAACGTACGCCATCTTTTAAGTGCATGTCAATTTTCTGCGGCTTATAAAAATATGGGTCATCCAATTGCAAATTGTGGGGTATGTTCAAGCCATTTACATTAACTGTTTCATTCGGCTGGCACCCAGAAATAGAGTCGATAATGCATAAATCGATAGGAAACTCACTGCAATTGACATGAGACTTCACCACTTTTTGTATCTTTTTCTTAACTTGGGTATTGCATTCACCAATTGCATATGAATATGATGGACAATTCATATCTACGCAATTGCAACTTTTGAGCAAGTTCTTCCGTTACAAGGTTAATTTGTGAACCGGAATCAAGAAGTGTTAGCGCCAAAATATATTCACCAGATATTGTTTTGAAACTTACAATAGATGTTGCCAGGATCACTTTATCCGAAGCAGTCGCATGCATAACATGTGATGTGGATGGTTGATCCTGAGCGGAGTGAATCGGTGGTGGTACCGCTCGACTTACGTTTACGACAACTACCATGGCATTTGGTAACAGTGTGACCCGTCCGAAGGCAATTGATGCACAGGGGAGCTGCTTTTGCTAACTCGAACCGCTGTTGCACAGTTAGTGCAGAAAATGCATCACATCTATTAATATTGTGCTCTTCGGAATTACAATATTGACATCTCTGGGTCTTTCAGTCGGTATAAGGCTGAGCCGCAGAACACGAAAATGAGTTACGATTATATTTGGTTACAGCTTTTGAGTTACATTTAACGACATCACTTGTCGCTTTTGCCGATTCAGAAGCCGATAAATGCTGGTATCGGCGATCTAACGCTGTTTCGCAATCAGTCAAAGGAATGCGGGAATAATCGAACTGTTCTTCCCATTTTTGCTTAGTTATTGGGTCAACTTTGCTCATGACTAGGCGGATTAATATGGCGTTTGAAATTTTTCGATCGTCAGCAATCGAAAGTAACGAACCATAAATAGCAGAGGTCGTGTCAATCAGGCACCTCAACGAAGCTGCTGAGGGCTGAGAAATTTTGGGCAGGCTAAAAAGAGCGGAAATATTTTCCGTGAAAATGAGGTAATCATTGTCATAAAGTCTTTTTAGAGCAGCAAGGGCCTTGCTATAATTTTCTCCGGTTACTTGGAATGCTCTTCCGGTTTCTAGAGCTTCACCGGAGAGACACGAAATCAAATGATTAAACTTCTCGATGCTAGGTATGGATTTGTCATTTAGTAACGAGAGTCTCAAACAAGCCAATAAAATTCTTGAACTCGTGAGTATTTACTACTGACAACACAAGTTGACCGTTGGTTTCCACACATATGTATATCTTCTAGTTCATCTCTGTAGTTGTCATTACTAATGATGTCATTAGCATCAATAGCTTCAATGCGACTCTGATAAGCATAATCATTATCTATGTGTAAAATTATTAGCTCAAGCCTACAATTTAATTCCCCTAGATTTTTACGAATTGAGTCTAAATATGCTCTTTACGTAAGTATTTAACTTTCTTTTATTTTCCTCAAGGTATTCCTTAATTGGTTTCTCTTTATTATTTTATTTATTTATTTTCTTTATATAATTGTAAAGTAGAAGTTAATTCTAAGTTATAAAGGTTTGTAAGCCGGACAACGTAGGCCTTCAGGCTAATTCTCTTTATGTTCTCCGGTCATAGTATATCGGAAAATAATAGCACTTGTTTATAAAAGAAAGGAGCGAAAATTATGTTAATATCAATTACTCAATTGTAATGCTCTTTGCTTTTGCTCTTTTGTTCTGTTGGTCGTGTTTCTACCGCGCTCCGGTTACTTTTTATTTTTTATAAAAAAAACCTACGAATTTTAACCAATCTTTATTCGCAAGCGACTAATAACTTAGTGGTGGTCCATTTAATTAAAGTGACAAACTTGAAAATTGTCAGCTTTAGGTTTTTTCCAATTTTCCTAACAAATTAATATTGTTATTGCAAACTTAATATAATATTTTTAAGATTAACCATTCAGTTGAAAAGCTAAGTCAGCTAAACTCTGTATACATTTCTTTTATCTGTTAAAACTTAATATTAATGCCATGGAATAAAAATTAAATTATTTAAAAAAAAAAGTGACAATCTCAAAATAACTGCAACAGTGTTAATTTATTTATTTATTTATTTGAGGGTACAACTACGTACAGTTGACATTATATTATAAAAAAGTACATATAAATAATTTAGAAAAGAAAATAGAGCGAGGGAATTGATATGAACTAATCCGAGTCTCTAGCCCGATGGGTGAACTTTTTTAATGATATGCACCAACTCACATCAAGAACTGGCCAGAAACTTGGATTTACAATATTAAAGTTGAAAAAAGGAAGCAAGATAAAAATTAAACATTATATCGCAAAAAAAGCCAATGGATCACCATTGACCAAGTGGGTGACTCATAATATAGGATTGGTCAAGGATGCTCGAAGTGGCAAGTCAAGGTGACTTAAGATAGAAGAAGTGATAGATTGAATAGACCGTTCGAAAGAGAGGAAATTGTTAAAGCTATTATAGTTGGAGCATAAGACACGGAAAGGATCGTGCAAAGCATAATTTGATCTACAAAATTGTAAAGCTAAGGGTCGAAAATTACGAGTTACTCTGGATGGTATGACCAAAGTAACTTTGTTAAGGAGTACATTGGAATCGATAAGACCGAGTAACAGTTTATGCAAGAATAACACGCCGTGGCATGTTCTGCGATGATTTAAGGAAGGCAATTTTATAAGGCGAAGTCTATCAGAATATGGCGGCAGTCGGATATTTGGGTCCCAGTTTAAGCCACGAAGTGCAAAAAGGAGAAATTGCTTTTGTACGGACTCAATCATGTCCTGATAAAGGTGGTATTGAGGGCTCCAAACGCAGGAACAATATTCCAAAATTGGACGGACGAGAGAAATATAAAGAAGTTTGGTTGTGTAAGGGTCGTTAAACTCTTTAGACCAACGCTTAATAAAAGCAAGAACACCTCTAGCCTTATTCACGATGTTGCAAATATGGTTATTAAATTTAAGGTTATGATCAAACAAAACACCAAGGTCAGACACACTCTTGATGCGTTCTAAGGTAGAAGATTCTAAAGAGTAAGTAGCCAAATAAGGAGCAGAACGATAAAATGTCATAACGTTACATTTTGTCTTGTTGAGAAAGAGTTGGTTGATATTGCACCAAGATTGCATGTTATCAAAATCATGCTGAAGAAGTAAGTACTTATTATTATCGGAGTAGGACATACAGAGTTTAACATCATCCGCATACATAAGAATGTGAGAAGATGAGATTACCTGAGGGAGATCATTTAAAAATAAGTTAAAAAGAAGAGGGCCTAGATGGCTACCTTGAGGTACCCCTGACGTGACCATAATTTCTGTAGATTCGCAACCTTTAAAAACTACCTTCTGGACTCGGATTTAATTGCTAAAACATTTTGCTTAAATTCTAAACAGTGCAATTTGTTGTTGCTGCTCAATTTTTGTTTGCATTTTAAGCTCAGCCTAGCCGCTCAGCTTAGTTTTTGTTGTTGTTGCTTGTTTCTCAGTGCGAGCTTTTATTTCGTGCGGCGCTTTGCGTGTTCTTCTTTGTGCTGCGCTCACCAACGCTTTCTTGTTGTTGCGTGCAACTCTTCTTTGCTTTGAGCATACGTACTTGTTGTTGCTGAATAACTGCAGTGTTTATAAGCTTTGGGTCGCTTATACATCGTCAGACTCATATACACTGTCTGTCTGCTGCATCTTTTGTAAATAATCATCGCCATGAGTGACCTAAAGATTTGTTGTTATCCATCTTGTAAATGGAGTGGTATACAAACCGAAGCCTATGTTGCATGCTGGATGTGCGACAATATAGCTCATTTAAAATGTGCCGGTCTGACCGGCCGTGTTTATGACTGCATACGTGAGGGCAAAGGCCTAAACTGGGACAAAACTGGGATTTGATGACCTTTATAAGGATTTTCGTTCTCTACAAGATAAGTTTTCTTCAATTTCAAGTATGTTTGGCAATTTGCAGCTTATGAGAGTTTCACCTAAGCGCAAAAAGGCAAACCTACCAGCCATTGAACCAATTTTAATAAACTCTAACCTAGCAGGGCTGGACTTGCCTATAACTCCCCGTCCGACCCAGCTTATTTCGTTTGCTACACCTATACCAGTTTCTTCAGCCGCTGCTGGTGACACGGCTAGTGCTGTTGCTGTCGACACTGGCGCTAGTTTTACTGTAGCTTCTACAGCTCCTACCGTTTCTGTCGAGTCTGCCACTACGGACTGCGCCACTAACAGCGTGACTGATGCGCCGTCCTCTGTCATCATTTTGAGTGGAGTCCCTATTCCTGCCGCCCCGTCAACTGGTGACCCCTCGGACTCATTGGTAGGAGTGGCTCCTAAAAAGACAATCTTCGTCTCCAGGCTAATGCCATCGGCAACAGAAAATTGCATTAATCAATTCGTTTGCGAGAAGCTTAATATTTCTCCGAATGAAATTGAAGTATTTAAGTTCAATTTTAAGTATAAGCGCGATATCTCTTCGTTTAAGATTAGTGTCCCTGATTCTCTCTTTTCTGCTATACTAAATCCTTCATTCTGGCCTACTCATACTTTAGTGCATGAGTTTATTAGAAAACCTAAAAAGACTTTAGCATCTAATGTAGCTTCCTCTATAAGTGTAGTTAACACAGCTTCAAAAAACTAAATTCTGTTCTTACCATTCAATATCAGAATGTTCGTGGTCTCCTCTCTAAACTTAGTAGACTTTTCACCAAAAGCGTAAATTTCGATTCTGATATTATTGCTTTCTCTGAAACCTGGCTTAATGCGTCTATCTATGATTTTGAGATTTTTGTTAGCTCCTATGTAACCTACAGGCTTGACCGGTCTCCCGGTCGTGGTGGTGGTGTACTCATTGCTGTAAATGTAGCCTTAGAATCTCATTTACTATCTCTAAATTTTCCAATAGGCATTGAGTTCATTGCGGTAAAAGTGTTTTTTAATAATTCCTATATCTATTTTACTTGTTCCTATATACCTCCTTGCTCCGACTTGAGTGTATATCAGAATCATCTCACTGCCATTCGTATGGTGGCTGATTCTGTTGGTACTCGAGATCAAATTGTTGTCTTAGGCGACTTTAATCTGCCTACATTATCTTGGCTTAGCTCAGTCAATTCTAGTTTTGTTTTTCCATCTGGTAATCATGAGTTTGTTACAGGACTGATTGATATCTCTCTCAGCCAAATAAATTTTATTCATAATTGCTCAAACAGAATGCTTGACCTCGTTTTTGTCAATGATAATTCTGATTTTGAAATTTCTAGGGTCTGTCCGCTCTCCGTACCCGAGGATCCGTACCATCCGACATTACAAATCTCTTTAAAATTTAATGGTCTCTACCGAAATCAGCCAAATGCTCACGCTCCTCGGTATCGCTGCTTTCGCAAGTCTAATTTTGTCGGTCTTAATAAATTTTTGTCCGAAGTTAACTGGTTGCCTTTGTTGACTACTAATGACTTTGACTTATCCATTTCCAATTTCTATCGGGTTTTATACGCTGCTTTTGATCTCTTTGTCCCTTATTCTGTCCCGGCTCCTTCTTTAAAGCCGCCTTGGTTTACTACTAGTCTGTCCTCTTTAAAAAATCGCAAGTCTTCTTCTTACAAAAAATTTAAGAAATCTGGATCTCCTGTTGACTTTTATAAGTTTTCTATTTTACGCAGCAAGTTCGTCCTTCTAAAAAGAGAATTTGCTACAATAATTATCTTTCCCGCTGTCGGCTTAACTTCTGTAGTGATCCTAAAAAATTTTTTTCTTTTGTTAATTCTAAACGTAAATCTTCCTTATTTCCTTCATCGCTATATTTCAAAAATGAAAGCTCTACTAACAATTCAGAAATCGCCGACCTGTTTGCGAAATTTTTTTAAACTACCTATTCTGTCAACCCTAATAGCATTGACCTTAACTATTCCTATAACCTACCACATTCAAATCTTATTGCTTATCCAGAAATCTTTGAAACCGACGTTTTACAATCCCTACTGTCCATTAATTCATCCTTCTCCCCTGGCCCCGATGCCATTCCTAGTTACGTCTTAAAGCATTGTGCTCACTCTCTTTCTACGCCATTATCTGTTCTTTTCCGCACTTCATTAAAATATTCTTATCTTCCGGCCATCTGGAATGAATCCATCATTATCCCTATTCACAAAAAAGGTTCCAAGTCCAACATTGCGAACTACCGCGGTATTGCCAAGCTTTCATCAATTCCAAAAGTTTTTGAAAGGATTGTAACTTCACAATTGCAACACTACTGTCGTTCTTTAATGTCGCATTCCCAACATGGGTTTGTAAAACGTCGGTCCACTTCTACTAACCTTTTAGAAATTTCGTATCTTATTAATCTTGGTTTTACGGAAAAAAAACAAACTGATGTCATTTATACTGACTTTAGTAAAGCATTTGACTCGGTAAACCATAGTCTTCTCCTTGTTAAACTGTCTCGTATGGGGTTTCCTTCTTGTCTTTTAAATTGGATATCGTCCTATTTATCCAACCGAGTCCAGAAGGTAGTTTTTAAAGGTTGCGAATCTACAGAAATCAATGTCACGTCAGGGGTACCTCAAGGTAGCCATCTAGGCCCTCTTCTTTTTAACTTATTTTTAAATGATCTCCCTCAAGTAATCTCATCTTCTCACATTCTTATGTATGCGGATGATGTTAAACTCTGTATGTCCTACTCCGATAATAATAAATACTTACTTCTTCAGCATGATTTTGATAATATGCAATCTTGGTGCAATATCAACCAACTCTTTCTCAACAAGACAAAATGTAACGTTATGACATTTTATCGTTCTGCTCCTTATTTGGCTACTTACTCTTTAGAATCTTCTACCTTAGAACGCATCGAGAGTGTGTCTGACCTTGGTGTTTTGTTTAATCATAACCTTAAATTTAATAATCATATTTGCAACATCGTGAATAAAGCTAGAGGTGTTCTTGCTTTTATTAAGCGTTGGTCTAAAGAGCTTAACGACCCTTACACAACCAAACTTCTTTATATTTCTCTCGTCCGTCCAATTTTGGAATATTGTTCCTGCATTTGGAGCCCTCAATACTACCTTTATCAGGACATGATTGAGTCCGTACAAAAGCAATTTCTCCTTATATCCGACTGCCACCATATTCTGATAGACTTCGCCTTATAAAGTTGCCTTCCTTAATTCATCGCAGAACATGCCACGGCGTGTTATTCTTGCATAAACTGTTACTCGGTCTTATCGATTCCAATGTACTTCTTAGCAAAGTTACTTTTGCCATACCATCCAGAGTAACTCGTAATTTTCGACCTTTAGCCTTACAATTTTGTAGATCAAATTATGCTTTGCACGATCCTTTCCGTGTCTTATGCTCCAACTATAATAGCTTTAACAATTTCCTCTCTTTCGAACGGTCTATTCAATCTATCACTTCTTCTATCTTAAGTCACCTTGACTTGCCACTTCGAGCATCCTTGACCAATCCTATATTATGAGTCACCCACTTGGTCAACGGTGATCCATTGGCTCTTTTTGCGATATAATGTTTAATTTTTATCTTGCTTCCTTTTTTCAACTTTAATATTGTAAATCCAAGTTTCTGGCCAGTTCTTGATGTGAGTTGGTGTATATAATTAAAAAGTTCACCCATCGGGCTAGAGACTCGGATTAGTTCATATCAATACCCTCGCTCTATTTTCTTTTCTAAATAAATTATATGTACTTTTTTATAATATAAGGTCAACTGTACGTAGTTAGTAGTTAAATAAATAAATAAATAAATAAATAAATAAATAAATAAATAAATAAATAAATAAATAAATAAATAAATAAATAAATAAATAAATAAATAAATAAATAAATAAATAAATAAATAAATAAATAAATAAATAAATAAATAAATAAATAAATAAATAAATAAATAAATAAATAAATAAATAAATAAATAAATAAATAAATAAATAAATAAATAAATAAATAAATAAATAAATAAATAAATAAATAAATAAATAAATAAATAAATAAATAAATAAATAAATAAATAAATAAATAAATAAATAAATAAATAAATAAATAAATAAATAAATAAATAAATAAATAAATAAATAAATAAATAAATAAATAAATAAATAAATAAATAAATAAATAAATAAATAAATAAATAAATAAATAAATAAATAAATAAATAAATAAATAAATAAATAAATAAATAAATAAATAAATAAATAAATAAATAAATAAATAAATAAATAAATAAATAAATAAATAAATAAATAAATAAATAAATAAATAAATAAATAAATAAATAAATAAATAAATAAATAAATAAATAAATAAATAAATAAATAAATAAATAAATAAATAAATAAATAAATAAATAAATAAATAAATAAATAAATAAATAAATAAATAAATAAATAAATAAATAAATAAATAAATAAATAAATAAATAAATAAATAAATAAATAAATAAATAAATAAATAAATAAATAAATAAATAAATAAATAAATAAATAAATAAATAAATAAATAAATAAATAAATAAATAAATAAATAAATAAATAAATAAATAAATAAATAAATAAATAAATAAATAAATAAATAAATAAATAAATAAATAAATAAATAAATAAATAAATAAATAAATAAATAAATAAATAAATAAATAAATAAATAAATAAATAAATAAATAAATAAATAAATAAATAAATAAATAAATAAATAAATAAATAAATAAATAAATAAATAAATAAATAAATAAATAAATAAATAAATAAATAAATAAATAAATAAATAAATAAATAAATAAATAAATAAATAAATAAATAAATAAATAAATAAATAAATAAATAAATAAATAAATAAATAAATAAATAAATAAATAAATAAATAAATAAATAAATAAATAAATAAATAAATAAATAAATAAATAAATAAATAAATAAATAAATAAATAAATAAATAAATAAATAAATAAATAAATAAATAAATAAATAAATAAATAAATAAATAAATAAATAAATAAATAAATAAATAAATAAATAAATAAATAAATAAATAAATAAATAAATAAATAAATAAATAAATAAATAAATAAATAAATAAATAAATAAATAAATAAATAAATAAATAAATAAATAAATAAATAAATAAATAAATAAATAAATAAATAAATAAATAAATAAATAAATAAATAAATAAATAAATAAATAAATAAATAAATAAATAAATAAATAAATAAATAAATAAATAAATAAATAAATAAATAAATAAATAAATAAATAAATAAATAAATAAATATGCTAGGTAGGTAGGTAGGTAAAAGTGGTTGTCTTTCGACACACCTAGGCCTGTAAAAGGCCCGTTGTGATGCCACTTGGGCTACTCCTTACTCTCCCGTATCCTCTCTAAACCAACTTGCTGATTTGATGAACGCATTAATCTTATTTATTTTGATCTCTGCTAATTCAGTTATATTTTCAATAGTTTCGGAACCCAGTGTGCACAGTCTCCTCCTGCATAGTGCCATGCATCCCCACAGGAGATGCTCCACTGTTTCCTCTTCCTCTGCCTCCTGACAGCTTCTACAGTAGTCGAAATAAGACACTCCCAATCTATTGGCATGTCTACCAATAAGACAATGTCTAGTAAGAGCACCTATCGTAGCTCTTATGTCAAGTCTGTTAAGTTTTAAAAGTAGCTTGGTTCTATTCAAGCGCCATTGCGGCCAAGTTTTCCTACTAATAAGACAGGCTCCAGTATGTTCCCATCTATAGTTCGCTTCATTAATGACGTTCCTATCTATTAATAATTTACAGGTCGCTAGCGGCATAGGTATCAAGGCCATGCTTGGCTGAAGTGGTACCATAGTACCCCGCCCAGCTAGTTCATCTGCTTTGCAATTGCCCACGATACTCGGTACCCCGGTACCCAAAGCAGCTTAACGGAGAAGAAATTTGCAGCAACCAGTAAAAGCTCATAACATTCCATCACTGTTTTGGATGTGAGCCTTACTGATTGTAGTGCTTTTAAAGCAGCCTGACTATCAGAACAGATCTGAATTTTCCTTTCGGTTAAAACACGATTCCTAATGATACGAATGCTTTCCATTATAGCCATGACATCTGCTTGGAAGACACTACAATGATCTGGTAAACGGAAGGATTCGTTAATGCCTAACGACTCCGAATAGACACCCCCTCCCACTTGCTCATTGAGTTTAGATCCGTCCGTAAAAATGGTGATCTTGCTATTGCAGTCTAGTATACCATTGTCCCAATCCTCACGAGATGGGAAACTTACACTGAACGGTTTATTTAGGGATAACTCCATTGAGTTAGCAAAGTCAGTAGTTCTGGGAATTTGCGGAAATTGGCGCAGAATAGTCGAGTGTCCTCTAGAGCTAATGGCTAGATTCGAAGATTCTCTTAGCCTTAAGGCCGATTTCACTGCTATCTGCTTACTATAAAGATCTATCGGCAATAGATGCAGCATAACGTTTAACGCTGCTGTGGGGGTCGTTCTAAGGGCGCCGATGAAACTCAAGCTAGCCGCCCTCTGAATGGAGTTCATACGTTTTAGTACACAATTTTTGTTCACCGCCGGCCACCACACCAGAACTCCGTAGGTTAGGATTGGCCTCGCTATCGCTGTATAAATCCAGTGAACAACATGGGGTTTCAGACCCCATCTTGCTCCTACTGCTCTTTTACATGAGTAAAGGGCTATCGCCGCTTTTCTCACTCTATCCTCAACATTTAAGTTCCAAAGCAGCTTCCTGTCTAAAATCAGTCCTAGGTAGCGTGCTTTTTCGCTGAATGTTAAAGTGATACCATTCAGATTCGGAGGTCTAACATCCGGTAGTTTATGTTTTCTTGTGAACATAATAAGTTCACTTTTGCTGGCGTTAACACCTAGCCCACATGATTTAGACCACCGATCAACCTCATTCAGTAGTCGTTGCATGATCTCGCAGAGGGTATTCGGAAATTTCCCCCTTACAACCAAGGCAACGTCAAGGCAAATAAAAAAAAAACCCACAAGAGAGGAGATAGGACCCCTCCTCCAAAAAAAAAAATACTAGCTGGCACACAAGCTAATGCATGCATGCTTGAAAGTAAATAAAAAATGCAGTGGAGTAATGAAAATATTTAATTAAATTTTATTTACTTAATGTTAAAAATTACGTCTAAAATTATTACGATATAATCTATAAATTACGCAATAACTACAACAACAATTCTTGTGTTTACACACGTACACATGTACTGAGTGCGTTAGCTGAAAAAAAAACATGCGCTTCGCCAACCTAACTCATCAACAGTTGCAACAAGACTGAAAAATATGATCATCGCAGAGCGAACGCGGCCATTTTACTCTACCTTGTTAATTCTACCATGTATGGTATGTACATATGTATGTATTTACGAATGTGCGCTTAAGCTTCGCAGCTGTAATAAGTACAATGCGATCAATCGAAAATGGTGTAGTAGACAAAGTAAAAGAGCAGCTGACTAAAACTTTGCAATTAGCAATTAATTGTAAATTATAAGTCAGTGCTGCCACAAATAAGTGCAACTTTATAAGCTTAAATACTACACGCATATATTAAAAAGATGGCGTACGTTAAAGTCGGGCGCGGACGACTTTGGGATACCCTGTACCACTGCTTGCAATCAAATCCGGTAAATTGCTTAAGAACACCAAAAGACATTTGATTGCCAAATTAGATTATGATACCTTCATAAACAACCAAAAACAGACGAATTTTTAATCAAAAACCTTTTTTCGACCGATCGGCCCTATGGGAGCTATATGATATAGTCAACCGATTTTGATAAAATTTGGTACAGTGTTGAAGATCTCTAAAAAACTTCTGAATGCCAAATTTGGTTACAATATCTTCACAAACAAACGAAACACAACCAATTTTGTACAAAAAGCGTATTTTTCGACCGATCGATCCTATGGGAGCTATATGATATAGTCAACCGATTTTGATCAAATTTGGTACAGTGCTTGGAAACTCTAAAAAACTTCTTAATGCCAAATTTGGTTACGGTATGTTCACAAATAAACGAAACACAACGAATTTTGTACAAAACACAATTTTTTGACCGATTGGTCCTATGGGAGCTATATGATATAGTCAACCGATTTTGATCAAATTTGGTACAGTGCTTGGGAACTCTAAAAAACTTCTTAATGCCAAATTTGGTTACGGTATGTTCACAAATAAACGAAACACAACGAATTTTGTACAAAACACGATTTTTTGACCGATTGGTCCTATGGGAGCTATATGATATAGTTAACCGATTTTGATCAAATTTGGTACAGTGCTTGGGAACTTTAAAAACTTATAAATGCCAAATTTGGTTACAATATCTTCACAAACAAACGAAACACAACGAATTTTGTACATAAAACAAATTTTCGACCGATTGGTCCTATGGGAGCTATATGATATAGTCAACCGATTTTGATAAAATTTGGTACAGTGCTGGGGGTTTCTAAAAAACTTCCGATTGCCAAATTTGGTTATGATATCTTCATAAGCAAACGAATTATCCATCGAAAACTTTTGCTTTTTTTCGAGGTCCTCTGAAACACCCCTATGGGAGCTATATAATGTAGTCCCGATATCAAAAAAATAAAATAAACTTGTCTCCTATGGATAAATAACGGATCTTATCTGAAAGTTTGGTTGCTCTAGCTCTTACCATCTCTGAGATCTAGGCGTTCATACGGACAGACGGACAGACGGACAGACGGTCAGACGGACAGACGGACATGGGTATATCGACTTCTCTAGTCACTCTGATCATACTTTAGGTAACTTTGGGGGGTCTCCGACTTTTCCTTCTGTACGTTACATACATTTTCGGCTTGCACAAACACAATATACCCTTTGTACCATACGGTACAGGGTATAAAAATGTGGTACAGTCGAGGCGGTGCCCGACAGTGGAATACCCTGTACCTTTTTTCTCGAAAAAATTTTTCCTGCATATTCCTTCTAAGAACTTTCCAATTGGAATTTTTTTTTTTTTGGTGAAATTCGATATTTATACGTATAAGTTCCCCAAATATTTACCGATTTTGATGAAACTCGAATGTTACGTCAAAGAAGTTATTTAAAGTATATGGGGTAAGTTTCAAGTTGGTATGATGAGGGGTGTGGGAGAAAACACGGTAAATCGATTGCGTGGGGTGGGGGGACAGCATCAATAAAATTTGGATGTGGATTTGTTCATTAGAGCCATATAAATTGTGATTGTAGGTCACATGTAACCATAATTACAAAGAGTCAAATATTGACGCAGTTTATAGGCAAGGGTGGTGAAATTCGTACATTTTTGACTATAACCTTTGCTGTATTTTACCGATTTTGTTCATTTTTAACTACAACACATCGCTCTGTTAAATTTCAGATGAAAATATCTAACGGTGTGGCTAAAAACCACGAAACTCTACTGCGGGGGAACGGGGAAGATATTGACATGATTCAACAAACTTCATCTTCTCAGGAAATATGCGCACCAGCTGGTAAAGTTTCGTGTCTCTAGCTCTTAATTTCTCCGAGATCTAGGCGTTCATACGGACGGACGGACGGACATGGCTCAATCGCTACCCGAGGTTATGATAAGCATTTTGATATAAAGGACTTGGGGTCTGCCACGCCTCCTTCTGTCCGTTACATACATTGCACAAATCTAGTATACCCTTTGTACCTATAGGTACAGGGTATAAAAACACAAATGAAACCAACGTAATGCAATATTACAGTTTATTGTGCAGATATTTTGGAAATGATTTATTTAATTTAACAAAAAACGCACAATTGCGAAAAAGTCGGTTCGAATGGTTAGTAAATTAGCATGCCATTAATAATTTCAAAAATTTGTGCCAAGAATTGAAAGCGTTGTGCTTATAAGTAACAACACCAACTATACCAAATATTTTATAAAAACTTTCACTTTGAATTTTTAGCGCAGTACCTTATGTTTTCGGTGTGTATATTGTTGCAGCTACTACTTTCCTTTTGCATCCAAGTAGTTGATGGGCATCCAAATTGCAGTAGCAGCAAAAGGCGGCAAAAATAGGCGCGATTTTATATTTTAGCGCGGCAGACGTGAGTTATTTATTTGTTTATATTTTGAATTTTGAATTAAAGCAATTCGCGAACACGGCCAATATTACACAAAAATTTAATTTGTTAAAATATTTTAAATATTTGGGCGTGTTTGTTATTTATTAATTTGGTGGTTGTTTGATTTGTAGTTGTTGTTTCGTTGCACTTTGTCGCTTTGTCTTTTTCCCTGCTCGGGCGCCATGAAAATTCATAAGAGTGTTTATGAATGTTTTTTAATATTGCGGGATTCCTTAATGTTAATATTATTCCCGGATACAACAAAATTGGATCGGATAACAAAAAGCAGTACCGTAACCAAAAATAGTGTCGGAAGTCCCAGCAAAAATTAAGCTTCAAGAGCTGAAACGTCTCATTAAAAGCTTACTTTCAAATGAGATGGATCTTCTGGCCAAATTGCAAACAGTAATCACAGATGATGAAGGTAGAGAGATTATTGGAGTGGATAATGACATTATCAAAAGATAGGGCGTCACTTTAAATATTTTGAAATGCAAGAAAAATATTAACGCCCGCAAAAGTTAATTTGGCAAAGATCCTAATTCAATGGTGCATTAACTTTTTGTATGAAACGCTAAAAATCTTTGCTTTGTGTTGTTAAAAGTGACTTGAAAAATGAATATTTTCCTACGAAAGCACCATCGAAAAATAGTGTTTATCGCTGAGGTATTCTAGAACATAGAAACATCAACAGCATTTTGCATGAAAAGTTGATTTAAATAAAAAGTGTGCGTTGGATC